>PVIA01002797.1:0-192989 GCA_004024845.1 Tonatia bakeri
CAGAGCCCTTCATCCATAAATAGGCTATAATTCACCATTATCTTGTTGACAGTGCTATGACTCATTTCACACATCATTGTTCATTAAAATAATGTGTACCGCCGCCATGGTTCCATCCCACTTCGGTGTTCGACTGCTAACAAGTTTATGCCCAATTAATGTTAGTGCATGAAGAAGAGCAGCTGAAAACTAGATGTTGTTCACCTTTGTAATTTTTGTGAAATTTAGCAGCTATGAACAAATTATGAGAGAATGTTTTCAAAACTATTTTCTAAAAAGTAATTTAGCAGTATTTAGTCTTATGTGAAAAGAGGAAGGCATTTAAATATTTTTACAGATTAAATTATTTGTCTTTTAGAGTCACTCAGGTTGGTGCATGGTATCAATAGTCCATTCTTTTTTATTACTGAGTTATATTTTAATGTGTAAACAAATCATAGCTTACTTATCTACATTCCTCTTGATATTTACTTGGGCTGTTTTCCAATAAGAGAAATGTTTTGGCCATTATGAATAAAGCTGCTATGAACATTTATGCATAAAACAAACAAACAAATAAATAAATTGTTTTTAGTTTACTTATATCAAAATTAAGATCACTTCATTCTTTTTACTTCAGTATTCAATCTGAAATACAAAGTGTCTACTTTACATGTTGATCTAATTTTTCCCTACTTTCAGTAATTCTCTAAATATATTTTCTACACTTAAAAGGAAAAAAAATCTTGAAAGTCATGTAGAAATATTGGTGTTATCTATAAAACCACAATGTTGTTTTGTATTATCCAGGAATGTTGGCCATAATTACATTTAATGAAAGAGGAGATCATATTTATATGATGTTGATCGTAGTTTGCTAACAACTTTCTATTCGAGTGAAAGCAAGGCAAGAGCAATATTGGTCCACGTCTAGATGTGGAGCCACTAGCTCTCAGCACGGGTTCTGATGCTGTGAAATTTCGTGCTTGAAACCCAGCACTCACTAACACTGTTTAACTGCATTCTCTAGGGACATTTTTAACTACCTCGACAGCTGGTGGTGACAAATACAGCTAAAAATAAACCAAAAAGATTTCCTGGTTGCCAAGAGGTCAATTACATTGTCTAAACTAGAAAATTCAACAAAAAGGAATTATTTTAAATGCATGTTTCATAACCATACAGTAATTGTTTAAAGTGAGAGAGAATCAGAGAAATCAGATCATAAGTACAAAGGATTTTAAATTTGATGGTTTATGGGGGGGAAAGCATGTATTAAAGTCGTGTATTACATTTCAGGGAAATGACTTTGGGAGAATAAAAAAAAGGCAAAGGAGGCGAGGGAGGAAGTATTCACTACGATCTGAATAAAAGGTGAGCAGCATATCAAAAAGAGTGGGAAGAATTTTCATTTAAAAGTGAAAACACAAAGTTTAAAATTGTACTTGAAATGAACAGCAGAAATGTGCAACTAAAAAGTGTCTCAGGATGAAATGAATCTTAGCAGGTGTTCATGTGTCCTTAGGAAGTTTCAACATATAAAGTACACAAACGTTTTTGAAGAAGAAAAGAGATTTTTACTCAAAATTTTCTCCTGCTCCTAATCCTTTTAAATATAAACTATCTAATAAAAATTATCATTTTACCTGCATCTTACTGTCTTGATCTTTCTGTTTTTCTCTTTTTGGAGAGAACCAATGTTGATCTTTAGAGGTCTCAATAGTTGGTTAGATATAAAATATTCCCTAAAAGTCAGTAATGTGAAAAAGGTAATGTGTTTATGGACATGTACATATTAATCCAACAATAATTTTATATGTGCTTTATAACCAATAATCAGCTAAACTGAACAAATTTTGACTAAAATATTAATTTATTTTATAGAAGTACATATCAATCGTACTTTACTTTTTAACTTAAATCACATCGTTTAATTTACGGGAATCCTGTACTTTTCTTTGGACTCTGGAATTCTTCATCTTGCTTTAGAATACCAGTTGCACTACGCTCTTTGGGCTAGTCCTCTGACAAGTCAATGAACTTCCTTTTTCCTTAGTTTCCTCAAGTGTTAAAGGGACTGTTGGGAAATTAAATAAGTTAATTCACAAAGCATGGAAAGCAGTGAATTTTGTAAAACTCAGCACATTATTAGAACATAAGGTGTGCTGTTCGTTACTCAACTGGTATAAACGACTAATACCAGATTATTATATTTTATTTAATGCAGGAGAGGAAATTGCAAATCAGCAAATGGTAGACCTCTGAGCTCAGTAGTCATATAATGAATTCACAGAGACATAGAAATTGTCCCTGCTTTGTAGATTTGGTACTATTAGCTTTTTAGAAAATGTGTTCTATGAGATAAAACCAGGCAGTACAATATTATCAAATTATTCATAACATCCCAAAATAACCTCCAAAACACTGGACACACTAAAGTAGGAAAGATTTATCTGGGCAACAATTGATATGAACAATAGATTGCGTGAGAAATATTTAGGGTCCAGCACAAGTAACACCTGCTTGAGTGTGGTTGGTAGGGTACGTGAATGTCTCTCAAGCATGGACAGCAATTTGAACATTTCACCTAAAATGTCAAATGATATGCTTGCCTGTGATTTTGTTATGTTACAGAATTACATGTTTATGATTTTGTAATGAAAATTTTTTATGTAATAGAAAAGGGACATTATTTTGTGCAGGACCCTATATAATCCAAGTTCTTTTAGGCCCCCCCCCCCCTTTTATTTTTTTGGTTGCAAAAAAAGTAAATTTACTTTTGGTATCTCAAGAAGGAAATAGAATTTGTTCAAGGATATGTTTTGGATAAGGTGGAGGAAACAAGGACAAGAAAATGAAGAACAGTAATCATAGGAACGGAAAGTTTCAAGGAGCCTGGACATTGACATTGTGTTTAAAGCAGTTCCAAGGATTTCAGAAATAATCTTTATGGAGATTAACAAAAGTTTAAAATTCCATTCTCAGCCATTCTAACCATAGCCTGCTTTTGAATTTAAATTGTTATTCCCTTGCTGACCAGAAGTAAGAGTTGAAATAATCAGATTTAAACTACCAGCTTGGAATAGGTAGGTCAACACAAAGGTCTTTGTACTACATGGATTGTCTGTCAGCAAATTTTGGCACGAACTTGTAGTAAGAACTTGAACATCTAAGATTGAATCCTCCACAGGACTTTGAGCAGAGCAGTTTTTCCTTTAAATAATTGCAGAGTACACATTATGATTTTTGTTATTTAAGAAGTTATTAGCCTTTTTTGAACTATACATGCAAAATGTTACCCATCACCAATTTTACACAATTTAATGAATTTTGACACACATACATGCCTATAATTTTTTCTTCAAACAGCTTCTGGAGGGTGGGCCTCTTATAGTTCCTGCTTCTCCTGCTAGATGAGGGTTCTAGGAACCCATCTGTATCCATGTACCAGCTGGCATTGTTGTGAGAGGCTGCATTCAGCTTCAGTGAATTTTATTTGAAGACTTTCAACTCATTTACCCATTTCACAATGCATGATTTACAAGCTCACGTAACCCACACCATGCTGCGTGTCCAGCAGTTTTTGACCAAAAACATCATGACCCCTGTTCCCCACCCTCCCTATTCAACCTGATCTTGCCTCAAGAAATGAAACAAAGAAATGGCAGAAACACTAAAAGCTATCAAAATCAATAAGTTCCCAAACTGTTTTGAGCAGTGGAGAAAACATCTTGGTAGGAATATTACATCAAATGGAGGGTACTTTGACGTGACTGGAGTTTAAACATCCAAGAATACACAACTTTTTACAAATAAATTACTTTTTTGGTCATATATATGTTAAAATTCTTTAAATTGTGCATATACATAGTTCTATAACAATGTATATATGCATATTAAATATGTATTTCTGTAACTACCAGCACAATTAAATCATAATATACAGCATATTTTATTAATCACGAAATGTCTTGTGCTCTTATTTGTAGCTTTGCTCTCTCAACACCCTCAAATCTTGGCCACCACTCCTCTGTCATGATAGTTTTGCCTTCTCTAGAATTGAATATTTATTCTGGAATTTAATATTTAGTCATGACAGGGGAAAAGAACATTTCTGTCTTTCTTTATTTCTTTATTTTAGTTATGTGGGTCGTACTAAAGCTTATATGAAAATTTTATATACATTCTATAGACTTCAGTACATTTACTAAAAATAGTTAATTGAGAAATAAAAGTTTATAAAAATCACATGTAAAGGAAATTATGGTTGTGTTTTGGATGTGAGTATTACTGATTTTAAAGAGGTATTACTATTTTTGCTATGATTGTCAAAGAACAAAATTATAAATTCCCAAATATATGTTTCTTATGAAACAAATGAAATAGGATAAAATTTCAAATAGTTACATTATTTGTTATATTCCATTTTTAAACTATCTAAACATCTTTTACTATGTTGAAAGTAGAATATTTGACAAGTTCTTCATTTAATACAGTGGTATTTCATCTCTCAGAATATTATGGCCATAAAGTACAATGCTTTTCTAGTCCGATTGTGCCTGGGGGGGGAACGCCTGACAATACGGTGGTGACTGAAACAGGGCTGAAAGTTTAGAGTAATGAGTGAAAGTCAGTTTCCATTGTTTGTTGTGGTGAGGCAGGGGAACTGCTCCTTGGCAACACAGGAGTAGATTAAAACAAATGGATAAAGGCAGGAATAAAGTTAGATTGAAATACATAAAAATATTTTCATAATTGAATATATCTTAACTAATTTTTATACAACTATAACAAAAGGGAAATGTACACAATAATAGTTAATGTGCTCATAAGAATGCTCACAGATCTTAGGTATACTATATCAAAATTAAACATAGGTAGTATTTATGGAATACTTACTCTATTTCATATACTCTTTAAAGCACCTTCAAGATATTTATATATTTGAACTTCACACACACAGAAACTTAGAGGTGGATATCAGTGATAGCCCCAATTTGCAGAAAGTAAAAATGAAATAGAAATAGTTTAAACAAAGTGCCTACTATCAGAAAATTAGAAAATCACTCAGTATTCAAACCCAAGAGACTTCACTCTTGAGAAAAAATATAAAGAGTCTTAATTGTATCTTATGTTTCCAAGATGATAAGAGGTTATCAAGATGATAGGAAGCATAGGACAAGTCCTCTTTTTTCTCCTTAAATTCTGTGCATTTCTTATTCATTGTAATAAAGGGAACAGTTGGTCTTGCCTAATAGTCCTTTGTCCTTTTCCATCTCAGAATGAATCACACCTGTAAGACATATATCCTCTCCGAAAACCAATGGACTCATATTGAAATAATTTACTTTTTGATAGATATTTGCAAATATGTCCAGAAATCTTCTCTTGGGCATAATGAATAAACTTAGATTTATACTTCTTGGAAAATATCAACAAAGACTACAGATTCTTAAGAATATTGTGAAAGAAGTAAGGGGGGAGGGATATGTGGGCAGATAGATGAGACTTAATGATCTCCAAATTCCTTATTATGCCCTAATTCAATAATTTTTATTTCATCTATTGTAAAGCCTATAAGAATAAATCATAAAGAGTGATAAACCATAGGTTTACAAGAAAACAAGTTATGGACCTATATTAGATTTTCAAAAATATAAGAATTATCATCTTATAAATTAATAAATCATATAACTTTTATAAAATAAATTTAGTTTCATATTTAAAAATTAGGGAAAGGAAATGGAGAGGATGAAAAGTAAGTGCAAAACAGGGGAAAAAATTTGGAGTGGGCATCAGAATGGACTACACAGGATAAAAGTTGTGTGCATGCAGGAGAAGGCAGCATTACATGAAGAGGCAAAGAGATAAATTCAGAAATGACTATTATAGAATAATGTACTCAGTATAGGAAAAGGAACATAATATTGGTTTCAGAGGCTGAGAGATCACAGTCTGGGACTGACTCATAGTTTTCCATTTACTAAATGTGTATATATTTTCAAATCTCTGAACTTAAATTGTCAAATTATGCATACTTAATATTTACTTATTTTACTGGGTTTTAAAGCTAAAATATATGTAATGCAGTTAGGATAATGGATGGTTTGATTACCCAATGCTAATTTAACATATTCCTTTAGGAAGTAATTTCCAGTGTATACTCAAAATGCCACTTAATACGTGTGCAACTTTACATAAAGTTTGAAATATCGATTAAGGGCAATATTGTTTTAAGGTAATGATTTAGATTTTCTAAATCTTGATCTATAAACTCTATAAAATAATAACTAAACAAAACAATTAGATAGTATATACAGTACTCTATAATGGCAGAAAATAGAATTAATATAGTCCTCACTCTTAAGATTTTAATACATGTAAGAAAATAATTTCTTTCATTTTATTCTTGTCTTCCTTTCCTCAATACTAATTTAAATAAAAATGTTTGGTAGTGAAATATTTATTGGAATTATTTATAAGTTTAAAAAACTTGCTTTGTATAAACTTATTTTAACTCTGTATTTGTCTTACAAATGCAATATAAAATCAAATCAGGATAATTTAGAACAACCACAGAAATCTGCAGTAGCATCAATTACTTCATCCATGATGAACACATGCTAAATGGCCTACTTTGTTCTGAGCTGAGAGGAAATACCTTGAGAAGGGAAACTCTGCAAAAATAAACCATTCTAAAAACTGAAAAGCAGGAAAATTTATACTTTTCCAAGGATATAGTGACTCATTTTACACAATATTTTTGTATCATAGACTTTCCAGTATTTGTTATTTAAATGTCTTTTTTATTTTGCAACATAACTATTTTAAACTATCTTAAAAACAAAAGATCAAGTAAAAACTCTGTGAACATGAAAGCTAAAAATGATAATCATCCACTTCTATTTGTCATGATGAGGATGATTCCTTGTTAAAATTATGTCTTATGAAATGCTGTTTACTTAAACTATACTGCTATCATAAACAGGTTCCAACATAAATAATGACCCCTTTTTTGTAAGATTTTATTTATTTGTTTTTTAGAGAGAGGGAAAGGGAAGAAGAAAGAAACGGAGAGAAAGATGAATGTGTGGTTGCCGCTCACATGCCCCCAACTGGGGACCTGTCCCACATCCTAGGCACGTGCCCTGACTGGGAATAGAACTGTGACCCTTTGGTTCACAGGCCTGTGCTCAATCCACTGAGCTACACCAGCCAGGGCCAATAATGACCCTTTTTATTACAAATTAATAAGTATGTAATTTTGTAACAACATCACACTCAAGCACATCATAATACATTTTAGGTGAACTAATCAAATTAAAACTATAAATTATTACACCCATATTATTACCCTACCAACCACACTCTAACAGGCATTACTTCTGCTATACCCTGTATAGTATCAAATTAAAATGAAAGGAAGTTAATTATGAATGTATAGAATAATCACAACACAATTTAAAATACATATTCATAATGATTTCAACATTATTCAAAGAACTTTATTAACAGATAAATGTTATCACATAAAATCAAAATGCAGCCCTGGCTGGTGTAGCTCAGTGAATTGATTCTAGCCTGAAAACCAAAGGGTCGCTGGTTTGACTCCCAGTCAGGACACTTGCTTGGGTTGTGGGCCAGGTCCCCGGTAGGGACTATGTGAAAGGCAACCACATATTGATGTTTCTCTGCCTGTCTTTCTTTCTCCCTTCCCTGTTCTCTAAAAATAAATGAATAAAATCTTAAAAAAATAAAATAAAAATGCAATCATTAAATGTTTAAATCAATAATTAATTAATTTATGCATTATTCACATATTTACACTATTGTAACTATATCTATTCACACCTTATATATTCTATATATTGAGATGGGTTTGTATAAAGTGTAGTTCTATTTTATTCATGTATAACAAATATTTTAATATATAAATACTATACTATACACTCATTTGCACTTGTAAATAGTAGTATACACTAACCAAAATTACAATTAAACATTACACAATATTAGGGAGTATGACTAATAGTTTGACAATAAATATGCCAACTATTCTGTTTTTTAATTTATATAAATTTAAATAACCAGAGGCCTATAAATGTCCTGAGAATTCACAGAAACTTTTAGTATCAACTTCAACAATGCAAATTTTCCTGTGAGAGGTTCGTTGGGTTTTCATTTGTTTGACTCTGCCTAAAGGACATTGTGGACATTATAATAACCTTTAGCCTCACACTACCTTACGTCTGCATATAACCCTGGGCACGTTTCTTAATTTTTCTTATATGCAGTCTCTTCAATTGTAAAACGAGGATAAGCACATGCACCCTGCAGTTCTAGATGAAGAGGAAATGTGGAAATGTACATAATGCACTTAGAACATTGCCTCGCACATAAGCCGGTAGGAAGGGATAGCTCATACTAGATATTAACTGTGTACACCTATACTCTCATGAACTCTTCCATGGCCTGTTTCCAACCTTGACCCTGTTCAGAACAAGAGAAAGAACAACATGGTATACAGGTAATTAAATTGCTCCAAAAAATTATCAAAGAAAAAACATAGAGCAAAAAATATAATAATTTAGGTAAACTTTTTCTATCAAAATTTTATTGGTGTTTTGCTTGCTTTTTGACCACAGTATCTTTTAGAATGTTAGGAAGTGTTTAAGTAAAGCCATTTACTATGTGGGAAGTTATTCAATTTTAAAAAATCACAAATGAGTGAATGCCCAGAAAAATGTTATATAATGGTCATTACATAAGGTTTAGAAATGAGATATCACATCTTTCTGTTTAGAATATCTACTAATGTTTTAAAATTCTATTAGCATAAGCATAGAAGGAGTTGCCAAATAAACAACCATGAGATTTCATCAATTTTATGGAGACTCAGGGTTTAATTGATATTTGGTTCTGACTTCAAGGTGACAATAAAGTATAAGATGTAACTATTTGTTTAGAGAAAATGGCCACAATTATTTTGGTAGAATTTTCCTTACTCTCAGAAAATCCCTGAGATTTCATCTATCTACTAGATTCCTTACTGGTGTGTTAAAAAGGAATAAAGAAAATCTAAATCTACCTTTAAAAGAAATGAACTCCTCTTCTATGGTATCTCATATTGTTTCTCTCTATTTGTATGTATTTATTGTTTGTGATTCTTATATTAGCATTTATGAATACCCAATATACGCAGTCATGTTCTAGTCTGAACCATTTTCCAGTGGTAGGGAGATTAGGAAACGGGTGGACAGGAATCAATGATCATGTCTTTTCTTCACCAACAACTTAGGAAAGCAGCTAAGGCTGGGCTTATAGGGCAAAGGTTCAACCCGCTTACCCTGAAATGAGCTAATTGCTTGTCAATCCATCCCTTTGTTTCCCTTTACTCATAGATGGATATATATTATCTGAAGTTTTTCATATATGGGAATGAAAAGAAGGAAGGACCTCAAGAAACCAGTGACCTTAAAGTGCTATTTACAGTTTAACATTTTTAAATACAAAATGTTACCAAAGTAGGGATTGACTCTTTCTGTATGTTGCTTAAAAAGAAGAGCTTTCTCTAATATTGTTGAATTTGAACTTCAAAACAAGATTAACTTGGCTAAGCACATTCATTTAAACTCACATGCTATTTTGAATTCTCCATAACTTTCATCAGTATGTAAAATCACTGAATTACAGGTTCAACACCTTGAACTCTATTAGTATAATTAGTCAGACAGGTGTTTTCTGTGGAGGTCCCTCCTTCTTATTAAAATGTAACTTTACATATAAATAGATTATATAAGAGATCCTTAGTGAAAATGGTAAGATTTAGTTGCAGGTGAAGGGATAAAAACCTCCTGGATTTTTGAAACAATCCAAATTCCAGTATATTAACACCAAATTGCCAACTTATCAATTGAGATCAGTCATCAATGTGCTTCTTCAATCCTCTTCTTAGGAGCCGGAGATTCTGGATGCTTATACAGCCTACAGTATAGTTTACCCTCTGTTGTCCTGGCTTCTTTAGCAATATAGAGGCCTCTACAATTATTTCAAAAGCTGCAACTTATTAATACAAAAATTAAGAATAATTAGCAATAAAGAAATCCTATTGCTAGTTTTACTGAGGCATATGAAGACAAATCAACTCATTGACCCCTCATAAAATTTACCGTCCAAGGGTCAGACATACCAGTAAAAAGTGAACCTGTGTTTGACACCCACATTTTCTCTACTAGTAGTTTGGAAAAGTATTTGAAGATAAAAAGACATGAATTAGTGTAGTAAGGAAAGTGATATGATTCTATATTAATACAGGAGTCCAAAAATACTGTGTGTGTGTGTGGTTTTTTTTGTTTGTTTGTTTTCTTTTGTTTTTTAGTATTATTGTTGGGAGAGGTTATAGGTAGAAATTACCCCAGGGACACCAATTATCCTGAGAGAATACAGCTCTCCAAATAACAGGTATGACAAAAAAGAGGCTCCCTGGCTGGTATGAGCATTTGAGCGGAAAAAGTAGATTTCGTTTGCTTCTGAAGAAATGTTGCAAATATTTTTCAATGGTACTGTCGATGTTTATAGAAAACCAGACACAATAACAATGTGAGTTCAGGCAAAAGCACAGACAGCAAACTGATAGTAGAGAGATAAATCTAAGTTTAAGAGACTGTGAATTGATAGGAGAGGCCAGATATTGTTTTAAAATATCTGGGTTCTTTGTGTGGCCACTCATGTTTTCCATAATGTTGTTATTTTTGCTTAACACAAGCAGAATACTATGGAAACTTAGAAAAAAAGGCAGTAGGGACTCAAGACAGGATTAAGAACAAGGGTTGGAAGGCTGGAAAGTCTTCTTGGGGACTTGGCATGTTAGATATACATTTATGAACGTATCCTACTGCCTTAGGGCTGCTATAACAAAGTGTAGATTGAGAGCTTATAAAAACAGAAATTTATTTCTTACAGTCCTGGATACTGGAAGTGTGAGGTCAGTATGTGGGCCCTTTGTAGTGTTGTAGACGGGCATTTTCTCATTGTATCCTCAACTGGTAAGAAGAGAGAGGAAGAGAGCTCTCCTGGGTCTCTATTATTAAAGCACTAATCCCATTAACAAGGTCTCTACTCTCATGACCTAATCACCCCCTCAAAACCCCTCCTCCTAATATTATCACCTTGGTAGTATTCCAAGACAATAGTATTCAATTCATAGCAGAATATAAATGTAAAAATTCAGTAGTGTGAGCTTTGAGAAGAGCTTTCTAGAGAAATGTAAGGAAGTTTCCAGTAGTATGTTCAGGGAAGTAGGCACAATTTGATGCAAACAAAATGAAAGAAACGCAGGAAAAAAGTCATTGTCTTATTAATATTTAAAATAGTTTTGTATGGATAGAGAGTAACACAATCCTGATGCGGACACCAGCCAGCAGTGTCTGCGGCATTGTGGATGAGACGAGACAAATTCACACAGACCACTGAGTCCTGTGGAGGAGAAGGGATGGCACGGCCACTCTCTCAAGAGGAGAACGTCCTGACCCTTGCCTTGACAGATTTTTATTGCTTTTCTGGGCACATTACATTGAAGGTGGCCCTCATTTACTGTGCACAGGTTCACTTTAGGTGGTTACCTTCTACGGACAACGAAGAGGATGTTGCTAATTACATAAAAAAAGGAGGATATTTGCAAATGTAAAGGGAAAATGGTTGAACTGGTTGCACTCTTCCTTGGAAGGTTTAGCATAGATTTTAGGAAGTTACTTTAAAGATATTCAGTGAACATTTGCTGCCTCAATTCAGGGTGAGGGAGTTTAAGCAAAAAGTAAGTCTCAAAGAGGCCTAGGTACAATGCAGGCCTGATTCCCTATGGGAGAATCTATCTGTGGGCGTGGGTCCTATGCACCAGACCTGGCTTTCCATTGGCCTTTCCAAGTGGGAGCTGGGCCCACGCCACACAGAAGGGTCTTCTATACAATTCATCAGAGTGTTAAAAAATCCCTATTAGATATTTAGAAAAGCAGTTTCCTCATATGTGTTTTGGAAGACAAGATTTTTTCCATTGTTATTCATTTTCAGGAAAGAGAAATTCTGGGCCCAACTTATGGGCCCTTATTTTATTTTATTTATTTTTATTTTTTATTTTTTTACTATTTACACAGTTGCCATAGGATGATTCAGAATGTAAGGAGTAAGTGAATTGTAAGAAAGTATTTGAAGTAGACAAGAACTGCCAGCAGGGAAAAAAATGAAGATGATTATAATATATGACAGATAATCTGAAGAATACAGCAACAAAAATGTTGTAGAAGCGGCATGGTTAGGGAAAGGCAACAGAAGAATACTTTTAAAAGAGTACAAAGAACATCAAGGAGGATTTTCCCACTTAAATTAATAGAGTGACGATTACCTGGTGAAAATGATATTTAAAGTGAAGGGAAGTTGACTCTTCCAAATACGTCAAAGGCTCTGGAAAAATTAGTAAAATTGACTTTTACATGAGAAGTCAGTGAATCCTTCAACAAGCAGTTTAAAATCAAGAGACCATTCAGAACTAAGCTGTGGCTTAAATGGCAAATGTCTGCGAGAGAGGCAGGATGTGATTATAGTCATTGACCCAGCATTGTCCTTAAAGGTGCTCTTGGCAGTTCCCAGAAGTACTACAGCTAAAAGGTAAGTTTTATAATGTTTCATAGCTCTTGTGTTGAAAATGGCATTCCCGTATTAGGAATAAGAAAAAACTGGCAAATATGACAAATGAGAAAAGTGCCCACATTCATGGGAAAAATTAACCTGTTTGGCATTTCTCCTATACGGTAAGTGAGCAGCAATAAAGCTACAATAAATCAGATGTGTGTACTGAGGAGAGGTTATAGATGAAACAGTCACTGAGGTTATCCATGGTCTTTAACTATATGATACATACTCTGTAGGTTGAAATGACCTCAAGAGTTTAAGCTTACACAGGAAATCAGTTGTCCTTAAGTAATGAATTCATAGAACAGTGGGCATAGCACACTGCTTTGAATGCAGGCAGTTGCTTTAAATGATCTTACCAATCACCACTGGTCTTTAATTTCTAACACGTCTGTGTTCATTTAACATTGCACTGAATTGCTATATTCTTCCAGGGCCATTATTCATAGGGAATTCTAACTTCAAAGAACTATAGCACTTAAAGAACATAAGTGAGAAATTTGGAAGGGGTATGCTTTGGGGCAAACTCTATATGTTTAAACATGGTAATCCTTCATTAGCGTTTTGCCCTGGGGAGGCAGAATGCAAACAGAGATTTGGAACAAAATTTAGAACACCTTACGACTTTCTAAATGGGGCATTGGTGATTTCAGAACCAAATCTTATTCTCTTCTTCTTCACACTAAATGCACTATATTATATTATTTTCAACCTCTTTCTTCCTCACAGTCCTTATAGGCAATATACATTTTTGTTCTTTATCTATCACATCATTTTTATTCTATTATTCACCAGTTTTTTGTTACTCATGGCTCTGAGTACAATGCCTGTTCCTAACCAGTCTATCAGACAAGTTAATCACCTGCCCCTCTTTGGTAATATTAGCAAATTCTGAGTATGCCTTGGTCTTCTACTAAAAATCTTAGCACATTTTGGGGGGTTCCTTCTCTTTTATTTTTTTATCAAATATTGTCACACACGTGTATTTGCTTACTTGAATTATTCTGGCACTGGGCCATTTCTTGCATTTTCACTCCCAGTATTGCAATAGCTAGCTGAAAGTCCTCCCCCTCTTAAGCTTCACATTTCCAATCCTTTCTTGTCCTAATCCAAAGTTCTGGCTATCATACACCTTTAAAAGGCCTCTCTGTCTAACTTTATAGCCTACTAACATTATGTCTGCCTTTCATTTTGTAGTAATTGAGACATTCCACGTTGCGTCTCCAACTTTCCTTTCCAGATCTAGTATCCTTAAACCTAACTCAAACCAAACACAATGCTTTGATGCTTTCTGACAATATCCTTTTCAAGCTCAAACTGTTCATTGATTCTAAAATATACTGACACAATCAAATTGGTCTTTGGCTTAAAGCCTATGTCAAGAAGCACTCTACATAAACTTTCAAAGATCCTTTCTCTCAAATGTGATTACTTCTTCAGGGCTCCCAGCACTGAATATTTCAATTTGTTGAACAGTGTTTATCCCCTTCTGCTTTGTATGAAGGCAATCTATGTGGAAAAGTTTACATTTGTGTGGTCAAAAGACCACAGGGGCAAATTCATAATCTAAGTGAGAGCTTTTGTTGCAAAGAGGATGACATTTCAGGGGAGTGTCCTCTGTGAGGTTGGACTTCACATGAAATGATTTCAAGAAGTCAAGGGAAAGTAGGGATTGGTTTGAGGTTAAGAAAAGTGGGGGTTAAGTAGGCATTTGTGTGTTCTCATAAAGTGAAAATGACAGTAATTGGGTATCTTTAGTTATAAATACAAACAGCAAAGAATGCAGTTAGTAAGAAAGCAGTAATCACTCAAAAAGAAGATCATTAGGGCATTTAAAACTGCTTTAGGATCGTGGAAAATACCTTTCCTATTAACTTAGTAGCTTTCATTTTCTGTGTCAGCCCACACTCCCTCCCCTAGCCTGACTGAGAGGAATCTTTTGTCTTTTCCCGCCCAAACTGTTGTTTACTTTCACTTGGAGACAGTAGTTAACATTGCCCCGAATGTGTATACCATTTTTCCTACTATTTGAAAATACAGACATTACTTGTTCATCTTTATCAGGGGAAATAATATAACCTGTTGGTGAAGACACAGTTCTGAACTTACTTGGGTTCCAGTCCTGGTTTCTGTACTTTGTAGCATTTTTATAATTTCATCTGTTGGGCTGTTTACTTGGCAATAAAATAAGAATAACAGCACAATATCCCATAGGCTTGTAATGAGTAATAAAGTAATAATTCTTATAAATTGTGTTGCATTCTAATGGGCTTTCATAAATCCTAAAAAAACATTATTATATCATATTTCATTATTCCTATATGATTTCCAATAGAAAAATCTATACATAACAGACTTTTATGATCACAAAAAAATAAAATTAAAAGAAAAAAACACCATTACCAAAATTTAAACACAAATACCCCTTTAGTGTGATATAGTTACTTCTATTTACATAATCAGAGATTGTTTCCATTTTTTTGCTTCATAAAATCCAGTTGTAAACACTTAAGTTTAAAACATTTTTTTAATGTATTTTCAGGATAATGTCTTTAGGAGAGATGTTCTGAAGCAAAAAAATGTCTATTTTGAAATCATGTGTCTATATGTTTAAGTCACGTTAAATCTATTACTAGGGGTTTTCTTTTTTAATTAGCACAGTCCAAATTTATGAAGGAAATTAACAACACTAAGAGAAATATGCAATGGAAAATGTTAGTCCTTTTCTTTAATATAATTACAAGAATAACCATTACCTTTAAGATAGACTCTAATGTGTATGTGAGTTTGTGTTCCTTATACTTAAACTTTGCCAGAAAAGTTTTATTTTTAATTTTACTTTTTAATTAAAGTCCACATTTAATATTATTTTGTATTAGTTTGAAGTGCACAGAATAGTAATCATACAATCAAATACTTTACAAATGGTCCCTCTGATATTGCAAGTACCCACCTTCTGCCAGAAATTCAGATTGGTACATACTAGATGATCAGTATTACTGAATTAAGTAATTGAAAAAATTTTACTGTCCTGTTATTTCAAAATGCAGTGAAATTTAACAGACTCTCAAGAGTTAGTAAGTAGTAGGTTCTATACCAAAATCTAGAGTACAGAGATAAAAAATCATAAAACATTTTCTTCAAGGGTTGCCTAATCTACTCAATATATAAAGCATATGGCCGAGTCTTATCAACTCTGATTGTTTCAAAATCTTTCAAATGAAAAATGGTGAATCTTCTCTCTCTCTCTCTGAAGTGTAAAATGGGGAGAGAGAGAGGAAGTCGGAGGGAGGGAGAGACGGAGCACGTGGGATGGAAAGAAAAAGGAAGAAAGCATCACCACTTTGGCAGGAACTTAGTCGGGGAGCTATGCACACTTGACTGAGATTCTTTTTCAAACACATCACACTTTTGAGCCACATATTTTGTCTTATTTGTTCATTCTGTCACAGCAGGACATATCCCAGGGAACAAGAAAATATTTTTTTAAAGAACCTGCAACAACCTTCCCACCTGTCATGTTTCCAAATTTCAGGAGAGTGTTTTATTTATGCTGGAAGATGAGAAGTCATTTATTTATTCAAATAAAAATTAGAAGAGCTATGGGAAACTGAAAATAAACAATCAAAGCAATGTGGAAAATTCAAAACTACTCTTCCTAAATACTGTTTTGCGTTATGTTGAAATCATTTTTTTAAGGCCTGCCTAGCTTTGGAAGACCTACAACCATGCTTACTTATTTCATCAAATGTAAGACTTCATTTTTTAAAAATAAATATACATTGTTATTTTGTCATTTCATCAACTCTAAAATGCACAACTTCTGTAAATGACATGTAGGATACCAACTATTTCAAGGTGCATCTTGTTATCAGAGATATTATGGTATAAAAAATGTGCATTTTAGAGTTGATGAAATATGGCAGCAGCAGAGTTAACAAGCAAATGGTTTCATCTAAATAAAACTAAGGTTCTTTATTCTAAAAAGGGTAACAATAAAAGCACTCATACATTTAAATATTTTGATGGTTAAATTACAGAGTTCATGGAAGGTTGTATGATGTATGATTAACTTATTAGATGGAATAAAAGGTTCAGCAAGCTATTACATTTTTTAAATCAAGGCAATATTGTAACCTAAAAAAGAAACAAAGAACATATTTTTTTCACATAACAGTTTTCCATGAAGTGTAGCAATCAGTACATGGTTCTCAGAGTGTGGCCTAGCAAGCCGGGGAAAAATAGAATTTATGGGAGAGGTCACAGTCTCACAAAGCCGGGCCCCTCAATGCCACACTGCCATTCTCTCTCTTGGGGAAAATCTATTCACATAAACTGTATCCACCTATAAGTTGGACTGAGAAATCAGTTCTCCAGCTAGAAAGCCTCATGCTTAAGTACAATGCTATTTCTTGGTAAGAACAGGAGAACAGATTTATTGAAGAGCTGAAAAAACATTTCTGTTACAGTACAAGTATATGTTCAGTAAATATCAGCTACTATTATTATTTTTAGCCAAATTAAAAAAAAAAGTTTATGACAAAGGAAAAATGCTGCATTCGCTTAACACAGTTGTAAAACAGAAATAATTATTTCCTCCTAAAACAGAAAAATCAAAGGTTTCTTTGTGACATTTTAGGTAGAATGTGCTCTCTGTATTTTCTCACCACATACTTAATGTAATGAAGGCAAAGCTAAAACTGGACATTATTTGTTTCTACTTGGAGATAAAAACAAGACATCTTTTCCTTACATTCATTGATCATTTTCATAATCATTAGAAATGGGAAGGTGGAAGGTATGTCTTTTAAATGTTCCATTAATTGCACTGGCTGGTGTGGCTCCATAGATGACTCCTGGCCTGTGAATCAAAGGGTCCCCGGCTGGATTCCCAGTCAGAGCACATGCCTGGGTTGTTGGCCAGGTTCCCAGTAGGGGGCGTGCGAGAGGCAGTCATACATTGATGCTTCTTTCCCTCTCTTTCTCCCTCCCCACCCCTCTCTCTGGAAATAAATGAATAAAATCTGTAAAAAAAAAAAAAAAGAAATCTAAAAATATTTCCCATAAATTACTTGGAAATAAACTAGAAAAATGTTAATGATATTAAAATTTGTTGTGGTTAAAATGCATCTCACCTATATATTTTATATGCATATTATGGTCACAGTAGTTCAGTAGGAATGGTATCATATCATGTCACTGTTAAGTCAGATAATTTTATTTTAACAAAAAAGAGATAAAAAAATCTCCTTGTTGCAGAAAGAAGATGGTTTCTGTCTTTCAGATTCCACAGACGATATGGAACAGCTGTTTCACAGTGTTTCTATAAAATAATATTTAAAACCCTAAAGAACTCCTTTCTTGGCCTGCATAAAACTATCAGTAAAGCCTTTTTGTAATCCTTCCCATTGCCGTGTGTTTGATCTACACTGTTATTAATCTGTGGGATCCAGCACTCAATTGGACCTGTTTGCCACTGTGCTAAGCCTCCGTCTCACTGTCAGTCCCGAGCAATTATTTTTCTCCACATTATTAGTTTCAGTTCTCAAGCAGACTCTTCTTATGAAGTCTGTCAACCACAATAAATTGTTTTGAATAAATCAAGTTATGTAAAAAGAGATACACAGAAAGAAAAATACTATCGGCCATACAAAAGCATGTTAAATAGATAAGATTTCTCAACAGAGGGACAAAGCTCCTTTTTTGATAATTCTCACTCTTTTTATTACTCTTTCGAAAAATACAAGATAGGTTAAACCTATCGAAATTCCCTAGCACAGTATATGAGACCACAGCTCTCTAATGATAAAACCAAGCCTAGTAAAGCATTCTTTATCAAACAATGTGTTTAAAATGTAGCTCATTTTTCACAGTTCATTAGCTTGCCGAATGAATTTGTTCAAATCATGACGGTGAAAATGGGTTTAAAGTCTTAGGGCAAATCTTCCCTTCATCTTCCCATGTAATTTGTACCTTTATCACTTGTTCTCAGAGCAAAGAGCCTTTTCAGAGCCAGCATTCTGAAGCATTGCTAAAGTAAGGTATAATGAGGCTGGACTAAGAGAGTCCGTTAAAGAAATACAGAAGAAGAAGAAGGAATTATATACTGAGAAAAAGAGTTACACAAACACTTAACCCAAGCGCTGCATCTGGGGTTTGTGATGCTGCTATTCTGTTCACGAAGAACACTGTGAATAAAGAATCACACCAGGGTTTCAGTTCATCTTTTAGCAAAAGAACACATACATTTCTATGGTTTAGAATCACGAAACTATTTTGTATGGTTTCAATAGTCTGCTGTGTATAAAATCAATTTATAGTAGGAACCAAAGATCAGGGAGTTTAAATGATTCTTTAAGAATGTTTCTTATAACATGTCATTTGAGAAAGTGGTTATTAATGATAAAAAGAAATGAAAAGCAATACAGAACAAAATATATAAAGATACAGCTTTATCTGACTTCTTAAGGCTGAAAGTTATATAAACTGGTTATTTCCTGCTATTGAAATTCATACACACATGTAAAAGAACAATTACATTGTAAATTACTCCATTTTGTATATGTACATAAATGAATTCTGTATAATTTAATATATATTCATATAAATGATGTGTGCTTAAAGGTTAAAATGTGTTATCAATAAAATATTAAAAATAATTTCCTTGAGCTCAAAACAAAATAAGTTCATATTTGTCAAGTTGTAAGGTGACTAGAAGATGAAGGGTTTTAAATAAACATTTAATTCAAATATTTGATAAATAAAAAAAATTTAAGGCAATTCACTGAGAGCTCCAAAATATATCAAAGGAGTAAAAACTGGAGTTATAAATGAGGGAGAATTATTGACTATTGATTATATGAAAAGATGATTTTTGAGTCTTGAGGGACATGACAATTCTAATTTAGAACATCAATGTGTAGGATGATTGTGTATACAGCTGAGCAACAGCTGAGGAATGAACCAATCACAAACCAGAAAATTACTCCAGGGAATAGGTCAGGTTACTGATTTAATTTCTGTTGTACAGCACTTTTTCATATAATAAATTTGAAGGAAAAGAGACAAATACTGCATTTCTTTCTAAATGGGATTGCAAAACTGCCTTGATAGGAAAAGTCCACTTTCAAACATTTATCACAATCTTATGTTGATCTGTAGGAAAATGTACACTCATATTCTGTTGGTGCTTTAATCAAGTTCAAACCCATCGAGGTGCTAAACAAAATTTTCTCATAAACATTTGATTCATGATAAGTTTTTCCATAATCAATCCATCCTTAAATATTAATTTTACTCAAGTGAATGACTTACTGAACTAGATTCATCCATATAAATGCAAAATTATGTGTTTAAGGGCAACAGAAAAGACATAGTAAATATTAATACTTGTTTTTTTATTAGATTATCTTTGACTTTAACAATTGCTGGGACTCTGTGCTTTTCACAGAAGCCTTATTTTTCATAATCTTTCATCCAGGAATTTTTTTTCTTCAGATTTTAAACGACATCTCCATCCATAGGTATAAAATTAACCTAAAATTGACAAGTCAGTTTTTCTCTGAATAAATTAGACTGATTTTATTATTGACCTTACACTGTAACTGGTAGATTAACTCAGAATCAGAGAAGGGATTAAGGTCAATATAAATCTTTTTGCTTTCTTGCTACTTAATTTCTGTTCATTTTTGTTTTTGCATTTTATTTCCTCTGATAAAATTAATAATATGTGTGTATGGTTGAATATTAGTACTCTGTTAGACTAATTAATTTAAAACTTTGAAGTATAAGAATGAATGATCAGTTTTTATTATATTTTGATTAAGAAAGCCTACCTAATCTTAACAGCAAAATTTTAGATCACTCTATTTTTAATCAGTGCCAGAGAATTAGACTGCTGGTCAAGCTGGAAGTCAACTGTTGTAAAATAATTCTCAAATATTTGAAAGAAATTTTGAAGAACTTTAAGTATTTTGTAGTTATGTATACATCCGTATCTTATGATTTCCTGTGCATCTTTTTTTATTTTATTTTTGGTTTGTAAGTACAAACATATTTTTGTTGTTGTTGCCAAGAATAAGTGAATAAATTATTTCTAAAATAGATACAATATGGGTTTGAATATAAAATAACTTTAACTGATGGACCGTAATGGTTTCAAGTAAACCATAATCATTGGTCATGCATACTTTTCACAGTGTTTATTTTTATGTATGATTTACTTCAAGTTAAATAAATAGTATAGTAACTTTTAATAGTGCTTATTTGTGGTGTTTTATTTTATCAAACAAGTTTGGTTTTGATTTCAATGCTTTTAAATTTTATTTCATGTTTTAACTGTTCTGTGATATCCATTACACTTTATAAAATCATCTACTAAGGATCATTCTCATGATAAGCAATGTATACATGATTATAAGGAATAGATGGCCTAAATTTTTTAACTTGTTTGGAAATATTTGTTGAAAATACAATAATAAAAGTTACTCAAGTATAAGAGACCAGCTTTTTAAATTTTATGTTAGCATTTTAAAGCCTAAATACAAAGTTTACTTTTATCCTCTTAAGATCTTTAGAAAATCCAGAGTACTATTTTCTAAACTACATTTTATAACTTGAAGTTTTTGAACATTTAAATATATTTAAGAGGTCCTTCCAGAAAAATAGGTCAATCTATACAGATTTCTCTTTTCCTGTTAGCCTTTGTGCCTGTACTGTGTTGTTCTCTTGTTTTTGTTTTTCTACTTACATGTGTTTCATTTTGTTTCTTGTGCACCACAAACCTTGCAGTGAAGCTAACTCTGGTGAGGATACTAAAAGTGCATGGACATTAACATGATAGTGGAATGTACTTCTGTCTTTGAAAATTAAAGTTCCCATCTTATTGGAAATATAATCATTTTAACTGAATCAAAATAAAGGGTGGGGGAAAAGTAGGTTTACAGTTGTGAGTATGCAGAACACAGAGTTTATTTTTGCATTATTGTTTGTTAATTATTGTATTATTTTCCATATGAACAACTGTAAACCACTTTTGTCCAGCACTGTACGAGGACAACTAAGTCTTTTGCTTTGGAATTCAAGCAATATATTCTATATACAGATGTTCATTTTCACTGTGATGTTTGGACAGGTACATTATACCTACCCCAGTCCCAGCATCTAATTATCTTGTTACGATGTTAACAGAACAATGTTAACAGAATGTAGAACACACACACACACACATACACACACACATACATGCTGGTGGGAGAGGCAGGAGGGATCCCATTACTGTCCTGACTGAAGCAGGACAAATGTACCCCATTCAACGTCTCTCTGCCATATTAATAATAAATGTAATTGTATCAGGTAAGATAAGCATGCCCGATTTCACAGATGCATCATTTGCTCTGTAATGATTGACTCTGTAGCAAACTGGGGTCCATTCATAGTCAGCCATATACTCTGATTCTCTGAACACATACTATATGGTACTCTAGCGGCACAAGTCTGAACAAACTAAAACACCCCTGACCTTCTCAGAGCTTCCCGTTTAGGGAAGACAACAAGGCTTCAAAGTGGACAAAAATGACTATATAACTGAAAGTTGGAAACGGAAAAATGTGTAATGTTAAGAAATGAGGGAAGAGAAGTATTTGACCTAGTACCGCTCTTCCTAGAGGAAGAAAGTTCTCTCTAATGAAATCTGAAGGATGATTATGAAGAATGAGTACATTAATGAGGTCCAAATTAGGAGACTGCTTATACAAAGACAACCCCTCACACCAAAGAGAAGGAGGGGCACCGTGTGCTTGTGGAAATGAGGAGGAAGTGGAGGGAGAGGAGGTGGGTAGGAGAGCGGAGTGCACAGTGTCCTGGGCTGTTGTAATGGCACAAATTTGACACTATATAATCATTTGCTGTTTCTCTTGAAGGAATTATAATAAGCTTTCTTAATGACGCCATGACTTCTTGTCCAGCTATGTTGCATAGTTTTACTTTATTCATTCAGCAAGCACTTACTGAGTGATTACTTCGGAATCAGTACTTTTGCAGCAAACCTGAATTTTGTCAACCCTAGAAAGCAGAGGGTTTAGACTGTGGGGAAAAGAATTGCTTTTTTTCTCCTAGAATATTAAGTGTCCCAAAGTATAATGCATCCAAAAGTAATGATTCATAAAATATCAATCCTAATTTGGGAAATCTTCCCAAAGTGAAGATTTATTCCATCTTAATTTCAAGTATTTGAAGGGACTGAGAGTAAGATCATTTATAGTGCTTCTCTTTGGTGACATTATTTTAATGGTGTCATTTAAATCCATTTTCAGTGCAATACTGTAATTCCTAAATGATAAATTATATTATTTAATATTTCATTGGAGACTTTGGTTAGGTTAGATATAGTGGTTCAGTTGTTTTAATGAAGAGCTTAAAGATTTGCTTGAATCTTTAGAATCCTGATTTCAATTAATAATTTTTAAACTGACCATTTCTTTCAACTTGTCAGAAATATCATATATTGATTGTAAATCAAATGTTATATGCTGTTTTTAGATCCACTTAGCTCTCCATTTTCAACAACCCTACATAGAATGCAGTTTGCAAAAAGAAAAAATAAAATGTGATGAGTTCACATACATAGCTATACTCTCAGCCTCATACCAATTCGTCTTTTGCCCTTTTTCCCATTTATCACATGTTCATAAGACAGACTTGCCTTCCAGGAGATAAATGTTAAATAAGGAAGTTAATATATGGAAAACCTCACCTTCCTCCTATTCTATGTATAAGCAAACAAAATGGTAGCTGGGAGTAAATTATTTGAGTAAATAGAATATCAGTAAACATTTATATGTTTTTGAATTTTAATTTATATTTTGATATTATTGTTTAAGTGTATTGTGAGTCAAATGATAGGTGAACAAAGAACATTCTAATTCCCCCAGAATTTGTTAAAAAAACTCCAAATTGTCATTAGGTGAAATTCTGATTAGGGAATCAAGCCGGAGACCCTGATTTCTGTGTGTATTCAAATTTCCAAATTAATTTTTTTGACTTTTTTTTCTTCTGTCATGCTAAAAAAAAGAGAAATAGTCACACAGATATATCCAACTTGCTGGAATCACACTTATTGTTAAAACGTGTGGGGGTACAAATGAGTGACAGGCAAGCAGTCCCTTTTGCTCCGTTCTGGGCAGCTGACAGAAACCTGAGGTGTTCTCACAGGTCCTGAAGTGCGAGTTAAGGAGGCAGACCACAGTGCTGGTGTCGTGATGCTTTCGGAAAGAACCCGTGAGCTTCTGCTCCAGGGACAGTGGGGACCCGCATGTAAACTCATCATAGTGGTTCAGAATCTCGAATCTAGGGAGCTCTCCTGCCAGCTCAGTGTGGGGGCTGAGACTCGCAGCAGAAAACCTCTTCCTTGGGATGGTCTGTTGTGGTGAAGAAGATATGCAGTTGCCATTATAATATGTGACAAACTCCTTGTCATATTGTTGTCCCTGGGTCAGCTGAGATGGAGGTCCAAGCTTTGAGGGAAACCAGAATTCTCTTCCTTAAGCAGTGGATTTTGGGATGACCAGAACTGTCTCTATGAATCTCTCCTGAAGTTCAGGTTCAGACAAGTTATTTCTTCTCACTTGCATGCATCAAGACCAATTTTACACAATCTGATGACTCAAAAGGACAAGTATTAAAGACTTATAATTATCTCTATAGCCAATAATGCCTTTTAGATTCCATCCGTGTGTCTCTGTGGCAGCTCATTCACGTTTCCCAGGAAGGTGCTCACTATTGTTTCCGCAGAATCATTTACATTTTGGAATGCTGCCACACAGGTGTAGTGGGAGTTACAAACTGTGGGAGAGATAGAGTAGCTTTTAAGTAATGCCATTAACACATATCTTGTGGAAGGTTTAATACCATTTTAAAAAATTGTTTTCCATAGTTATACACTTTTTTTTTCCTCAAAAGCATGTGGATACTGTTTGGTCAATTTTAATTATTTTTTTCTATTTCACGTAAAAAAAAATCTGTGAATTTGCACACATTTATACATACATGATTATGTGATTAATATATACATACAAATATTTTTATCGGTATGTTAAGCCACACTAGATTGCTTCAGTTTTTGGTGAGAATTTTTGTAAAGCTTTCTAGTGTAAGGGATTCATTTTCCCTTGCATTTGAAGGCTCTGAACATTTTACAAGAGCAAAAATATAAACACTGCTCTTTTTGACCCACTTTTTTTTACCTCAAGATATTTTTGTCATGTTCATAATTGATTTACTGTGTTTGCATTTTCAACAGAATGTGGTGGTTTTCAGCATTTAATACCTGTGAAAAGCTGTGACTTTACTGCAAGCTATTACCATAATTGGTTGCAAAAAAAACTTCAGCTCACCAGCAGGTATGTCAGACACATGTTTTTCGGTTAAATGTTTTTCATTCCAGTTACAAATGTTTTTCAGTTAAAACTCTGAATGGAATATACAGTTGTATTTCCTTCCCATTTTGTAGCCTAGTATGGTTACTATCAGATTCTTGGTAATCTCTGTTTACATTTGCATATGTTTCTTTAGCTGTCCCAGTATTCTCTAGAATTTCGTTCCAGGTTTCTTGGGCATTTCACTGTCTTTTTTTCCCTCAGTCAGTAAAGATTCTGTAGGTTGAATATTCGGGACTAGCATTCCTGGGGACTGGAGGTCTTTCATGGGATACAGTCTTTAGTCTTTCCTTCAAAATACTGTATTTTTTACCCTGCTAAGTTACATTGTGTAAGAAAACAAAACAATAACAAATGTCCATGAGTTTTTATATACCATATCCAAATGTAATGTTCCCAAAGTAAAAGTGACCCAGGATTATGAAAACTTAGTCAGTGGGTCAGAGTATTGGGCAAATTTAGGTTAGGGATACAACCACTCTTAGAAATCCTTGCAACAGCATGGATACAACTGGAAAGCATTATGCTGAGTGAAATAAGCCAGGCAATGAAAGACAAATACCATATGATCACACTTTTAACAGGAACCTAAAAAAACAGGAACCCAAAGAAACAAGCAAAATATAACCAAAGACACTGAAATAGAGAACAGGCTGACAGTGACCAGAGGGGAGAGGAGAGGGAATTTCAGGGGAAAGGGGGAAGGGTTTACAGGAACAAGTATAAAGGACATGTGGATAAAAACTAGGGGCCAGTGGAAATGGGAGGGAGTAGGGGAGGGCTGGGTGAGTGGGTTGGGATGGGAGTAAGAGATAAAAAGTTGTACTGTAACAACAATTAAAATTAAAAAAAAAGAAAGAGAAATCCTTGCTCTCCTCCACTTGTAACAGAAATCTCTTCCTCCAACTAGGGAAAGCCAAGGAGGGGCTGAAGAAGTGCCGTGAGCTGACAGCCCAGAGTCCGAACCAAAGGCTCCACTCTTCTTGGGCGGCCGCTGCCAGCGACTGAACACTGTGGCTGCACTACTGCCTACTCGCTTTTGCCGAACTCTGGATTACTGTCTCTTGGCTCTGCAGACACTGTGCGCAGTATGTCCTGAGGCCCTCTGTCCAACCCCGATCCTACCCTACTTATGTTCTACAGGCATTGTCCCTCCGTGAGTCACTTCCACTCCTAATTCTTTCTTAGTCTCTGCATTTTGGAGGATCCAGTTGGCACACTGCATCGGTAAGAAAAGTAAGACCACTGGTCTTGTTTCCCACTTACTGTCCATAAACCATCGTGCATGTCCATCCGTTGTCATCTCCATTCCTCCAATATCAGACAATTGCTTCTTTCTCTAGAACAAAACAAAACGATGCAAAACAAAACAAAACTTCCTCTGCACGGACCTTGATCTCATCTCATATCTTCTCATTATCTGCTTTTCTCTCTCCTGTATCAACCCCTTCTCAACTTGCTTCAAAGTATTGCACGGCTGCCAGTTCATATTTAAGAAAATGACAGCAGCATGTTCTGCTCTGGGAGTGCAGGGTATGTAGTGGTTGAATTATGGCTCCCAAAATCATATGCTCACCTGCTAACCCCTGGAACCTGTGAGTGTGAACTCATTTGGAAAAAAAAAAAAAAGGCTTTTTGCTTATGTATGTAGTTAAGTCAAGAATCTCTACATGAGGTCGATCTAAATTAGGGTGGGCCCTAAACCCAATGACAAGTGTCTTTATAGAGAAAAAAGAAAAGAAGACAGATGCACTAGGAAGAAAGTCAAGTAAAGACAGGGTCAGGGATTAGAGTAATGCTACGGCAAGCCAGGGAACGTCTGGAGCCACGAGAACCTGGAACAAGCCAGAAAGGAATTTCCCCGAAAGCCTTTGGGGTAGTGTGGCCCTGTCAACGCCTTGGTTACAGACTCCTGGCCTCCAGAATTTTGAGAGAATAAGTTGATATTGTTTTACTCCACCTAGTTTGTAGTAATTTTTTACAGGAGCCCTAGGAAACTAATACAGGGTTGGAAGGGGAATAGGCAATGGAAGCTTCTAGCTGACAGAATTTACTCTAAAATTATTTAAACATGAATAGGCTTTTCTAATGGGTACATATTTCCTTGTTGCTGAAAAGTTTTTTTGCTCCCCAGCCCCCACCCCACCCTGGAATGAATTTGCAACCAGTGTATTGTAAGGGGTTTTGTATACATGTCAGAGAGCATTCTGGGAGCAGAGTCCTGCAATGTTCTGGAAGCGTGTAGGGGGCCATAAGATCCAGAGTGAACATGTCCATTTATGCTTCTTTCTTCTGTCTATCGCTTCACCTTCGTCTGCCCCTGTGCCTGATGTCCTGGAGCTTGGTGCACTACAATCCAGTATTTTCAGAGGATAAACTTCCTCTAGGACCCTGGGTGAGGGAGAGACATTGTTACTAATCCATTGCTTCTAATTTCAGTCCCTAGTCCTCCACCTCCCCAAGTTCCTTCAAACCCCAAACACTTAAAAGATTCGAAAAGAGTTAGACAAGTTTTATATATATCGTTATCCCTCTTGTAAGTTAGGTTTCTTTTTTCTCTGCTCTGCTGAAATATCCACCCCTTCCCCTCACTTTAAAATACTCAACTACATTGTTTCTTGAATTTTTTTTTTCTCTTTATACTTTGGTTCTTGGGAACCTAATACCTTTTGCAATTTTAGTGGTGTTTTGAAATGCAATAAAGATGAACTGTTTCAGTCTGAAAGTTACATAATAATTCTTCTCTTCCTTTTTTTTTTCTTTTTTGTTGCCTACACTGTCCACAAACTTACCAGAGATGCAAAGGTGAAAGTAAATTCAAATTTGTTTCCTCCCCCTCCCCTCCCCCCCCACTGAACCACAAGGTCAGACATGTTTGCCTGGTAGTATGTTTATGCTCAGTGCAACCACTGATCTCTGTCCCTAAGAGCACTGCCTTCATTAGGCTTCTCATCAGTTCTAAGTTAAGTACTGTGTGACCTGGTTTCCCTCCCTTTACTAATGCATCCTCAAATCCATTATCCCTCGTCCTCAAATCCAACAGACCTATGGCGTAATCTGTCCATATGAATGGCTGGTTGTGCCATTTCTGCTTTAAAATCCTTCAACCCCTGTTCCTGTGGCTCTGGATCAAAATGAAATTCCTTAACACGGAGCTCACAGCCTTCCCGGTACCACCTACTAGTATTATCTCAGCCGTACATTTTCACTACTCTTAGGTTTATGCTCTATGTTCTAGATTCACCAACAATCTCTGTATCTCTGTTTATTTCTCTAATTAAAATTACTTTCTCTTTTAGACTTTTCTTTTCAATTTCCTCCCGATCTTTTAAAATAAATCTGGCATTTGGCTTCTCCGTCATGAATCCTTGCTTGTCCACTCCCTCCCCCACTCATCCTATCCTGTTCTGCCAGGCTGGTTTACCTACTGATTATTGTCTTTGCTCCTGGAAGCTACCTCTGTTATTACTTTTATTACATTTATTATAATTATCTGAAATATTGGTGTTTTGAAGTAGGCAATGTTCTTTATAGGTTTAATTTCTTGCTTACAGCATGTCGCTGGGTACACAATTGAGTTTATTGAAAAGTATGAATAAATTGACAAAACTGTCATAAATAAGCAGGGCAGACAGAGAGGAAAATCATGTACTTGCACTCCCAAGGAGGCAGTTATGTGTCTTCCAAGTGATTCTTGTCTTTGTTTCTAGACAGAATACACTTTCATGGTTCAATGCTTTTACTTATGTTTGTCTTTCTGCTTGGAAAGCCCTTTTGCTACCTGTTCCTTACTTAATACCCCAGCACAGATCAGACAGCATGGTTTTTTAAGCTTTCTGCATAGGAAAGTCTTATGTTAGTGCAATCCATCAGAAATAATGGCACTCCGAATGTATTCCTCTTCTGTAGTACACTGGTCAATTCCCCTACCTCTAATAGAGCATTCATCACTTTAAGAGGCAAAGCAAGATACCTCCCAGAGGTTTAGAATGGAATTATGGCAAAATCAACCTGCAGTAGTTGACCTAACCTTGGGTAAAGTACAATGCTTTCAAGCAATAATGCACAAATGGGTGATTGAACAGTTTTCTCCAATAAAGAGGTCAAGATCTTGCCACAGAAAAATACTACCTGTATTGGCAGGTTCAGGTCTATAGCAGAATCAATGCCTAACATGAAGGATGTTTCAACCAGGGACAAATGAGTGTTTTGTTGACAAAAACACATGAGATTCAGACTGAGGTGAAATATTAAGTGTTAAGCATTAATGATCTAAAGAAATAAATGGATTGAAAATTATAGTTTTCCTATCAAATTTGTCGGGAACATCTCTCTCTCTCTCTCTCTCTCTCTCTCTCTCTCACACACACACACACACACACACACACAGATACATTGAAATCTCTGAAGGATTTGGGTTCTCTTTGCACAGCTTTTTCTCTCACTGGCCTGAAAAGATAGACTTGATCTTTTTATTTAAATATTCAAACACATATTAAGTGCTTGAGTGAGTGAATGTACAATACTTTAAACGCATATTGGTAAACTGATCATAAATATTAGTGATGCAGCCTTATACAATAGAATATGAGATCAGGCTGATATTTAGATTGTGATTTTTTAAGGCTTATGAAAAAAATCTGTCAATAGTGAGATTACTTGACATTTTCTTCCACATTTTTCTCCTTTTTCATTTTGTTTGTTATTGTGCAGTCCAAGGTAATCCTTAAGTAGAAGCAGAACCTGGGATAATGACATTATTAGTCTTCCATTTTTTTCAAGTTGAAGTGCACTGAACCAGTCACTAATACTTCAATCACCAAGAAATATGTCCTCTGGAGCTATGGAGGCACCGTGTTATTCCTTGCTCCTTTGTTTTGTTTACTTTTGGGTGTGTAATAACCTTTGACATGTTATATTTCATTATTATAAAATATGATGCATCAAATATGTCCTGTCTCAGGAGGTCCTGATTCAACATGGAATAGAGAAATAGTCTCAGAAAATGAAACAAAAATCAGATCTCACAGTTGCTAGAGAATTGAAGGTGTCCATGCAATTATGCAGTGTAACAAAAATCAGTATGTATATATCTTCCTGCCTTTTCCCTCTTCATTGTACGGGGAAGAGTTTCAGTCTCACTTTCTCTTTTGGGGTCATGTCATTTCCATGAGTGTATGTGCAAAGTGTGAATACATCTAGTAGATGTAGCAAAAGCTAATAGCATTCAGAATGTATTCCCTATACAGCCTATAATCCTATAGTACTCTAGTCCATTATCTTTGCACTGTTGTAAACAGAGAAGATATACAATGGCCAGGATCAAAAGTATAAATTATTGAAACGACTTCTCAAAAAATAATAGTGCTCAAAGATCATAAGAATATTTCCTTTGATTTTCAGTGAGAAATGTTGGACTTTATTTCTAATAGTTTATTCTAGTTAAAGAGGCATAGAAACTCTGATATTTAGTTAATTAAAATTAGAAACATGACCTATATCATTGCACAAAGAATTATAAACAGCAGTATTTGAAAATTCTGAGTCAACATTGGAAAATAGCTCTGTCACATCAATGGACAAGTACAGTTCAAGGAAGAAAATATTCCAGATGCACTAACAGAGATCATAATTCACATATCTTTTGTTTATTTTTACTAAAGTAAACAAAAACTCTTGACTGACTTTAAAATTTATATTAACAAAAATTTCATTATTTACTACCTTCAGTTTGCCCTGTCTTCCTACTTTCCCATCCTGTTTACTTTTATTCTTCTGGTATAACCTTCAAATTCATATTTCTCTGTCCTTTATACAGAATTACTTTTTTTTATTTATGGTACTTTGGATTGAAAGGATAGGATTTCTCAATTTGACTACAAGAAAATAATTTATGAAAAGATACAGATGTCCAGTAACTCAGGAAAAGATAAAAAAATGGGTTTCAATATTGGAAGAAGCCATGGAAGTTCTGAAGACTAAATGCCCTTTGCTGTCTTGTTCTTTTTCTTGTCTTCCCTGGTCCCCATCCCTCCCTGTGGGAGGGTCTCCATTTGGAAAACCTGCCTTTGATTTTTCTACCTTGCACATGGTCCAGTATGTATTTCCTTGACCAAGTACATGTTTGCAGCTTCAGCACCTATCACCTGATGAATTAATTAGATTAATCTAACTATTTATATTAATTAGATGAATTAATTATATTATCAAGTGCATTCAATAGCACACAACCCGTCCAGCTTATCTATCAATTCAATAAAAGCCAAAAGTCAAAGTTAGCTATAGAATGCTTATCACTGAGTAGAATTTATACCTCTACAATTATCTGCAGCTGGAAGAATTATGGCCACAAACAAAGGAACAATTCATGATTTTTGTAGTATTTATAAGAAGATTGAATGTGCACAGAAATCTACCACTGCTTTAGTTTATCAATCAAAACAGGGAATATTGACATGATTTCCTTGTTCTCACATTTATTTTGTACTGTGAAACTGAACTTTACCCGGATATGTAGTCTCTCATTTATAATGTTCTTACTTTTTTTAGATTTTATTTTATTTTTTTTTGTTTTTCAGTTACAGTTTGCCCACCCTTTTCCCCATTGCCCTCCCTTGTCCCACCCTCCCCAACTTCCTTAGTCAGTCCCGCCCCATTGTCCATGCCCATGAGTCCTCTATTCATATTCCTTGGCTTGCCCCTCCTTTCCCTCGTCATCCTCCTCACCCCTCCCCTGTGGTCACTGTCAGTCTGTTCTTTAATTCCAAGTCTGGTTCTGTTTTGCTCATTTGTTTGTTTTGTTGATTAGCTTCCACTTACAGGTGAGATTATATGGCATTTTTCTTTCACCACCTGGCTAGCTTCACTTAGCATAATGTTCTCCAGTTCCACCAGTGCTGTTATGAAGGGTAGGCGTTCCTTCTTTTTTTCTCCTATGTAATACTCTGCTGTGTAAATGTACGACAGTTTTTTGATCCATTCATTTACTGATGGGCATTTAGGATGTTTCCAGAACTTGGCTATTGTAAATAATGTTCCTATGAACATTGGGGATGCACAGGTTCTTTTGAATTGGTGTCTCAGGATACTTAGGGTATAAGCCCAGCAGTGGAACCACTGGATCAAAAGGCAGCTCCATCTTTACTTTTCTGAGGGAATTCTGTACTGTTTTCCATACTGGCTGTGCCAGTCTGCATTCTCACCAACAGTGATTCCCTTTACTCCACAGCCTCGCCAGTACTTGTTGTTTGTTGATTTGGTTATGATGGCCATTCTGACCAGTGTAAAGTGGTATCTTATTGTGGTTTTAATTTGCATCTCTCTGATGGCTAGTGATGCTGAGCATCCTTTCATATGTATCTGGGCCCTCTGTATGTCGTCTTTGGAGACGTGTCTGTTCAGGTCTTAATAACATCTTCCAAACAAGTTTAAATACTTAGGATATATTGCTCAAAAGTGACTTTTTAACCCTGTTGACATCCTTTTATTTCAATTCGCCATGCAATCTTCATCTTCAGGACAATTCCCACTGTAGTCAGTGATTTGGTATTTACTGAACGTATCATCTGTGTTTATAGAATGCATCACCCTTAGGTAAGACTCCATCAGGTAACCTGAGTACTTTTTCCTCTCCTCCTCGCCCTCACCACTGGACAGCTGTTTCTTATTGGCTCTCTGGTGAGTTAGTTACTGCAATCAATTGAAATTAAGTAAGCTGTTAGCTATGTAAAAATCATTGACAAGTATGTAAGTACTAACATTTTGTCCAGGACATTAAAGTAAATTAGCTCCTAACTACATCTCAGGACTTCAAAACAAATATAGCCCAAAGTAGTCAAACATTTAATGGAATAAACTCTTTAAAAATGCTAAACTTCTTTTCCTCCTTCATATGTGAACATCAAAACTTTTTAAAAAATGTTTTATTTATTTACGTATTTTTAGAGAGAAAGAGGAAGGGAGGGAGAAATAGAGGGAAAGAAACATCAATGTGCAAGAAAATCATCAATCAGTTGCCCCTTGCACCCTCCAAACAGGGGACCTGTCCCACAACCCAGCATGTGCCCTGACTGGGAATCAAACCTCTGCCCTTCCAGTTCACAGGCCAGTGCTCAATCCACTGAGCCACACCAGTCAGGCCAAAACTTTTTAACATAATGCACAATTCCTAGTTCTTTACAGACAAACTGAAAGATATATTATGGAATGTATTAAGCTAGTACATAGATCTTCCTTCTATGTTAATTGAAAATAATATTATAATCACTAACTTCAATATACACAAAATATTAAACATTTGTATTTATTAAATGTGAAAATTTTAACTTTTATATTTACTTTCATATACTCCTCTAACTGGTATATTCCCACAGCTTTTAACAACCAGCAAAATGCTAATGTCACTTCTGCTCATTGGCACCCGTAAAGTCATTAAATAGAGAAATGGCAAAAGAACTAGAGATTCTTCAGACTGCCCAAACATAGTTTGCCACTTCAGAACGTTATTTTCAAAGCTCCTAGAATTTCGTGGAGGGAAGGATATATCCAACTACCATAGCAATTTCTTTATCTATTTCTTTGAAATAATATTTTAGAATTATTTACATTCTTATGAATGTATGATTTATGCATTCACAACTTTTCCCATAGCCAAACATGATGTTAAATTTAAAAATCTCACTCAACCCATATCTTACTCCAGTCATTTTTCTCTTATCTTTCATGATTAAACATTTTGGAAGACATGCCTGAACTGAACATCTCCCCATCTTTACCACACATGCTGTTTAAACTACTGTCACCTGGCTTCTGTCTTCACCACTCGATTTGGTTCTTGTCCAGAACACCAGCTCTAACCTTTTTGTGAAAGGTAAATTTTCACGCCTTACTGTCTTGACTTCTCAGTATTTCTTGTACTCATTGAAGTTCTCTTGTCTTAAATATTTGCATTCACTTACTCAGTGTTTCCTTCTGCTTTGCTAGATTCTGACACTCTGATCACCCATTAAATGTGCTATTTTTCAGAATTCTGTCTTAGGCTTTCTTCTCTTCTCACTTGAAGACTTGCCCTGGGTGACCTCTTCCGTCCTGTGACTGCAGTCACTCTCTCTACATCCCTGTCTCTCAAATATATCTCTAGCACAGGTCACCTTAATAAGCTCCAAGTCCATGTATCTAACAGGCTCCAGCAGATTTCAGATAACTATAAAAATCAATTAAACTCCTTATATATATATATTTCTTTTCATTTGCTTTTCCTCATGACTACTATCTTAGGTACCTATGGAAATAGACTCCTGCATGAAAACTTACCTGCAAGAAATTTCAAGGTAAGTCCTTTGGGCATGTCTATAAAAGATTAAAGAGAGTGAAGTTGACTCAGAGAGTATTTGAACTGCAGCACAGTCGCATTGCAGGCTTTAGCCAGTAACAGTAAACTCTGGAGATGGAGCAGCCCTGTAATATTTTCGAAATTAAGACAAAGGAATTGAAACTTTGTGCCGTGGTATTCACCTGTCACTAGATGTGGGCTGACCTTTGAAGGAGAGTTAGTAACCTCAGGAGAGGTATTTTCTTTCGTCAAGAGCAATTGCGTAGGAAAGCCTCAGTTGTAACTCAGCGGCTGATAGCATCCTGGTAACTGGATGAATAATTGCCTCATTCCTGAATGGTGGTGTTCTTGGTACCTCAACAAAGAATCTAATCAGAACACATGAATCAAGCTAGCTAGTTATATTTTCAGCAAGATTTTTTTTATCTTGAATTTTATTTCATTTTATTTTTTTATTGTTGTTCAAGAACAATTGTCTCCATTCCCCCACTCCCACCCATCCCAGTCATCCCCACCTCCCACCCTTGATCCCATCCCCCCTTGGTTTTGTCCATGTGTCCTTTATAGATGTTCCTAAAAACTCTTCCCACTTCCCTGCCCCCATTATACCCTCCCACCTCCCTCTGGTTGCTGTCAGGTTGTTCTTAATTTCAGTGTCTCTGGTTCTATTTTGCTTGCTTGTTTGTTTTGCTGATTAGGTTCCACTTAAAGACGAGATCATATGGTATTTGTCTTTCACCTCCTGGCTTTTCTACAGGATTCTTATTGGCCTGTGTCTAGAAGATTCAGCACTAATTCTATTTATTCTCATTTGAATCTGGTGTTCAGGATGATTGGACAGATCCTGGTGGAGGGAGTAGGTTGTATCAAAGAAGACCACTTCCTCCCCACCCCCATACACACACATAGTTCTATAAGCACAGATAACCATAAGACGTATTGGAGAAGTAGACTACTTCTTTAGACTCAGGGAGCTCTGGAAGGTATTGGTTCTCACGGATCTTAAGTACATGGACTCAGAGGTTCCCCATTAGAACTGCAGCAGTCTATTGTCTTCCCTTCCAATCAGCATTTTGACCTCAGAATTGTATGATTTTCACATTACCAATTCAACTTTTCCTGGGAGTACTCTACACTTGTAATTAGGTCCTGGGCTTGATGTTTAAGTTTCTGTCCTTTGAATACTGAAGATAAAGGTCTTTTATAACGTGGCATTCTGACTTTCACAGCCACTTAGGTTGGTGATTAACAATCGCAGCCTTGTCTTTCTTTGACATATTGGTAGCACTTAGTTATGGGCAACTAATCCCATAGTCCGTCTGATCATCAATCCCCACCATACTTGCCAATGTCTAAGCTACTGTACCATTGAGTACATTTTCTTCCATTAGTTATCCATCTGAATTCCTCAGCAGTAAACTTGTACCACTGCTGTATCCAGGGGCCATCACTGTTCTGCGTACTACCAGTATGCTGGTTCTCAGTGCCAATTAGTCAATGAGGAAATGATCAAAGTCTAAAAGTCCTATATAAAACCTCCCTAGGACAACCCCTGGTTCAATATTATTAAGTCAGTTGTAAATAGAACCTGAAAGAAAATGTATAGGCAGAAGATATACTGGATAGTGTCTAAGAAATAAAACCTATAAAGAGTAGGGGAAATAGAATTGGTCAATGGAAGAAGATGAACTTCAAGAACAACGCAGGTGGAATATGGGCCAGCAAACACGCAGCAGTCTCTGCAGCATCCAGAATCTCTCAGGTTCACTTTCCTTGAAGGAAAATAGCCTAGACCTTATACCACTGCATTAATCAGTCATTGGAGATTGGCTACTTCTTAGGAAAATGTAAGCCTTTGAGAAAGAATACCCTTTAGCTGAGGACAGTTCTGAGAAGTAACTGAGATGAAAACCATCAGCTACCAGTGTTTTCTGGATCTACGACAATAAGTGCCTCCATCCTGGGGAGAGGTTATTAGTTGCATAGGCCAACTTTTTATAATCATCCACTCAGTGAATGACATCTTTATGCAATCAGTGTTTCACCTCCTAATGGTGGGCGGCGTACTTGACTATTTTTGCATTACTCACAAGCAGTTCATCAAATCCTGGCCATTACTCCTCTCAGATATCTCTTGAAGTAGTTCAGTTATTTTCCTATCCTCACTATATCTATTCAAGACTAACATCATTTCCTACCTAGATACCTGCACCATCCTCCTAGCTATCATCCTGCCTTCAGTCATGTTTCTTGTCAATTCATTAGTATTGCAGATACGGTGACATTGATAAATCCTTATTCCACTCACTAAAGCAATGTAAACCTCTTAAACATACATCATGATGAAGTTCAACTTTTATAAAATAGCTACAGAAAACTCCCTTTGGCATGTCTAATTTATGACTTTGACCACATTACCTGCTGGATTAGTAAACTAGGGCTGCTGTAACAAAGGGCCACAGACTGGGTGGTTTAAATAACAGAAAATTATTTTTTCACAGTTCTGGAGGTTGACAGTCCAAGGTCAAGTTGTTGGCCGAGATTATTTCTTCTGAGGACTCTCTTTTCTAGGCTTATAGATGGCTGACATCTCACATTGTTTTCATGTGGTCTTTCCTCTTCCACAGAGATTAGTGTCTGGACCCTAATCTCTTCTTATTATAGGGACACCCCTGATACTGGATTAGGGCCCACCTACAATGAACTCATTTAACCTTGATCACCTCTGCAAAGGCCCTATCTCCAAATTTAATCACCTTCTGAGGTACTGAGGATTAGGACTTAAACATATGAATTTAGGGAGTCACACACTTCAGTTTATAATGTATGCCACCTTTGAAATGTGGTGAAATGCATTACTTCTGCTAATGTGCCTTGAAAGATTTGAATTACCTTTCATTCCTCTTTTCTCTTCTTTCAGGCTTGGGATTCAATGCCATTTTTACTAGAACACATTTCTCATAAATGTGTGTGTATGAATATTCATATATGTGAATATATGAATATATATTTGAATGAAGTGGCTTTTCTCTGAATTCCTATTATACTCCTTTCATTCATACTACTAAGACTTATCAGATGTTATTTTAATTATTTAAGTACTCATTTATTTCTCCCATTGGACTGCTCGTAAAGGAAACTCCAGAAGGAAAGAGAGATTGTCTTAACCATTATCACATCCCCAGGATCTAGCAAAACACCTTAAATGGATTACATTAGTCATAAATAATATTGTTTTTTGTATGTTTTCTTATGTTATTAATTTCCTGAAGGTAGAGTATGTGCTTTATTCTACTTTTTTTCTATCATAACATCTAGGAAACTTCTCTTTATTTAATAATAAGGGTATAATAATAGCTGGTTCAAACTTATTTCAATAATTTCTTCAAATACTTTGTCATTTTTTGAAACACTATAGAAATTTGATTCCTTCAATAATGATGTAAAGTGTAGTTATTATCTTCTTGTTCACTTTTGATAAGTTTTGATCACACTTCAATTATTAATAATACTGTTTTCAGGAGTGGATATTAAATGCTATGTCAATGAAACATTTGAATTTTATTTTTAAAAGCCTTAGTGACAATATTTTGATATTAATTGTTTTCCTAACCAGTGCAATGAGTACCCTAATAACATATTTTAGGAACAGTCTGTGTTTTTTTTTTCATTGATTTTAAATAAGACTAAAAGATACATTCAAGGATTTTATGGAAAAAGAGTGGCATCGTACACATAAAACTTCATTTGTAATGAGATATCCAGGAAAACTGGAAGAATGGAAGTGACTAGAAATATGGAAGCAACTAATCTTTGGTCATCATTCTGAGAAATGAACCATAAAAATTAAGAGTTATAAAGGAATATAGAGAAACATTTGCAATACTACATTGATTTCAGAGATGAAGATTTGACATAGAAAGGTTCAAATGTCTTATTCTCTGACCACATGTTCAGTAACTGGAACAAAATCTACATAAGTCTATATTGGCAAAGAAAATAGACCATGCACCAAATGCACCGTGTATCTGTATTTACAAGATGATGCCAACCCATATCACTCTTCAAGAAATGGTTTAGTCACTGCCTTGTGTTGGAAACTCCTTTCTGATGTACTGGAATACTGTAAAAACAATATTTAAACCTAAATGCAATGGAAATTTTAGCAGAAACACAAATATGACATGGTTCAAAAAGAGTTAGTAAAGAATTCCCAGTACCTATTACCTCAAAAAATGTCCATCTTTTAAGACATAAAGTGAAAGCAGCTAAATATAAAGAAGTTAAAACAAAACAAAGCACAGCAAACGGTTCCTTAATAGACTTAATTGACAAGGAGAATGGATTCATGGAATGTCAATGATTAATAATAATAAAAGACGGTGCTTTACATGTATGCATTCTTTTAACAGTTTTACGGCACCTCTGACATAACTCATGTCCTATTTGAACCACAGCCAAATGAGGTACATGGGTCACTTCATGTCATCATTTATACATCCAATCACAGACACATATAGATTTTGTAATTTGTAGTCGTTTACCTAAGTAAACTGTCTCTGGTCAAAATCGCCAATGACCTCCACATGCTCAGCCTCACCTCGCCTGACCTAGCAGCAGTGTTTACCAGAGCTCATTGTTTACTCCCGTATCTTCGAAACGGAGCCTTTATTTGGCTTCCAGGGCACCACTTGATTTTTAATATTTTTTCCTCCCTAGTGACTTTCCCTTTGCATTCTCTGTGCTGCACCTTCCTCTTCCTTCTAACTCCTTAACATCAATGCCTCCTTTTCCTCTTTAAATACACTCACCTGCTAGCTGATCTCACTCTGCATCTTGGTGAAAAGTACCAACCATACCTCTCCAACATTTATTTTTCTAGGTTCAATCTTCTCCCGTTATTCTGGAATTATATATTTGACCATCTACATGGTATGTCCATGCAGGAGGGCTATCAGTTTTTCCCAGGTAAGACATGGCTGTGACTGAATTCCTGGTTTCCCTCCCCCAACATTGGTGTCTGCGGGCTTCTCCACCACTGTGGATGGATAGCCTACTGTTTAATCAGGGAGCAGAACCTGTGTGATGGGCACTGGGACTTGACCATCAGATTTAGTGATGTGCAGGGCATTGCTGAATTTGACAAGAGGGAGTTTATGCAAATGTCTACAAATTACAAAATCAGTGAGTTTCTCCAGTGGATTAATAAAGATAAAGTGCATAGAGGAAGAGCAGATGACTGCTAGTTGAGGGGGTGGTTAAGAGGTGGAAGGATTGAGCAAAAAGGAAAAAGGACTCATAGACATGGACAATAGTGAGGTGATTGCTTGGGGGAGGGAATATAAGGGGACTAAATGGTAATGGAAAAATACAATAAAAATTAAATAAAAAAATACAGTGCTATTAAACCTCACTACCTCTACTCCTCATACCCCGACCAAAGCCATAGTCATCTGTCCCTTGTAGCATTTCAAAAAGCTTTCTCTTTAATATCTCTACTTCTGCTTTTGTTCCCCCCACCCAGACTACTCGCAACACAACAGTGTGGTGGACTCCGGCCAGCAGAGTTCTGCCTTGTTGTGGCTGAAAGAAAAAATAAATGCACAGGTAACAGCAATCCTGTGGAGAAAAAGGGAACGGCTCAGCTACTCTCTCAAGGGGAGAGAGAGCCTATGAGTGTCTCGGCCACTCTCTCAAAAGGAGAGCGCCCCGACCCTTGCCTAGACAGACTTTTATTGTTTTTCTCGGGTCTTACATCAGAGAAATATTTATTATCTATTACATAGAATATTGTTGTCTACATTTTAGGTACAATCAAGGAAATGAAAATAACGTGCAGAGGGGAATGGCAGCGAACTGATTAACTCTGTCCTTGGGTGAATTCACACAGGCTTTGGAAATTACCTTAAAGATAGATAATGCACATTTGTTGTTTTAGACCAGGGTGATGGAGTTTTAGCAAGAGTAAGCAATAGCAATCAGTATGCATTTTCTAGGCCTGATTCCCACGGGAAGACTCGGTTTGAAGGTCTGGCTCCTTCCCACCACTTCGCTTCTGTAGGCTTTCCATGCAGAGCCGAGTCACATTGGCCAGACCGAAACAAACTGGTCCCCTGCACAACAGTGTTAGGAATCTTTAAAAATATAAATGACATCATCTCACTTTTCTTGACAAAAACCTCCAGTGACCTGGTCTTACTCAGACTAAAGAGAAAAGTCCTTATTGTGGTCAAGAGGATGCTCTCTGACCCGATGGCCCCCTTGGAACTCTGTGCTCACTCTGCTGCAGTCACAGTGACCTCTTTGCTAGCCTGGAAACACCTGTCTCAGGCCAACAGCCCTGGCTGTTTTCCTCTCCCGAAAACTTACCTGGAACTCTCATTTTTTTGACAACAGTTTCTCCTCCTTTATTCAAATACTGCTTTTCTCAATAAGCATAACTCTGAAATTTTTGTCTCCATTCCCTTTATTTTTATCCAAGTGCTTATTATCTAAAAGCCAGGCAATTTATTTATTTATTAGAATAATATATCGTGATTCCCATAGGAACCTTGGCAAGGATTTAGCTGACCTCTATCATGGTTCACAAATGGTCTAAATAAAGCACCATCCCTTCTAAGAGAGGCTGAAACAGAAGAGGGTTTGGGAACCTGGGCAAACCATGTTCACCATATCCAAACCCATTTATTTTTCTCTGCATTTTAAGTGTTTAGTATAAAAGAGTGCTTAATATCTTCCAAATATAAAACTGGGCTAAGTAACTGAAATGGATTATCTCTAATCTCTGTATATTTTTTCAGAAACCATCCTAGAAACTATCCCCAATCTTGAAATTAAGTATCCCTGCAGTGGTGGGTTGAATAGTACCTCAAAAAGTTCGGTCCTTCGGGAATTTCAGAATGTGACATTGTTTGGAAATGGGGCCTTTTCAGATGTAATTTGTTAAGATGAGATCAAACTGAAGTCAGATAGGACTTAAATCCAAAGACTAGTGGTGTCTTTACAGGAAGAGGAAAGAACACATATACGCCCCAGCAGCAAGGCCATGTGAAGAAAGTGGCAGAGGTGGCACTATGTAGCTACGAACCAAGGCATGCCGAGAAATATCAGGAGCCACCACCAGAAGCTGGAAGAGGCAGGGAGGAATTCCCCCACAGACATTTGAGAGGAAGCACGGCCTGCTAACACCTTGATTTTAGACTTCTGGCCTCCACAACTGTGAGAGAATAAATTCCCATTGCTTTAAACAAACCACTTTGTTGTAAATTGTTTTAGCAGCCCTAGAAACTATTATATACACTGTAAGTGAGTGTAGGTAATAAATGCAATCAACCATCTGTAATAATTATCCCACCAAAGGAACAATTTGTAAATAGTTGAAGATACTGAGAATCACCCAGTCTCTAATCGATGCGATCTGGAGGCTAAACATAATAAATAACTGCATACCTAAGTAATTACATTGTCCTCTGAAGAAAGAAAAATATAAAGAACAGGATAATCAATAGAGCTTAGCAAAACAGAGAGCAAAGAGCAAAATTTTATCTGGAAATTCTCTGTAGTTTCAAAGCTAGTAGACATACAGATGAACTAATTAAACCTATATTTAACATGTATTTGATAAGTTGTCAAAAACATGATGTCATCCTGGAGAGTTATATTTTCGTTGTAAATAAATTCAAGTCTGTTTAGACACAGATGTATTGGGAATGTGATTAACGTAAGATAGTAATCATTTCGGCATACATTAACAGCTTCAAACTAGAAAATGAGGCTGGAACAAGGGCTGTGGTGACTGCCATTATATACCTCATTAACTTAGTTATTCAGCCAGGCAGTCAAGTATTTATCAAGCTGCTTCTTTATTAGGCCACGAAATAAGTATTCTAACAATATTTCTGTAGTTCCCTTAATCGCAGTCTCAGAAATTATCCCCATTGTTACTCTGTTGAATTGCAACCAACACAACTCATTATAACTCCATCCAATTCTCCCTTTCCTCCACATTTACTTGATGTTCCTTGTACCAGTCAGTATCTAATCAGGAGGCAGGAGCCACAATATAATTTAAACAGGAAAAGTTTAATATAAACAATTGTTATCAATAAGAGCAGAGCGATGATAAAGAGCTAAGGAGAATTTCGGAGTACACGAGGAAGCAAGGACAAAGTCGGGCGAGTGTGTTTCCTCCCCAAGGCTGGGGAACACATCTCCTCTGGAGAAGTGTGGCTACAGCCCCTGCAAGAGTTCTTCACAGTCTCCTGGCAAACTGGAAACATCCCACAAGGTGTGCAGGTGTGTGGAAAGGAGCTCAGAAAGAAATTGGAGTATCAGGAGTCTGGGGTGCACAGGGTGCTGCTGGTAAATTTGCATAAGGTACCTTTATACCTTCAAGGGTACAGGCTGAGTGAGGCTGTCAAGCAAGGTCAGAGATGGAGCTGGAGCTTTGGGAACCAGATGGCTGCCAGGATAGCACAAGATCATGGATGACAGTATCTGTTTCAGGAGGGAAATGAAAAGGCGGCCATTAGACCAGGGCAGGGGCTGCAAGCTTGTTGAGAAGCTATGCCCTCTGGGCTTCAGGAAAGTCTCTGGTATAGGAGCACAGCAGCAGCAAAAAGAAACAAAAATAGGAACAAAATAGCTGTAGGAAGAGGAGCCCCTTATAATTGCACTGTCTGTCCAGTGCTCCCTGCTGACAGAGCTTCCCACTGTGCTTCCAGCAAAGCTTCTTACAGTAGAGCAGGTCAAGCGAGTGCGTTTGGAGCCAAGAGCAATCTGTTGATAACTACGACATTCTGTTGGATTCCCCAGTTCTAAGATCTCTAAAACCACTGTCTCAAAGTCCCACAGAGATAAAATTAGATAATATTTTGGGCAAAGAAGATGCCAATTTATTTATTTTAATCTGATACTAAATTAACTTCTAACAAATTCCAAAAGCAAATTTAAAATTTTTTTCGGTTATTTATTTTTAACAAACCTCTAAGTGGAACCTAATCAACAAAAAAATAAGCAAGCAAAATAGAATCAGAGACATAGAAATAAGATACATGAAATTGAAATATACATAAATATACCTATATTATCCGAAACTGGGATTTAGTGAAGTTCTTCATCCCACTGGCTGACAAATCAAACCTCTCACTCAGGTCATGTTTCTCTTATCATTTCATGTATCAACAGATATATACACAACTTCCATGTATTTTAATTTAATTTCTTTACCTGGCCTTTTAACTTTATTTTGGATGTTTAAATTTTTATTATTAAAGTCTTTTTAAATCCCTAATAATGTATTTAACAACAAAGTTATTTTGTTTGACTTGTACCTATTGAATATCGTTTGCTAGTTCTACCTTCTGTTCACATTAAACTTTCTATCCTCTTTTATGTCTGCATTTCATAGATAGCTTCAGATATTTCCGGTACAATCTGATAATTTCTGTTTTCTAACCAAATGCTTAATGACTTATATTTATCATGATTATTAACAAATTTATTTGTAGACTATATATAATCTATTAAAATCTGTTTTAGATGTATGCATATATCTCCTTTATTTTATTATGTGCTTTATTTTTCCTGCCATTTGTTTATTGTTATTTATTCTCTTTAGTCTCCTTTTGTACTGATTGCTTTGAGAAATCATATATTTCTACTCTATTGTTTGGAAAGACACACACTGACTTTCAATATGTCAATTTTAATATTAAGCATTTAATATTGGTCCTTAAATTAACAAATTATTATTTTTACTTGGATATGCTTTTATTTTCCGCTCTAGGTCTGATTCTTGTATTTTTGACTACTGCATACTCTCACTGTTGGCAATCATCTTTCATGACTTGAGAGAGAGAGAGACTGAGGGAGATAAAGAGGGAGATGGAGACAGACAGGGACGTATTTTCCCTCATATTTTTTATGTCTTTAATGTTTCTACCAATAATTCTGTTCCTTTGCTTCAAGTATTGTTGCTCTCAGTGATAAGAGTATTGCTACTTAATTACTACTATAAGAATAGCAATATTCTTATTACTGTATTCTACATATTCTGCAATTAATAGCTCCTATTGCAGTGTTTGTTTGACCAAAGCTGGCATCTTTTCAGTCTCTCAGGAGATGCCTCAATATTTTGACTACATCAAAGTACCATTTGTATTTTCTGATGCTGGCCCTCCAGTCCCTCATGATGTGATATTGCTTCTTGTGTTTCTTGTCTGGCATTGAATGTTAAATAGGGAGAGACTGTTTGTGTTGCTTTTCTACTCTAATTTGTCTTTTGGACACTGCCAAAACATGTGCTTTTTCAAACATGAACCAGCCTGCCTCTGTTATTCAATCCAACGAAAGTTTTCTGGCTTTAACTCTCTTGGCAGCAATGGGCACATCTTACTATTTTCTTCTTTTCTAAGCGTTTTTCTCTCTTGATGCCCACAATACAACTACATAGTGTATTTGCATCCCCTGTAATCTGCCAGCATTTCTGAGGGTCAGCAATTCACTTTTCATGAGCATCTAGAGCCTTCCCCTGTGGCTGTTTCTGCAGAGCTGGTCAGCCAGTGATTCTGACTGCCCACCCACCTGATATGTGGAAATGAAACAGCACAGCACAGTGCTGAGATCTGGGGTCCTTCAGTGGAACAACAAGTCCGTAGGCATTGCATTTCAGAAAGGAGTGTGAGGTATTTCCCAGTGGGGTAAACTTTGGCCAATGAAAAACTGAAGTTAGAAATAAAATTGGCACCTAACTGTTCTATTTTCTCTGATTGACCACTCTGGACCATGGCTTTACTTGCAGCCTGTCCAGAGATGTTGCTCATATAGACCAAGCAGTACACCTGCGAACCACCTACAGAAGTGAGTCCATTATAAACTCTCTGTAAAATAGCAGCCAGCAAAGGACTTAATCCATACACACTTGTTTGAATCTTTCTTTACTTCGCTCTCTATCATTTCTTACCCTGAAATCCTCAATTTTTATCCCCTAAATAAATCATCAACATTTTCATTTGCTTTAGGCTCTGTTTTCTAAAGATTCAGGGTTAAGGTTCTGTCCTTCGTAGATCATAGTATATCGAGCATCTAGATATGGTACAAATACTTGTGACCTTTTGTTCAATGATTGAGTATGTATTCAGGGGTTAGAGAAATAGGTAAAAAGCAAAAAAAAAAGAGCATCAGTTATGCCCAGGGAATGTTTCTATGTACCAAAAACTAACAGGAGTGTTAAAATATTGTTTTATTTAATCTTCAGAACAACACTATGAATATGATTTTTTAATCTCCATTTTATGGATGAGAGTTTGGTGGCTTAGAGAAGTTAACATGACCTATATAAGGTTACACAACTCATGATTGATAGACTTGGGAATTGTGCACAAGAAATTTCATGTTCTTCTGCTATTTGGTGCTATTTTAGAGGCTTATCTTTATTCCTTATGACTCTGAGTTGGAAAATATGGCTGACAATTTGTCATAGAAAGTGACACAAAATACTCCCGTGACTTAGAAAAAGTCATTTCCCCACTCTGCCGTTCTTTACCAGTTACTGTGATATATGAAAAGAAGACTCTTTGGAGAAATGGGGATATTGTTTGCCATTTACTTACTGTGTGACCTTGGGCAAGTAACTGTATACTCTGGGCCACTGTTTTCTTAAATCAAACATGAAGAGTATAAAAAGCACCTCAGGATTTTTTTGCTAACAGTTTCATACATTTCGTAAATCTTCAATAAGTCTGCCCTGCCCCTTCATAATACACTTCTTGCCTCTTCTGAAATAAAGTAAAATATAATTTTGCTCAATGCAAAATAATGTTAAGAGCAAATTAGAGTGAAATTTAAAATAGTGAATATTTCAAAAGCTATCTATAAGTGATCTGGAATTCACCACATGATGTTTTAGCCCCCAAATGTAACTTCCCAGTGAGGCTTTAATTATTTAAAAGGTCTTCGAGTTCCCTAAATGCATGCATTCATTAAACTCAAATTAGGAAAATTTAACTCTACTGTGCTAAGGACTGATCATTCCAAGTTGAATGATCCTATCTTTTTGAAAAGATTAAACATGTGTGTTAAGTATCTGTGCTGGGAAGCGAAGTGTATCAGATCACACCAAAATGAGGACAGCTATAGGAGCAAAGAAATGATTTTTAATTAAAAGTGGAGAATCTCCCCTTCTCGGGACCCGTCCTACCTTTCTATACTTGCCTCCTTTTGTCTTCCAGTACTGGGTGAAAATCTGCTGACTGTGAAATCTGCCTGCAGCTTGACACCCGATAGGCAATGCTTTTTGCTCATATTATCTTTGACAATTTCATGTTATTTCTCCCTCTCTTCATTTGTATTTTAGACATAGTTTTAATGTTTTCATTTTGCTCCTTCACTGTTAAAACTTGATGTCTGCTTTGATGTATGCACAGAAATGAGGATTATAATTTAATGTAGCTTACAAAATATATATCCTATTCTTTATATTATCTACTCCATATTTATGTTCAAAAATGTATCTGATGAAGAAATAAGTGAACATACAATTTTCTAATTGTATTTTTGTATGCATTTTGTGCCTTCCCCCCTTACATTTAAATTGTATACAAAGCACAGTTTCATTTGGTGATATGTTGAACATACGGAGGGGGGATACTTTTCAACAATGGTTTGGCAATAATTACACTATACCTTGTTGATTTTGTAAGTAAACAATTCTGGGAGACTTGGCAATACATTAGGATCTGCAAATAGAGTGTGACTATTAACACAAAGCATAAACATGGTTCTTATCACTAAACCTGGTAGCTATGCCCCTTATAAATGATGCAGATTGCTTCTGGAATACTACACACATTTACTCCCATTCTCTTGTCCACCTATTTCAAGTTTCTTTAAACCCTGTTTGAACCAATGTTTGTCTCTATGATTTTAACGATAGTGTTATGAGCAAGTGTAGTTTCTTCTCAAGCCTTCCAAATCATTTAAATACCAGTCCTAATTAAACTTCTTCTATCAACAGTCTTATATTTGTAACTATTATCTATGCCTCAAAAAAACTCTTGTTTCCCTGTGTTCACACTCTACTACCACACTCACAACACCTCAGACACCAGGTGTGTGGGACTTCTCCCCCACACCATGCATTCTCTGAGATACCACCCGGTTGTCCTACACTTCAGTTCAATTCTGAACTAACTAGAGTTAGTGTAGACCCCACCAGTTAAGGACCCAGTCTCACAAGACTGATCTTCACACCCCAAAAGCCAGTCTTAAATCTAGATTGTTACCAGTGCTTCTGACCTACTGATTATAAATCACAAGTTCCCATGATCTCTTGCTTGGGTTTGATCATTTGGTAAGATAGCTAATGGAACTCAGGGAAACACTTGTGTATACCAGTTTTTATGTGTGTGTGTGTGTGTGTGTGTGTGTATATGTACACACACACACACACATATATATAGTATATGTTTACTGGTTTATTATATAATGCAATATGCTAAATATATAAAAAAACAGGTAAAGAGATACATAGGGCAAGCTCTGGAACTATGCTAAGCACAGGGACTTTTGACCTTTTGACCCCATGGAGTTGGGTCCACCACTCTCCTGGCACAAATGTGTTCACCAACCCAGGAGCTCTCTAAACCCTGTATTTAAGGTATTTTTATGGAGGTTTCATCGTGTATGCACAATTGATCATAAACTCCAGTCCTAGGTCCTCTCTCCTTCCCCTAGCATATGGAGCAGAGCTGCAAGTTCTAAACTTCTAATCACACCTTGGTCTTGCTATTGAATCCATCCCGGAGCTCATCAAGAGTCAACTCAGATGAATGGACATTCTTATTACCCACAAAATGCCCAGGGATGTAAGAGCTCTGTGTCAGAGACCAGGATTAAAAACTAAATATTGATATTAGCATAAAAATGCTCTTAGAAATCTTGCCAGTTAGGAAATTACAAGTGTGTTTTAGGGGCTCTGAGCTGGGAACTCAGGAATGAATACACACACACACACACACACACACACACACACATAAAATCTTTGACAATTGCATATTATTTCTGAGTTGGGAACTCAAGGCAATTATATACACACACACACATGTATAATCAGAATATGTGTGTGTATATATATTATTAGTTATATCAGAATATATGTGTGTATATATACACATATTTTTCTTCTATTTACTTTGAACGTAACTTGCCCTTCTTTTTCTGTTCCAAAGTGGATTCTGAGATTACTGATTTAAGGTCTTCTTTTTCTAGTAGATTCATTTAGTGCTTTAATTTTCTTCTAAGCACTGCTTTCATTGCATCCCATAGGCATTGGTAAGTTATATTTTTGTTTCCAATTAGTTCTAAGTGTTTTTAAAAACTTTTCCTAAGATTTATTTTTTGATACACATGTTAAATAAAAGCGTATTATTGAATCACCACATATTAGGGAATTTTCTAGCTTTCTTTTGTTATTGATTTCCAGTTTAATTCCATTGTGGTCTGAGAGCATATTTTGTATCATGTCTACTCTTTGAAATTTGTTAAGGCAAGTTTTATGGCCCGGAATGTGGCTCGTCTTCATGAATGCTCACAGAAATGTAATCATTTGAGAAAACTGAAGCATGAAAGGTGGTCAAGAAGTCCTTGGACCCATCACTGTAACTGACACAGCAGTGAGTGAGTTCTTTGTAGCATGGACACTCTGTTGAATTAAAATGAGTCAATTTAACACTAATGGATTGGTGAACCTGAGGAAGTATTCAAAACAACCTAACCAACATTGTAAGCTGTGAAATAATTTACTGTATTCATGTGTTTCTGGTGGCTACCAGGCATCATCATCTTAGGTTTATGTGTAGTGACTAAGAACAAGGACCTTAACCCCACAGACAATTTGTGGAAACAATTAAAAAACATACAAGTCAAATGACCTTATCTGATGTTACAGATCCATAAAATATATTGATGCACATACAGAAGATTATTGGTTGAGGCTGCTGACAGTGTTCATTCCTTGGTACTGCAGGCTGGCAGTTCAGTTTGCAACAGTTCCAGAAACAAAAGGCTCTAGGCATTTGGACGTTGCACAGTGAGAAAAGTGTGAGTCACACAGGGGACAAGGATAGCATCTGCCATCTGCCGTAGGAACAAATCATCAACACGGCTGTTTGAGCTAAAGTAAGAAAGCTACCCAAGCCCTACTTAACTAAAATGCCAAAAGAAGATTGGAATGATATGGTAGTTTGGAAGGTAGATAAGATTGTAACTCTGATTTTTTTTAACTAAAACATATTTAGGCCCCACTTGGCCTAAATATCCAAGCACTTTCTTTTATAATGTCCATTCCCTTTCTCATTCTTTAGTTTTTATTCTTCTCTCTTTATTCTCTTCTGCCTTTTAAATTCATGGTTAATGATGTAGATTTAATACTAGATAAATAAAACAGGAACGACTTAGTAAAGGAGAAACTCCAACAAAATGAATGCAATATTCTTATTATGTTTTGTTTTAATTAAGTTCACTGCATCTCTTTTCTGAAAATCATGAAAGTATTATTTTCATTGAAAGAGAAAAAATAATTGTTTTTATTTTAAAGTTTTATATAGAAAGTCTTTACTATATGTGTATTTCCATATAAAATGTGTGACATTTCTCTTACATTTAAATTGAAGAAACTTTATTATTTTCAAAAATGATTTTGTATATGGTATTTAAACAGATGTTCAATTACAGTTGTCCCCATTTTCCCCTATTGCTCTCCCTTTCCCTGCCCACCTGCCACACATTCAAAATTACTATATTAAATAATGAACAAATGTACTTATTTCTCCCTTGTTTTCATTATTTTTAGATTTTTCATTGTTCTATAAATGAATGCTACTATAAAATATTTAATACAACTATTTTCATTTAGGAGCTTACACTTTGTACACATATAATTATATATTTTAATTGTACATGGGTAATGACATTTATATAAAGTTATTTAAGATTAGAGCATGTAAAAACTTATTCAGCAAGTATCTTCTTTTAAAGATTGCATTTAATTATTTTCAGAGAGAGGGGAAGGGAAGAAGAAAGAGTGGGAGGGAAACATCAATGTGTAGGTGCCTCTCATGCACCCCCTTCTGGGGACCCAGCTTGCCACCCAGGCATGTGCCTTGACTGGGAATCAAACCAGTGAGCTCTTGGTTTGCAGGCTGGTGATGAATCCCCTGAGCTACACCAACCAGGGCAACAAATAGCTTATAAAGCAATTGATTTAGAAAAATTTAGAATAATTCATATAAGATGAATTATGTGTTTTTATCAGATATAATTTAAGCTTTTGTAACATGTTCACACAAAGAAATGCATCAAACCTGCTATTTATCAATTAAAAATTTCAACATTAGAAATACTTTCAAAAAAGCAGTTATGATGAGACAGTCCTTTTTGACTGCAAATTCTTTGTAAATATACCTTGAGACACTATATTAAAATATGTATATATATGTTTATGTGTTTCTATTCTGTTAAAAGGAAATTAGGTCAATTAGATTACTTTGCTAAATAATAGAATAAAATAGTCTCAGCACAGTTATTATAATGTTCTTTGCAGAAGCTTTTCAAAATCTTAAGCAGAGCAGATTTATGAAGGTGGACTTTTAAGATAAGTCAGTATTTTTTAACTATAACTCTTCAATTATTGACACAGTCTGGGCACACAGTTGTACTAAAAGACATCAACTTTTTCCCTTCAAATGGCTTATAGTGCATGCCTTAATCCCTATGTTTCTTTGGTCCTAACCATTCTTATTAAAATACAGACAGCTAAAGGAGTCACAGAAAGTATTGGAGAAAAAATAGAAAGCCAATTCTTAGATAAGAAGAGTTCCTTAATATAAATATGCTATGCAGTTGCAGTAAAACATCTGTCTTTGTGAGTGACTGTGAAAAATCAACCATGAAAATGAATTTTACTTTTTGCTTTAGGTGAAATACTCTTTCAATGGGGGGAAAAAAAGTAGCTTGGTAACTTTGCTAATATACTCCCAAAACGTTATAAAATGCAAAAGAAAAAGCTGAGACTTAATCACAACTATAAAATGAAAAACTGCTTTAATAATGCAAACTGAATTACTATTTACCAGTGAATAACGTCAGGTAATTTTTATCAACTTCTCCACCCACATTTGATAGAAAAACTGGCTTTTTAAAAATGACAAAACTATTTTGAATAGTCTGACAGCATTTGGGTTATTTCAACAAAGAAAGATTAAATAATGTATTACCAGAGCACCTACTGAGGATAATTAGTATTTTCATAGAAAAACAAAAGTAACAAAGAAACAGAAATTCCAACTTATTTCCTGTCATGTTCCTTCAGGGAAATGAAAATTCATTCAGCTGGTGAATTTGTTCATACATATATGTATGTCATTGCTTTGTGTCCATCAAGTATGAAAAAATGCAATGGAGACTTTTCTAGTAATATTTTAAAGCAAATATTCAAAAGAGTGAGCCCTTCCTTTCTTGGAGATAATTTCACCATCAATCAACAAATGAAAAGAGTAAGACATGAAAGATGTTTTCCTCACCAATTCTTTTCTTCATTTTATAAGACAATGACTACTGTTTCTTCTGTTTTTCCTAACAGGAGACTTTACAAAATTGGATATTAATATTCTAAAATATTCAAATATTCTTCTAAGTTCATTATAGTTAGAAACTATAATATATATCTATATAGTAACTCATTGATTTTACCTTCAACACAACTACTTTTTTCTTCCATAATTTTAGAAAAAATATAACATTCAGATTATCATTTTTCAAGAACTATAGCATTAATGCCAGTCTATACACTGTTTTCAGTTCTGCAGGGCACACAGCACTCAAAGAGCAGAATACAGGAACTGAAATACAGCTTGTGTTCCTCACCCAACCAGGAGAATAAGAATGAGGATATTTGTACCGAGTGGAAATCTTTTTTAAATTTACACAAGTTTCTTATGGGCTAATCATACCCCTGTATAATATCATATATGTTTTTAAAACTAAGGAGATGCAAGTTATATATTAAGTATCTTATATTTTTATACTTTATACTTACACTAAATTTAAGAAATGTTATCATATGAAATGTTTCTGTTTTCATTCTGACTTTTGATAAATTTCAACTTTCAGCTCCTTGTAGAAGATATTGAAGTGTACTGCACTACTTGACTTGTAATAGGTATGTTGCTTAAGTCTCAGAGGAAAACATGCCCTCAACTATTTACTTATTGTTCTCAGTCTGCTTTGCTCGCTTAGTGCTATAGTGCATTGTTGGAACTTCTAATTCATTCTCAGTGAGATCAGGGGACACATACCAGCACAGGACACAATTCCTGAATACAACCTCTTCTCATTATATCATGAATAATTTTGACTTTACAGATGATAAAACATGTTTTGCAAAATATTTGATAGTTCCTGAAATAAAATATGCTATAAAACAAGCTCTAAGTTTGTGTAAAACTTTTTATTTAGGCTTAGTTTCCTCGTAGAGTATAGGATTGAGAGTCATTGGAAGTTAAAATTCTGGTTCGTTCTACCCAGGAGAATGTTAGGAGACAGCCAAAACTAGAGACAGCATAGTTTTAAGTGTGATATTTACATGGCAGCAAAAAATGAACTTCTGTGTTATATGTTCTGTACTGCTATTTCTTGAATAACATCAGAACTGCAGTTCTTCTTAAGCTTAGGGATCATTTCGAGTGGAAGTAAACATTGGGATAAATATTGCGTATGAATGAAACGTGTTAGGGCATTGATAATGGCTGTGTTTTGCTCTAATGTTTTGTTGTATACTATATTACTTCATTGTATTCGGTAAGTTGCTTAACTCTAGGAGGAAAACAGGTCTACAACTGTTTACCTATTGCCCTCAGTCTGCTTTTCATTCTCTGAAAGCTGTAGTGAAGTGTTGGAACTTCTTAAATTTATTTCATACCAAGTGAGATTAGGGAATGCATAGAAGCACAGGGCACAATTCCTAGGTACAACCTCTTCTCATTATATCATGAATAATTGTGACTTGAAAGATCATACGACATGTCATTTTGAAAGAAATACTTTGTACGCACTGGGAAGTTGCTGCTGAGCTACCTGAGAACCTGCTGATCTCACCTCTCCCCAAGATCTCAGTGATTTCTGTGGGATCTGGCCATTGTCAATTCATGACTCAGGGGGGATCCTGTAGGATCCTGCCCTAAAGCTGGTGTCCATCCCGATTACATTATTCTGAATGACGTCCTGGTTAAGACGTTGGAAAGAAAATACAGAAATATTTGGAGAAAATGATAGGTGTTCTCACACTTATTTACTGCCCTCCATCAGCATTCTGCTTTGATCATGATGACCATCTCAGACTTTAAGGTCTACAGCTTATTTTTTCTTCTGGGAATTATTTCAACCCTATTCTCAGCCATCATCCAACCTTGTCCAAAAGTAGCCTTCTGTAAAAGAGTGTGTTTTCTGATACTTGACTTCACACAACCTTTAAGCCTCATCCCTTCTCCTTTCTCTTCTGGACAAGCTGATAAAAAGCCCAGGTGCTCTCTCCCTTTGACCAACAGGCGTTTCAAACCACTGCTATGTCCTTTCAAAGGGACATTTACATGGCCCCATCCACTGGCCACAATAAAACTCCAAATTAGTTTCCTTTCCTTGTTCTCTCAAGACATTTTTGGAACTTGGAAGCTTGCTCTGCTCTTGAGGAGGTTTGTCATGTAAATCATAAATCCTTTCACACCTTTCAGTGTGTGTGTGGCCTCATCAGGCTTAACAACTGAACTAAATTTTGGATGAGCTTTCAATTTTGTTCCTAAAGAACAGATACAACACCTCTCCCTTTCAGCTGAAATATATCTCCTCTTTTGAAAAGTATTCTATAAACAACCTATGAAGTATCTCCCACTCCTATATTTCATATTCCTGAAACTTATTCGTTACAGAATATGCTCTTTACTTTATTCAAGTTGCAAACAAACTGATCACTACTGTGCTTATTTGTTTATGTGCTAATGACCTGTCAAAAATCTGAAAGATATGGACTATATTTCTCTTAATTATCACTGTATCTTCATAGCCAAAATTAGTGTTTGGTCATTTAGTATTGAATCAATATTTGTCTATTGAATGACATTATAAATGAAATTACGCTACAAGGAAATTTTTAGAAATGATAACACTTTATTGTAAACCAAAAGAAATAGATTTATGCATTTCCCCAAAACAATAAAGATAGAGTTTATCTAAGGCTGTATTTATGGACATTCAACAGCTTGTAGGAAGATGTCTAATGGAATGCCATTCATTGAATGAAACCACTTTCCATGGAGTAGTTCATGCTCTGTGGAGTAAGTCTCACTCTCTCTGTCTCTCTATCTATCTCTCTATCTATCTACCTATCTGTCTGTCTGTCTGTCTATTGTAATCACCTTTATCTCTGTCTCTCCTTCTCTGTGTTTCTCTATCTCCATCTATGTCTCTTTTTTTATGCCTAATTAGGAACTCAATGTCTTATTGCCTTCAATTCAACTTCATAAATTTCCTTCAAATGGAAGCTTCCTCTGTACTTCCCTGAAGACCTAGATTCCTTCTTTCCTGGATTACTAAAGTGGTTCCCTAAACGTCTCATTACTGCAGTTGCTCCCGCATGATTCACCATCCACTGTTTATCTAAACCTCCTATTATAAATCCTATCATGCCTCTCTCCAAAATCCTTTAATGGTTTCTCATATATATACTTCATTATACCTTATTTGCTCCATCTTTAATTATATCTATGACCAGCTAAATAGAATTTTGGGGTAATTGTGATAATAAAAAACAGAACTTTGTATGCCCTCAATAATGTCAAATTCTCATCAAATATTCCTTTCAGTGTTATTTCTTCTTAAAAGAATTCCATTGTTTCCAAGGTTGATTTAGATGGCTTTCCACTTTATTCCCAGTAATTAACTATATCAAACCTTAAATGTTATTTATTGAAAGTGTCATTTTGCTATCATGTCTTATTCTTAATCATTTGAGGGTGCAGTATTTTATTTATAGATTTTATCAATAACATATATATTATATAACAATAATAAAGTATTGTTAACTAAAATGAACAATAACTAAATAATATATAACACTGACTAGTCCATATTAAATAGCTAAAAAGTAAACTGGGAATAAAAATAACTGGGACTATGCCAATATTGGTGGTTTAGAAATAGTCAAAATACTTAGCAGGGAATGGGATGACACATAAGAGTAGAATGAATCAATTATGCAATAAGACAAAAGTAGTGTGTTAGATAAGCAATACGCAAGGTCAAGAGATTTAAAATACAATACTGCAGGTATAAAAAATCTTTCACATTCAAGTATTCTGATGATGAACAGAGGTACAATATCTGCTCAATATAGTCTGTTATCTTTTATAGCTTATTTGGTTCAGTTATTTTACTTTTTGCTAGGGATACATCTAGTTGAGCAAAGGAAATTTATTGTTTGGCTTAACATTGTTCATTATTAGAAAAACTAGATGTAAGGAAGAGGATTTGCTGTTCATAATATTAGATATGATGTTGTTTCCTAAGGACCAAGTTGGCACTTTCTTTTTATTATTATTATTTTTAAAGATTTTATTTATTCATTTTTAGAGAGGGAAGGGAGGGAGAAAGAGAAACAATGCGTGGTTGCTGGGGGACATGGTCTGCAACCTAGGCATGTGCCCTGACTGGGAATCGAACCTGCGATGCCTGGTTCGCAGCCTGCGCTCAACCCACTGAGCTACACCAGCCAGGGCTCAAGTTGGCACTTTCTAAACTTAACCTTGGTTCTGGGATTTTTCAAAGCAATACTTACTTCATAAAGACTTGAGAAATTATAATGTGGTATGAAGGCTTATAAAATATAAATATTTTCTTAGGGCAAAGTTTAGATGAGTTATTAAAAAGAGTTAAAAATGTACATAAAATGTAGAGAGAAAAACAAATAGAGCTTGGACAGAAAACAGAACAAAAATTATGACCATGTTAAAAAAAGAAAGTGTAGCCATAAATGGAGTTTCAAGTCTATAAAGGATCAAAATCTCTAAAGTGTGTTTCTGTGCATGATTTGATCACAGATACATGAAACAACTTTACATCCTATTGGCCCCATCTCTTATTCAAGTCATTGTCATGTCTACCAGGCAGATGGTAATCTGCAAGCACTTTTCTTCCGGTTCACCCGGTCTGCATCTCACTTCCTAGGATTTTCTGATGCCTTGGGATGGGATGTACAATAGCAATGAACTAACGATCTTTCTAGAGACAGAAAGAGGGCTTTCAAAACACTTCAAGGCCAGCATGGCTGAGTTGTGAGAGGTAGAGTGTGTGATAGAACTCTGAAGAAAATTATAATAGGTTAAGTGGAAGTTATGGAGGACAGGGAAACTAATGTTAAAATATGTAAAACTTCTTTTAAGGACATTAGGAAGTCACATGTTGAACTTTGTAGTTATGAAAATCATGGTAGCTGCAGGAAAATTCTACAACAGACAGAGTGGTCACTAGAAAGCTGTCAGCAGAGCCCAGGTGAGGGAAGATAGTGAAGCAGAGAACAGTTATAACAGTAGGGGACAAGTTGTGTAGGTGTCTGTGAAAAGCAGAAGATAGTGACTAAAGAATGATGGAACATCAGAATAGAGCAAAATTACTACCTAAAATAAATGTTGAAATATATATGCATATCTTTTAAGCATCACTAAAAAGTTCCCTGATAACTGGAAGAAGAAAATGGGGTAAAAATGGGATTCTAACAATCAAGTAAGATAAGGGATTTTTGATGCTTGTTATTGCAATATTCTTTAAAGGTTTGAAATTGGAGGATGGATAAAATGCATTCCCTCAAACAAGGATACACAAAAATTTGATTTAAAACATAGCTTTTTAGTTTGAATTATTTTTAGTGTTTTTTTTCCTATTTTTTTACACTTAGCTACATGACAAGAATAGATTTTATGTCAATAAGCATACATCTTGATTCTCATAAACAATGACTGGATAGGGTTCCACTGGACAGTTAGATTGTTCTCACCTTAAATATCCAATTATTTCCTAAGAACAAATTCCTAGAAGTAACACTTTAAAGGAAAAATACATGCCTTCTTTAAAGCATTTAATATATCTTGCTGAATTCACATTGGCATTACATTCTGAATATTAAATTATAACTCATAAAAAGTAAACATTTGTCTAACATAGTTTTAAAAAACAGAAAGGATAAAATAAGATCTCTAGCTCAAACTTATTAGTTGCATGCTTTGGAATTTTTAAGAAAAAACTTTCAGAGTTTTGTGTTTCTTATTTGTCTGTTGCTAAGAATAAATGAAACAGGGCAGGCATTGTGCAAATCATTAACCATAATACTACCAGTAGACTTCCTGTAGAATTTCATGTTATTGAAGGTAGTATAAATTTCTCCTTCCCTGACAAAAATCTATTTCATTTTTAAACTCTGGCTCTGAAATCAGCAACCCTTAACTAATAAGACTAAGTCAAATAGCAGACTGGACTTAATACTTTTCAAATTTTAAAAAATACACAAAAGTCTATTTTTCCTCTTGTCACCATGGTATTTGAACATAAATCATATATTAGCAGTTAATGATTAGTATAGAAGAACAAATAAAAGATGGCTGCATCTTTCTTGAAATGCACTATAGTTTATGTGCCCATTTCCTGTCTTCACATGAAATCTTTAAGATTACTTATGTGAATATTAAATTACATTCTCCACAATTTAATTTAAACCTATATTTTATTGAATTACTCCTTAATCTAATCTTTACAATTATATCCAATTATTTTTAGAATACCCCCAGTCATGTTTTCCATGGCCTCCAAATCTCTGAATAATCAGGCCCCTACTTACCACTGGGACCTCCACAGCACTGTTCTTGCATGTATTTCAGTCCCATCGGCCACCTTTCAGTTCATGAAATGTGCAAAGCTGGCTTCAGGGTAAGTGATTTAGCTTCTTTAGAAGTTTCTTCTCCAGTATTTCACATGCCCAGCTTCTTAAACTGTTGCCTTCTCACAATGGCTTTCCCAGACTTCCCAATGAATCTTAAATAAGTTCATTTTATTATCTTTCACTCTTGTAACATCTTAATGTATTTTCTTCATGTGGGAAATTGCATCTCAAAGTGTCTTTGTTCCAAATAGTTTTTGTATATTTAGCCTAAGTATTTGCAAATCTGTCTCTTTTATCAAGTAGGTGATAAGCATCATTAGAAGCAGGAACAATCAGCCAGAAGAAAAGATGAAATACTATCCTTTGTGAGAACATGAAGGGACCTTAAGAATATCATGTTAAGTGAAATAAATTAGACAGGAAAAGTCAAGAACCTTCATATGCTTTCACTCACATGTGGGATATAAAACTGAAAGCAACAAATGAACAAATAAGACAAACAAAAGATTATAGACAGTCAACAGTGTGGTGGTTACCAGAGGAATGGTGGGGTATGGGGTAGTAAAGGGTAAAGGGGATCAAATGTTTGAGATGTGGTGATGGAAGAAGTATTTACTTTAGGTGATGTGCACACAATGCAATATACAGATCATGTATCATATAATTGTATAGTTGAAACATAATCTTATTATCAATGTTATCCCAATAAGTTCAATTAAAAAAAAGAGAGTAGGAACAATGTCTTCTCTGATTCACAATTTAATGCCTAACAACAAGGGGTACGTACAGAGTGGTGAGTAAAGGTAGGTTTAAGTTATTCAAATGGAAAATAATACAATTAATAATAAATAATACAAGAATAAACTCTGTTTTGCTTAGTCACAACTGTAAACCTATTTTTGCCAACCTCTGTATAGCAGGGTCCAAATAAGTAGAAGTTGAATGAAAGATTAGTGTTTTAATTCAAAATCCTGGACACTGGGGAAAAAAACCTCAAAGGAAAAGTGTCTCTTGAATTTGCCACCTGAGAGCACTGGTGTTAGTATCATTCTTATTTAAAATTACTAATTTTTCACACGTGTATTCAAAAGCAACACCAAGAAGTACACTGTTTGAAATGCAACATTTGCTTTATATTTGATTTTTTTAAATGTTGAAATAATAAGTTTTTCAAATTGTAGTGTTTATATGTTAGGATGTGATCTAAAAATTAATTGGATTAATGTGAAATTTTGTTAGTTATACTACACCTTGTATATTTGAAAGTCAAATTCCACTCATAATGAACATAAAAATTTCATCATGAACCCTGAAATCTTGCAGTGTTTCCACTTAAATGTTAATTTTTAAATTCAGTATCACTAGAATTTTGATATCTAATAATTTTTCTCAACAACAACATCAGATAATGTGGTTTCAGAAGGTCCTGAATTCCATCCTTGAAACCTTTCTCTTTAAATAACCTGATAATGGCATGTTGGAAAGGCACTTAGTGAACAGAATGCATAATTTATAAATCATCCAGCTATTATCAATTAGGATAAGGGACACTGAGAAATAACGTGAACTTTTGTTTTTAAATGCATTGAATCCATTAAGTATATTTCAGATGCTACAGTGGTCTTTTTAAAACTATCATGTGATGTAGGAATGAAAAACAATATCATGTTTTTCTTCTATCCTCTATCTCATACCAGTGTGATGATGTTACTCAAATTGCCACACCTGTGTGAGCCTTTATTTCTCCTTTACAAAACACAAAAACATGAACTAAATCACAGTTATTATAATGATTTAATGAAATGTGATTTTAATTGTGTTTTTATATTAAAACAATATAAACATGCACATTATATATATGTATATACATCCATATGCAGGAGCCAACAGAAATAATACCTGCTTGAGTGTAGTTGGTAGGGTACACGTGAATGTCTCACATGAGATAGACAACAATTTGACCATTTCATCTGAAATGTCATACGATGTGCTTGAGTGTGATTTTGTTATGTTACAGAATTACATGCTTATGATTTTTTTAAAGATTTTATTTATTTATTTTTAGAGAGATAGAGAAAGGAGGGAGAAAGAGAGGGAGTGAAACATCAATGTATGGTTGCCTCCAGCACACCCCATACTGTGAATATGGCCTGCAACCCAGGCATGTGCCCTGACTGGGAATCAAACCGGTGATACTTTGGTTTGCAGGCCTGTGCTCACTGAGCTACTCCAGCCAGGGCTGACATGCTTATGATTTTGTAATAAAAGATTTTGTAATAATAAGGGCATTATTTGTGCCGGACCCTGTGTATATGTGTATATATGTATGTATGTATCTATCATATATATACATATATGTATATGTATAAATATGTACTTTATTCCTAGGTGAGTGGCTGATTTCAGAAACTTACTCATGCAACATTCAATGACATCTCAGATAATTATTCCTTTGTTTCAAAGCGATTCAAAAAATTTCAAAACAAAGAACAAAAAGTAGTTTTCACATTTTGATATATGATGTTCAAAACATTGAAAAGGTAATGAAAATATAAGTGAAGAATCTTTCCAGTTTTGTAATCAGAGACTGAAGGTTTCCTTTGCTCTCTTGATATTAGCTTAAAAGCCACAACTCTCAGTTTTCTAGTAAAATTTACAAATGTGTGCAAGCATCTTCATTGAAATCCTTTCATAATGTGATACATGACCATCAATTTATTGATATAATAATGGTGAATGAATATTTAGGGTACCATTTTGTCTCCTGAAAAAAATCCACCAACAAAATGTCTTAAATAGTTCATTTCTTTCTCAGACAATATTCAATGCATTAGAAGCTAAAATCTAGAATCATAGCAGTCTCACATTAAAGATCCAGGGTCCTTCTTTTGCTTATCTTTGCTATCCATTCACAAGTTTTGTCTTTTTTCTTTTAATTGTTCAAAATGACTCATCACTACATCTATATTTCCTCTAGAAGAAGTAGGTTAAAAAACAAGACAATGCTTTTTGTATGTTTGTTTTAAGAATTGGAAAATACAGTTGTCTACACCATCTCCACTTCATCCCACTGGCCAGATACTAGCCATATGATCTAGTTACAAAATAGTCTTTATGTGAATGTTCATGTATCCATCCTCAACTCATATTTTTATTATCATAAAAATGGTCAAGGAAATGTCATGATTTGCCATGTTTCCAATGGATGAACACAATCCAAAATCTAAGGTTGCTCTGAGTATATTGTCATCTGTTAGTGTTGAGAGTTTTTATTGTCATCTGAATAAAAATGGAATCTCTGTGTATTTAAATGTAAATTTTTTCATGATTACAAGTTGAAGTAAAGATGGATTTTACAGTAAACCTCCTTTACTTAATGTTTTAACCAAATAAGCATATGTGTGAATATATATGACATGCATTATGTATTATATATACAGATATGAAAGATACATCTATAGGACACATAATTAATGGACAAAAATGAAACAGAAATTGCATGTGGATATTTAGTATCACAAAATGTAAAACAAAATAAACAGAGTTCTTATGAAATTAAAATTACTCTTTCAATATTATCTTTCACCAAATATTGAATTAGGTTAAATGATTAATAAGAAGCTCTTCATGTGTCCATTTTTAGTCATTCCACAATTTTATTATATATCTGTTAAATATACATATCTATTAATATATATTAATATACATTTAAAGTTTACTTTCTATTTTTTATAGCCCCAGCAATCAAATGCCTCCTTTCAAAAAGATGTATTGATCCTAAAGCAAATATGTTACTTTGGTAACAGCATTCTAAAAAGCATAAGAGGATAAAAGAACCTCCACAGGGAGAACAAAATCTATCAAGTGCTGTTTGTGCTGAGGTCTACCTCTGTTAGATTCTCTAATATTCCAGAGATTTGGGTCCAATAGCAAACAGAAATGAAGCATATCAAGTAAAAGGAGAAATCCTATTAGGAGAATGATTAGTGATGATCTCTAATTTCATTTTCACAGATCTTAATATTAACAAATGAAACTATATGAATAGACATTACTAAGAATTGAAGTAGATAAAGTACTGTATCACGAGGTAACCAAAATAAGTACAGATGTTTCATTGCATTTCATTCTTCTTAATTTTGCTTCTGACTGATTTCCATTAAATGCTAAGTGATTAGCTAATTGTTTAGAAAGTTAAAGAAAGCTATCCTTTAAAAGTGTTTTTCACAAGATTGCTAATAATTTTACGTGGATGAAATCAGAAAATGGAAAATATCTGTGCACAGAGTGGATTTTCTTGCATGTTCACAGAGTCTAAGAGGGTCGGAGCATAAACGAAAGAAATAGAGCAGATGCTGGCAGGCTTTCCACTCACATTACTCTCCATCTGACTCCTATATAAATCAGGAGACTTGGTTGTAAAGAAAAAAAATTCAAACCATCTTAAGTAAAGGCATTTTTTTTAGGGAGCTAATGAATCTTGGGAATCTTATGCAAATAATTGCTGGGCTACTTAGCAAATGAAATGACATCAGACAGATGTTCCCTTATCTCCCTACTCTGGGGCCACATGGTATTTTTCCTTTATACTGTCTTCTTTCTCATCTGTATATTCCATTTTAGTCTGAAAAATTCTTAATTCCTTCACTGGATAATGTGGTTTGCGTGTGGCTCTGGGAAGAGATCTCATTGCCTACAGCCTGTTCCTTCATTCCAAATCCCCAAGTTGTTCAGTTAGATACTATGAATCAGCTTATTCAGAACACAGTCTCAATTATTTTCTCAATTTCTTTCCTCTGCTATAGAGATTGAAAAGTCAAGAACATAATTTCACTTCCTTTTATGTAAGGATCGCCAAGTAACACATTTCTGTACGGTGAAACAAGAAGTGAAATCTAACAGGGGTTTATTGAAAAAAAAAAACAAAACTGCTTTTAGGAAAAGGCATTGGTACTTGCTATTCATCCCACTTCTTGCCTGAATGTAAACATGTTACTAGAGGGAGAACAAATGCAGACATTTCTAAGGGATATTTTCTCCTAGTTTTAGTCAAGAGTTTATTAACGACTCAGTCATTTAGGACTAGAGAATTGGGTTCACATAGTACATAGGACTTCTGAGTTTAAGGACAGAGCGCAGAAAGAATGGGTGTGAGGAGCAAAGAAGTAATGGCTCTCATTGAGAAAGCTCAAAGTCCATGATCGCCTTTCTTTAATTCCTGCAGAGATCATTGATTGTTGACCAGTTTTCAAATGACATGATGATATTATAATCAAGCATGTAAAATCCCAAATATCATATTATTGGAAAGAAGTGAAAAGTGTTGTTTTGAAAAGAAAGCCTGAGAAAATAGTAATAAGAGATTGCTAGTGAGGAAATTAAATATTTTCATTTTTGATATTTCATTGTTAACCTTAAGTATTGCAAAGCATATACTGCAGGTACAGTGTGAAAGCCCTAACAATGCTTAATAGATTGGAGATTTTCTTAGACAAATATAATTTATTAGCTTCTAGGAAAACATAATCTATTCATATATTTAACATTTACTGAGAACTGACAATAACCAATTTGCTATGCTTGTTAACTAGTTTTCTGTCCTGAAGGAGTTCATTTTTTTAAAAATGGAAACAAAAATGCCACTAATAATATATAAGTGTTACACTAATAATATTGTGAATCACTAAAAAGTGATTCATTCCAACTGCATATCAAAAACTATGCACGGAAATAATACATTTGAATTAACATCCTAAGGCATCAAGAATCATTGGATGAGGTTGGGAAGGGCAGCAAAGGCATCCCTGACGAAGCAAGAACGTGAAGGTGTAGAGATGTGAAGTTACTTCGTGGGGTAAATAATTACTTTTAGTTTATTTACCTCTGTAAGACTGGAATTTATGGAGTGGCAGATCAGTCTAGAAAGTTAGATTGGTATTAGACTGCTAAAGTACTTCAAGGTCTTGCTGATGAGACTTAAATAATTTATTTACTATTGGAAGTGGGGAGAATTAGAGGCTTTAAAAATTACAAGAGACATAAATAGACCAAAGCTTGTACAAGAGTACTGTGTTATTCATTTGCTCTCAGTGCCATTTACAGCCTTGACCTTGCTCTTCTTAGCATAAAAGAGGGCTGTACACATTACCCACACTTCTGTGAGTACTGACTCTGGCTCAGTTCAGTCATAGGAGACACTAGAAGATTTCGGGATAGAAGGAAATTCCTCTTTGGTCAGCATATCTGGCAGAAGTTACATCTTTCTTATACCCTAGCTCCTGACACCCTGACTTTTCTCCCATGGTCGCAGATCATGACAAGCACATCTGCTGTGGTCCCAATACCAATAGACAGGCTGAGCAGACCAGTGGGAGTTGAATGAGGTGTGGCACACAGCCAGATAATAACTCCGTAAACCACCCAGGTCCATGGCAAGCACATTGAGTTTCACAGCACTCCTGTGAGGCAGGTCACATTATCTGGGTAACACAGCACATGCTCCCCTGAACCCTAGGCAAGATGGTGGCAGGAGGAAGTCCTTACACTGAGCATGCGCAGGGCTAGCAAGATAATTGGATAATAGGAAAAAGAAAGGCGGACTCACCAAAAGTACACAAAAGTTTAGGAAGTTAATTGGTTATTCTGATAGAGCACCTGGTCCATCCCACACTTGGAAAAAAGATACCTCACTCTTAGTCATGAGATAAGGCTGCTGCTTCATATCGCCTGTCCTTTCCGTGCACCCATGGCCTCCAGGATAGAGTCTCTCTCTCTTGCTGACCTCATGAAGCATTCATTGGTGCCTTCATACACTGTCTGGCCCAGGAGTATGGGATCTCATGGCCCAAGAAACTGCATGGCCAATAGTAGTACCTGCTCCACACGCAGCCTCCTGGAGGAAGCCTGAAACTAAACAGCAACGGGGAACAAGCTAAGTTACCTGGATTACCACTTAGAAGCTGCCTTGGGCTCCAAAGAACTGTACTTTAAAATCAATCTGGAATTATGGGTACTGCTTTTGGTTTCGGTCTCACTGGGAGCAGCTGGGTTTTGCTTGAGTTTGGTGGGGGAGATGAACTTGGAGATGGGAAGTTCCCCATTGTCCCAGATCATTCTGCTTTGGAATAAAACCCTTTCCCCCCCTCTTTTCAAACCAGCCTCTGCTGCTAGAGTTTGCCTCTTGGTGGCAGTGGGCAGCTGAAGTTCAGTTTGGTTTGGTAGCAGTCCCACCATTCACTATCAGCGCTAAATTCTTGAGTCTGGTACCACCACCTCCTCCTTTTTTCTTTAGTCCTAAGAATGGCAGTAGCCTCCTGTAGCTGTTAAAATGAAGATTTCTCCATTATCACCTAATTGTCCTTTTCCTCTTATGAAGTTGTTGGAATTAATTTTCCATGTTAAATTCCCTCTACTGAATTACCTGACATGAGTTTGTTTACCTGACTCTACCCAGACAAATTAAAAAATCAGATAGTTCTGTTAGAAAATAGATATAAAATTCTTGGCCATCACTTTTCAATGCTTTTGAGTGAGTAGTGTAATATGCAACTTTGTTCTTGAAATTGCCATCATCACCTCAAAATCAATTAAGGTGTTTAATCACTAGAAGTTAAAGGTTTTTTCTCTTTTATTCAGTCACTCTGTCAAAGCCTTTGCACAGACTCACTTATTATTTTGATATCACCTGGTGCTACTTGAGCAATGTCAACATAACAACCAAAATAAGAATATTTACTTTCCCGTTTTCTTCTTTGTATTTCTTTTTCACATCAATCCACTTTTTGCAGGAATCTAAAAAAAGCTGGAGAAAGTTGTTTATAATTTAAAACCTTAAAGTCATTAAAAATTTAATGGCCCAATTCTTAAAACAGACAAATACTTCAAGTTCATCTGGCTTTGTTTTTAAGACAAAAAAAGTTTGACTTAGTTGCAGTGCAGGTGTGCTGTAAACACATCAGTAATGACAATACATTTATCGTTATCTTTTCAGTCATTGTTCTCACCTCTACATTTAAAGTGAATTTAGGAACATTCCCACAGAGACGGCAGGTGAAGCTGATAGACAGCAGGAAGAAAGTCATTTGTGAAAGTAGATAACACAATTTATTTAAAAATAGAATTCGTACTAAGTATTTTATTTTGATTAAGTTTTATCAAGTTAATTAAATGCAAGATCATTCTTAAGAATGTCAGGTATGTAGAAGAATTTCTATCAATCCTTACCTTTGAAAAAAAACATTTTACTTCTCTGATATTTAGTAATTTTTGCTTAAAAATACTTGTAAGTTCCATTTAAAATAGTATGGCTCCCCTCTCAGATAATGACACAGCTTCCTTCACATTTTGGAAACCAACAGGTTTAAATGTGACATCGACCGAAAGCTTGCCTAGCTGGATGGGGCACAGGTAGGTAAATGTACCCTGAGTAAACTTTATGGAATAAAATTTTAAAAGTATCCTGGAACCCATTTTGTTTTCCAAAACAATATTAATACCAGAGCATCAAAGAAAATGTCATACATTTTAATTAGATAGCCTTAAATGTCTGAGCTTTCAATTAAGTTTGAGCTCTCCCTTTGAAAAAAAAGCTTAAAGGTTCCTAAGGTTTCCTTGATGCATAACCACCTAAAATGACTGTGATGCGTGATCGGAAAGTGTTTCAAGCATAAGACTTCCTCTTTGGACATTGAAATTTATGTCTGATTATTATAGTACTGCATTTTCATTTTCATTTTAGTTGTTCAATATCAATAATAAAATAATAGTTTTCACACATAATAATTATGTACTAAGCTTCAGGACTTAGCAAAATACATGGGAAAAGAAAGAGGCAAAGTTTCGGTTATAGAACATGACTGTAAAAGTCAGACAGATGTTTCAGGCCTACAGGGTTAAGTAATCCTGGTACATTGTACACCAATAAAAAGAGAAAAACTTGTCTCACATGCCATGATTCCCTAAAATATGCTCTGTAAACATGATGACTCATTTTAAATTGTTATATATGTACATCTGTATTGTATCTATTGTTGAGTGTGTGTGTGTGTGTATGTGTGCGCGCGCGCACAATTTCGAGGCTGTTCAACTTTCTTGATCAATTTACTCTTTTTAAAAGTTAAATTCAAATTAGAGTCAGTCCTTTTATCTGCCATGCAGATTATAAAGAAAAAGTGCACTTCTTTTATGCCACATGAAAAGTGTCAATGTAACAGACATTCAAAGCTGTAGAGAATTCCTATAAGTTGTTTTGAGCCAAACCGATGACAGTTGCTGGGAAGCAGGACCTCAATGGATTGAGAAAAAGCTCCAGAGAATGGCTGTTATGCTTCTTATTTTGTACATTGCAACCCAGAGAGAAGATGTGAGTTACATGAATCCATTGGTGATCGATTAAAGAGGCAGGAGAAAGTAAAGCAGGGAAACCTCTGGGATTGGATAAAATGTAAAATGATAGACACATACTTCTTTTACACAGGTGGGTACAGAGCAGTTACCAGTCAGCAATTAACATAACAATGGCAATTAAGAGATTTGTGCCTCTTGTATGGTGTCCGTTCTTTGAGGGTTCTGGATAAAGGGGAATTACTTTGTTTTTGTAAAGTAATTTGTTGCAGGTATGCTATCCTAGAAGCAAAAAGAAAAAGGCTTAGTCAAGGTGATGATGAACCATTGTCCAGGGGGACATTCGAGGCTGGGAGATGACTACCTGCCATAAACTGCTTTTAGTTAAAAAAGTGGTAATTTTATACCATCACATGTGGTTACTTAGTACTCTGGGTCTGTAAGGCTGCCACGCAGGCCTCCCCTGAACTTGCCAGACTTAGTGTATGATCTGTGCTCGTCCACAGAAGTCTATCCTATTTAAAACATTTTGCAGAACGAAGAAATATTACTGTTAATTTAGTGGCTAATATTTCCTGTCAGTGATGTTAATAGACTATTTCAATGATGGGAACAATCTGCCCTGGAATCTTTACTCAAATGAATTAAAAATTATAGCCATGCTTTTAATCACAAAACATTTCAAGACAATGGATATTTCTCTTTAAGAATTTTTCTAATGGTCATTATAGGAATCTGAGTAAACCTGTAAGGTAAGAACAAAGCCAAACAACTGTTTGCTCCCTGTGAATGATGAGACATGCTAACTGATGAGACAGTAAATTAACCATGATTATTCTCTTCCCTGTTACATGCCTGCATTTAAGCCTAATGTGACATAAGCACTTAACTGATATTTTTTACAATGGTGTATAACAACATACATTTTCCAATTTCTGTCCTATAGTGTTACTGTAGGTAGTTAACTAGTTGTTAATAAGTAAGGAAGCAAAGGGAGAAAGACATTATTGAGAATAATCAACCAAGGAGCATAAGCTTGCTTGTTCCACCAGGAAGCTACAGCTACACACACTCCAGGGGATCACAACACCGTCATTTTAAGGATTAAATCCGGTCCCTCTGGTACATGACTGTTGGAGGGAACAAGGGGATATAAGCACATATGCAATAGAAGTCAAAATGACACAGGGGGAGGTGCTTGACCATAGAGGCCTGTCCGTTTCACCTGGGAAAGGGATCATTGGACCAGAGGGTGGACCTACTGGTATCACGTGAAAGCTTGGAAAGTTGATTGGTTATTTTGAAAAAGTGCCTGATCTCTCCCAATCCAGAGATAATATTACCCAGCCTAACAAAGAAGCCCCCTTGCAAGGGACCCTGTGCTTGCCCTGTTCATTTGTGCATGCTCCCCATAGTAACCATGCTGGTCTAGCAACGGTGGAGACTTCAAATACAGGCTCCAAGTGGGAGACTGGATACCGTAGCACAGCAATGGATTGTAGCCAGGAACCAGGCTTACAATCTAAGCCACCTGGATGGGGACTGAGACCCTTTTGCAGCCACCTGTGGGCTCAGAAGGACTAAGCTTTAATATAAAAACAGAAACTCTGGACACTGACCTTTCTGAAAGCACAGTTGGACTTTTTCCATGATAGAGCAGATAAAGGTGGGACATAGAGGCACTCTTCCATTTCCACCCTAATAAATCTTGGGCACCACAATCACCTGTGTGCGGATCTATGAAATGCTTTTCTGAGGATCCTATAAAAGTCCCATTCCACAGGCACCAATAGTAGAATTTTTTACTAATATGAGTCATGGAACCACAATTCCACCAATTTGTGCTGACTTATAATGCCCCTCAGTGACTTTCTCTTGAATGATTTGGTGATGGACGCATAAACATGGCAAGTATGATTCAACCTGACTCACAGCTAAGGCTGCAAACTCTCAAAGTCACTTAGTCATTTGAGAGCAAATTTTAGAGAAGATTATTTTTATTTTTAGTCCAGTGTGGTATACCTAACAGAAAAGCAGCATTCATAAATTATAACATCAGAAAGTCAAGCCTAGTAGTTGTAATTCTCTGAGTAGCCTGAGAACCAAGATGAAAAATTTTACCTCGAAAATATCAGTTTTCTCTATAAAAACAGTAACATTATATTTTGGTGCTTTTCTTTCACAAATATGTGTATTCCAGCAGGAACTGTCAATTTCCATTATTAACAATTTGGTATTTGTGATTTTTTCCTGCATGCTAACATGTATTTGTACTCCTAAATCAATACTAACAGTCTTTTGTGGTCATTTGGGGGCATGCACATTCACAGAATGGTGAAAAGTTTGACTAGCCTGGGCTCACATTCCCAGCTGAGGTCAAACAAGCCATTCTCCTCTTATTTCACCTCTCATACTGTAAAATTGTCCTCTTTGCATTACAATAATGCCACTTGCTTTTCATTTTTGACTTGTGTTGTTGCTGTTGGTGATTCCAGCTGATTAAGATGGCCCCTCAGTGTAGTAGTAAAGTGCTGTGCAGTTTTCCTAAGTGCAAAAAGCTATCAGAAACTTACTGAGAAAATAAGTGTGTTTAGGTAAGCTTCGCTCAGGCATGAGTCAACGTGCTTACTGTGAATTCAATGTTCATCAGTCAACAATACATATTAAATAAGGTGTCTTTAAAAAACACATAAAACGAGGTTTTGTAGTGACGGGTTAATAAAATATTTTGACCAGAGGCTTCTAGGTACCCAACTCTGTATTTCCCATAGGAAGCACTTGGTATGCACTAGCTCAGCATTCATACTGAATCTGTAGATCATAACTAGGGCACATAACGAGAATTGCTCAACATCCAGAGGGAAAACAGATATTAAAAGAAAAACAATTATAAAGAAAGAAGTTATTCCCTCTCTGACAATAGAGAAGTTATTCCCTCGACAATATCCCTATTGTCAAGGAAGATATAGTAGATGTTTTAAATATGCAGATAACTCACTCCATTTGTTGTTTCTGCACTAACTGAACTTGTGATTTTACTTAACCTTTTTCCTACTTCTCTGTGAGAATAGTCTCTCATTAGTGGCCTGGAATAAACTCCAGTCCTTAAAGCAATTGAAGTTCTTATTACAGAAATGTATATTTCTGATTAGTTAACTATATGTTGTTGTTTGAAGTCTATTTTGTTTTATATTTCACTGTGTGTATATGTGTGTGTGTGCGCATACTCGTGTGAATGCAGGGTAACAGTGCAGAGTACACATCCCAGAAGAATGAAAAGACTGAAGTTCTGAATTCACAAAAGACCAGTTTATATATTGTTGATGTTCCTTTCTCTTGTTCTCCTTTATCGGCCAGCACCGTGTTCTTCAGGAAACACAAACCCTTGCTCATTGCTATCCCGCACTACTTAAGAAAATGGTAACACTCTTATTTTTATGGGAAGGGAAAAAGGACTACTCTTTAATGCCAAGATTTTAACAGCTCTGATCTCATGGTTTGTCTTGTACAGTAGATAAGGCAAGAAATCTGCTAAGAAATAGTATGCATTTAAAATTTTATAGGGCATGAAGTCATTTCGAATAATCTGTGAAAAATGTAAGAAATAATTGCCAGGGAGCAGAATAAAACAAGGAAAAACTAGTGAGAAATTGATAGTTGGTTTTAGAAAATAAAATAAAATTTGGTAAGCACTGAAGTGCAGGGCTCATCCATTCTGGTTTTTGTATTTTTTTCTGTAACATAGTTCTCTTTTGAGAAAAGCTCAGAGATGGCTTATGGGTTAGGGGAAGTACAAGTGGGACTGATTTACTGTATGGTAGTCTAAGGGCAATGGTGTATGCAGTTGAAAACAGCAGTCCAGTGACAGCTGCAGAGAGATACAAGAGGGTAAGCTATAGAATACTTTCACCTTTGTGTCACCATTGACTCACGCAGTATGTGATATATTTTCAGTGCCTAATTAATGAGTACTTAAGCTATCAAACCTTTGATACAATATTTTATGTTTAAAATTTTATACTATAGAAATGCTTATAAAAATATATAACTACAAAGGTTATATATTTAACTAGTTATATAAAAATATATGTAGTTATATAAAAATATATGACTACAAAGGTTATATGACATAATTTGTAAAAGTAAAATGCCAAAAAATAATTAAAGAAACATAAGGTAGAATATTATCTAGCGCTTAGAATGAACATAAATCTACAAGTTATTGAAAATTATTGTTTTCTGGTTTCACTTGTAAAAATGTAGTATTTTCAAATGACATACATAGCAAAGAAAGAGGCATAACCAACTAATAGTGATTTTCTCAGGATGAATTACAAGGAATTTTTATTCTTTATTTTACATATTTATCCATTTTTTATATTTCTTTATCAAAACACATATGTTGCTTTTAAAAAAATAAATAACAAGAAATTTGTGACTGTGGATACTTCAGTCAATTAACCAATTCTTTTTAGCCACTGGGCATATACAGATATATGCACTAACTGTGGTCATAGTTAAAATTATATATATTTCCCAGTGTTTATTACTATTTTAGACTTTTTCAGAAATGATTTTATGTCAATCTATGCTTTATACCTGTGGATAGAAGTGTTTGGAAAATAACTGGTACCTGAGATTCACAATCATGCTTAAAGACTAGATTATAAAATGTGCGTTGCTCAGCACATCAAGAACACTTTAAACAGTATGCTGCCTGGCTGATTCAACAAGACCTCACTCTTTGACCATCTAATCATGTAACATTTGGAAAACGGTAGAGAGTAGCATGGTTAGAATCAGAAAGGCAAAATAAACTGAGTGAATAGGTAAGAGCCAAGAAATATTATTAGTCATTAGCAAAAGACTGTCAAGATGTAGAGCGAAGTAAAGTAGTCAGGGGGGACAAAGAACAGAACAGATAGTGAGGCAATCTGTCCACGAATTTTGGAATGATTGTTTAGAACCATTGTTGTTACAGAATGTTGGAACTGCATAGCATCCTAGTGATGATCATTCTATTGCACTGCATAGCATCCTCCTGATGACGATTCCATGAGCCCTAGCAATGGATAGTATTTCCTATCCTTACTCACTATACACATACTGTGAATCTCCATCGGTGGAAGTAACCTAAGTGTGTCCCTGTTTACGGAAGGGAAAAAAGAGTACCCGACACAATTGGAAACCAGAGTGACTTTTAAAAAACTAATCTTTTCTGCTTCTCTTCCAGTGTTATGAATTCATCCTACTCTCCCTATTACTTATTTCACAGTTCTTTAATGTTAACTTTGTCATGTATTTGGATATCATTTTCTCAAAGATTTTTAGTCTTCAATAACATTCTATAGCAAATGCAATTTTTATACCTAGTTTCACTGAGTCCACATTTAGAGTTAGGTGTTTCTTCTTTGAGAATATTTGATCATTTCTGATAAACATTTTTAATCATTAAAGTTGTATGCTACATTTTATTTTCATAAATTTTGTTGACATAATTCATATTTAATATAAGTTGCACTTGTGTTTAAAGTAAAAAACAGAGGAAATAGATACTTAAATTTAAATAATGTAAGTTAAGAAAAGTGATATTGTTTTTTTTAATGAGAGTGTAAACTGTTTTAGAACTTTTAATCATATAAATAACCCCTCAAATTATATGTAATACCTGCAACCCATTTCATATAAAATATTGAATATTAGATAAAGACTTTATTTCATTCTTAGGAATGTAGTAGGTACTTGCTAAAGATTTCAATGAGATAAAAAGTAGCAACTCTAAAATTTTCACTAATACAGATAATGCACTAATAGATTTAAGTCTCTCACTTCAAAACATGAAACAAAATTCTGAAATCGTACAATTTAAAATCAGTGGCTGCGTTGAAAATTTTAGTATCCTAAACCTCACACAGGTAATCCACTGGCATTGGTACGCTGGCATCATATTTTACAACAAGAGTCTTTACTATTTTTCAATATCAGTCTATTGGTCTTGATGTTGTGAAATGGATTTTACTTTTTAATTTTCTTTAGCAAATTTGTGCAAATAAGACTTCAGATAAGGACAATTGTACTCAATCTTCTCACTGTGTTGCTCTTTCCCAAAATGTAATCACAGATAGAGTATAGTCTTGGGATGCATTTAATGATCATAGCTATTCCAGGGAACAAGCCTTGGGCTTTTCAGAAGGGTAGGAGTAGCAAACAGTGGCCACCACAAACACATGTAGTCATTGGAGTTACCCCGAAGGTCAGAATCGTTGCCATCATTAGTAACACTTTAATTTGTTGAGCGAAGAGAAATCAATCTGTAAAAGGAGGAAATGTATTGCTGTTTTTCTAAAGGCTAATGGCAAGCTTGACATTGCGAAGATTCATTTATAGAGTTGAACAAAACAAGAACTGGTCAGATATAGAATTGGTTATTTTCATGCCCGCCCACAAAAGTGGTGAAAAACAATAAATTTATTTTCTTTGCTTCCTACTATCCAAAACTGGTGGAAATTTTTGTGAGCATAACAAATTTATTTATTTTGTTCTTAAAAATATTTCACTGCCAAACCTAGTAAGAATATTTGAATGCAAAAAAGGAAACCAGTGTTTCTAACAATGAAAAAGGAGAAAATAGTACATATTCTTTCTTTAGTTAATTTTAAACAACTCTATGTTAAATAAATTATTTTAGTTATGTGAAAATGTAAAATATAAAATCTTATATGTGTTAATTTATAGATAGTTTGTAGCATATATTTGAATGGTTCTAGTATAAGCGCGTTTCATTGATAATGAAAATTACATAATTATATATAAATATCCTTAAATTTAGTAAGTAGGGCTCTAACAAGGCAAAAATTAAATTTTAATTTTTAATTTTTTTCTTGATCTACTACTAATGGAAGTTTCACTGCATTATATGCTTAGAGTTCAAAATGCTAATTAGGAGTTCATCAGTGATAATTCAAATATGTGGAAAAATTATGACATCAGATTTTTATCTTTGAGTTAATGTATTTTGTGTTTCCTTCTCTTCTCAAAGTTCTGATAACACTGAAGACAGTTTATAACATTTAGTACTTCCCATTTCAACTCTCTCTCTCTCTCTCTCTCTCTCTCTCTCTCTCTCTATATATATATATATATATATATATATATATATTTAAAGGAACACATTGCATGTATTTCATCACAATTTTTTCCTTTCTAAATCCAACTCCATAATATATACTTTAATAAGCTAAATTTTACATACCACATTTTAAATTACAAATAGAATATTATACTTTATATCCAAAATAGTTTTTTCTATCTACAGAAATTTCAATTTTCTGAATGTGTGTTGCATTGAAGATTTTTAATTTTATAATTTGAAATTTTTAGAGCCAGGCAGAATTAATAATTTCACCTTATCTATATGTTATATCATTTCAGAGTTCATAGCATAAAGATTTCATTTGTGAAAAGCTTATGAAACACAGAAATCTCTTAAATATTCCACTGGATATATAATATATTCATGTCCTACAAAATAAAAGTATATATTAAAGGATACTGTTTACCTAATTTAATTATTCAACTTTGACCTTGTAGCCCCACCAAACAACCATAAGTAATATGCAAATGAATGTGTCTGTGTTTCAATGAAAAGTTATGTATAAAAACACGGAGCAAGCCAGATTTGGCTCATTGGCAGTAGTTCCTTGAACTTCATCGTAAAGTAATGACTTGAAATTACTTTTTCTACTAAAAACAAAATTAAGTTATTCTGTCTCCTTTCCTAAATGTAATAAGTATTTTATGAAAAAGTAAAAACAATCTACTTGATGAATGGTAATTCTATCGATTTACTAATTGAAGTCAAGACAGATCAATTTGAGATTTGATTCAGGGGAATGGGTGGGGAGTAAATATCAAACCTCAGAGAGAATGTACTGGCCCTGGTTCAGGCACATCAGAGATAAGAATACCAGGGAAGCCAAACACTGAATATTTTCATCAATCTGGCACACAGTCCCAGGGCAATACACCAAAAGCAGCCAACAATAAAACAGTCTCTTTTCAATTACAATATTGAATTGACCTTACACTAGTTGGCTTAATTGAAAGTTCAATACAACGAGGAATATTACTTTCTTGGATGTTACTGCAACAGATAAACAATAACATTTCAAAAATTTCAAAAATAGCAGAGAAAGAAATTCAAATAGACTAAAGATGTTAGAAAGAAAGAACTAAGAAAATCAGAGTTATGTAGGACTTGGTATATAATAATTTGTTATATAGTCTATTATGTGAAATACCAAATGGAAATATGTTTTTTAAAGTCATTTTTATACTTATTTAAAATCTGTCTATAAAATGTACAGTTACAACTGTTAACCTATATAAGGAGGTAAATTAAGGCAAACTTAAATGATCAGAAATTGAGTTTATTCAACAATCACAAAATACTTGCAGTTCAGGTAATGCACACAGGTCTGTTGAAAATTCAAGGCAGGCTGTTTATGCTCAAGGAGGGCAAAGAGGGTAGAGTCCAATCAGAGCTGAGGAAGTCAATTCATTGACTTGACGATGGCAGAGATTCTTGGTGGCTGTTCATGGGTCAGAAGATAAGCTCCAGCCTTCTGTAAATCACGTATTTGATGGAAATCTTAAATTCTTATTTTTATCTCTCAATTCTTAAACTCTGCTCTGAGGGCTTGTAACCTTCTCCATTTTATGTCCTTCAGTTCCATTTTAAATTGAAATATTTTCACATATATTAATTTTATTTTTCATAGCATTCTATATTAAGCAAATATGAAATGTTCTGTTGTATACACACAAAGGACCAGAGAGATTCAAAACTGAAAAACTGAACATGAAATATGTTCAATCTATATTCTATGTCTTATATACAATAAATCGAAAGAACACGAGTTGGCTCTGAAAACAATGTTATTCTCTACTCATTGTGAATCATTAAAACTTGTATCCAGGACTAGCAAATAAAAATACCTTTCTAAATCCTATTTTTATCTTTTATTTTCATGTTTGTGGTATTGTTGGTTTTTCAAAATGAAGTGATCTCTTAAGGAGTGTGGAACTTAAATTGTAGCAAATTCTTGGTTTCTCTCTCAAAATTTTTAAAAGTTTTTAAAAGAGACTTTATGAAATGCATTTCTATATTTCTATCTACTGATGTTTCAGAAAAAGGAAAAAAAAAGATTGGAAAACACTTAGTCAAAATTAATCTTGGGAGAATTATTCTCCAAAACACAAAACTGCAAAACAGTTTTGTAACTGCCTATTAACTCAGGCATGGTTCATCCTTTTCTTTCAGAATTGTGTTATGTCACATTTCTATATGTCTGCTGATTGCCCTGATCCCATTTCTTTGCTCTATTGAGTTTAGAGGGTTCAATCTTTGTATTCCCAGATTTAAGCACGGTGTATGGCATGTAATAGGCACTCGATGCATTTTTTTTTTTCTGAATAAGTGAATGTGTGTCCTTGTCAATATGGCCACTGTTTTTTAATCTCTTTAGAAAATTTACAACTAGTTGTATTCAGTTTCAACTTGACTGGTCCTGGAACAAGTTTTTACCAATGCTAAAGCCACATCACCTTATCCTGTGTTCAGATGAGATCTAAACTAAATAATGGTTAGGACTTGGGCTAATAGAGGGAGATAGGAGAATGGAGGGATGTCAATACCCCATGCTTAAGGCCAGTTTGATGTTGAACACTGTGCGTTACCTGCCAAAGTCTAAAGAATAATTATATCAATTAAATAACCCCCTCTTCATAACCTCTTCTCCTTACCTGTGTGGTGTTACCTTTTGGATTCGGTTGGTTTGGGGGGCCAGATAACTTGCTTTGTTAGCATGCATTTGAATATTTCATCTTTGCAGTTTGGGTATTAATTCTTCACTACACGTCTAGCAGAATTATCCAATAAAGCAATGTGCTCTCCCATAAGAGCAGAAAAGATTCAGTCTAACTAGTCTTATCATCTTAAAAGCCCTACTGAAGAAAATGACCAGGCACAATTTTATGGGATCTTATTCCATAGAGTAAAATCATATGATAGTTTTCTCTATCAGAATATTAAAGTTCCAGTAGAATCTGAATTCTCACTTGAATACACACCTGTTCCAACTTCTGCTTAATTGTAGAGGAGCAGGTGTACGTGTTAGAACTGGGAGCAGAGGGGCCCTCACTCAAGTTGCACTGTCACCTTGTCATGTGTCACTATGTCAGTGGAGATCCAACACTGACTGCAGCAGACATAAGTCTGGATCTAATGAGCTTTGATCTCGCCATATTACTTTTAAGTAAGATTTTAACATGGATGGCAATATAGTCTCAAAAACCATATCTAGTAGGTAATTTAGGCAGCAGAACAACCATAAAAATGATTCCTATATACAATTTCAGAATATAACTTTCATTATGGTATAAAAATTAGTGAGTTCTTTTTTTATTAAATCATTTTTATTGTTACTCTATTACATTTAGCCCAATTTTCCCCCTTTGCCTTCCTCTGCCCAGCCCACCCCATACTCCCACAGTCAATTCCCATACAGCTGTCTGTGTCCATAGGTCATTCATACATCTTCTTTGTCTAGCCCCTTCCTTCTTTCCACCATTATCCTTCTTCCCCCTAACTTCTGGTCACTTTCAATCTGCTCCATGTTTCCATGCCTGTGGTTCTATTTTGTTTGTTAGTTTATTTTGCTCATTAGATTCCTCTTATAGTTGAGATCATATATTTGTCTTTCACCAGCTGGCTTACTTCACTTAGCATAATATTCCTCAGTTCCATCTTTGCTGTCGCAAAAAGTACAATTTCCTTTTTGCTTTCTGCTGCGTTAACTAGTTCTTGAGGCAAGCATGCAGTTTATCGTATGGTAGTTAAAATAATTTGCATAATATTGACTATTTCCTCTGACTTCTGATAAAATCTAATAGATGAAGCAAGACTATTTTTATGACAAACGGGGAAAAGCAAACATGCTTCATTAACATTTCATTAACATAATGATTGTCCTCACTTTTTCATTACTTTTCAATCTGAAGTATAATAAATAGCAAATACTATCCATGTGTATAATGATGGTTGTGTCATCAAGCATGCATAAATAATATTTTTTATTTCCCATATGTTAAAAAGTGTATGATTTATGTTTTTAAACATACAGTTCACCATATTTAAGATTTTATAGTCTTAAAGGGTTGAAGACTTCCACATAGTTATTAAAGATATAAAATGCAATCCCATGTAAGGAAAATGAATAACATTTTGAGTAATGCATTTGAAAAACATAATACCTTCAGCTTTCCTTTCATACTCCAGTTTTGGAGTTGGGCATTGGACAAATGAACCCATCTACCCACTCTATCATTGATTGTGGAGGTGATTTCTGACTCTGCAAGGGTTCTTCTCTTGAGTTTGGTGGTTTTAGATGAAAATATGAAACGAGAGAAGAATATCCTGAGCCAAGACAGATGATCAACGTTATCTGAGGCACTGAAGGTAAGTGCCTCTGTCTCGTTCCCGGACTGATGATTTACTCCTCCAAATGCACAGAGGAAAGTGAAGACTATCATACGTCACTGAGGAGACAAGCCCACAGCATATAAAGGGGAACCAATAAAGAGTTTAACTTGAACGATATACTTCCAAAATATGCACTAGTGCTTAAAAGGGATGGACAAGAAGGAAAACGTTAAAATATATACATCCACACACTGCTAACAACAAATATGAGGCAGGGGATGAAGAGAAAAGAGAATATTCAAATATTTGGTGAAATGGAAAAACTGGATTATACTTCAAAATTTACCTGTGCTTTTTGTTTAAAAGGAAATGGAGTTATAGAACGAAGACATAACAAACACTAGTTTAGAATATCTCTTGCTTCTTATGGTTACTGATTTAGAATATCTCTTGATCTTATCCTTACTCTTTACAAAGAAGTAGCTGGAGAAGCAGTGATTATAAAGGATTGAAATCAGATAACAAAAAGACATTTTGTAGGCCTATGTTAAATGTTTATTTTGGTTTCTTGAACTTGTTATTTCTTTTTAAGAAAAATTCATTTTTATGTATCACAGAATGGCAGCCATTTTATTTTATAGAAGAAACTAATATTTTACTTCAGTTTTTTATTCTACTTTTTATATAATTTAAGCTTTATTTTTGGAAAATTAAGGAAATACATTTGAAAATATTTCTATATAACTTATCATTTCAGGTTTAACTTATGCTACATTTCAGGAACAATTATAAGTGTGCAAAATAGTCCTTAAATTCAGATAGAACTATTGACATCTAAAACAATAAAATTTCAAAGGTGCTTTGAATTGTGTCTTTTATATTATTTTTTATTAAATATATTTGGATAGAATTGGTTAATAAGATTGTATAGGTTCCATGACACATGATGTGTATATTGCATTATGTGCCTACCATTCAAAGTCAAATTTTCTTTCATCACCATATATTTGACCCCCTTGCCCCTTACCACCATCCCACACCCCTTGCCTCTGGTAACCACCATACTGTTGTCTCTGTCTATGACTTTTCATTTTATTTCCTCTTCTTATTTATCCATTTGTTGTTTTGTTTTATATCCCACATGTGAGTGAAATCTTATGGCTCTTGGCTTTTTCTGTCTGATTTATTTTGCTTAGCGTGATATCCTCGAGGTCCATCCATGTTGTCCCAAATGGAAGTATTTCATCTTTTCCTATTGCTGAGTAGTATTCCATATACATATCACCTTCTTTATCCAATCATATATCAATGGACACTTTGGCTGTTTCCACGTCTTTGACACTGTGAATTATGTTGCTATGAACATAGGGGTGCATATAGTATCTTTGTGAATAAATGTTTTCAAGTAGAACCCAGAAGAGGGGTTCCTGCATCATATGGTAACTCTATTCTTAGATTTTTGAGGAGCCTCCATAATGTTTTCCATAGTGGCTGTACAAGTGTACTTTCCTACCAGCAGCAAGTGAGACTTACACAGGCACTTCTCTCGAGAAGATATGCCAATGGCCATTAGATATATGAAAAGATGCTCAACTTCACTAGCTATTAGAGAAATGCAAATCAAAACTACAATGAGATGCCAACTCACACCTGCTGGAATGGCTATTATCAAGACAAGTAACAAGTGTTGAAGAGGTTGTAGATAAAAAAAAGCCCTCATACACTTTTGGTCTTAGATTTTTGAGGAGCTTTGTATATCTAGGATCATCTACTATAAAACACAGAAGATATTCTAGAATGCCTTTACCATATTAGACAAAACTATACAAGTTTGAAGATGCACAATGTTTTCACAGCTATACAAGTAATAAAAGCCAACTACAGGAGTAAAAAATTTAAAGTAATAAAAAAGTACAAAATTACCCTCTATTTAAAGAATATTTAAAAAAACCCAACATACTCACTTAAATGTTCTGCTGTCACACTCAGAATTTTACTTTAAGAGATTGACATTTCAGAAAGATATTCTGGGAACTTATCTATGGGTTCCCTTAAGTTATTTAACATGTGAAACAAAAATAAATCTTGTTTGCCATGAAAACCATTAAAATAATTTGGAAGAAGAGATTGCAGGTATAGGGTGCATGTATACATATAGATAGATTTTGGAGATAGAAAGGGAGAGGGAGAGACAGAGAGAGGGACTGATTCAAGGAGATTGTGTCAACAAGGTAGGGTTATTAAAGTGTGCCTATTGTTCTATGACTCTGAGACATCCTATACTTCTTTAAAATCCGATATAGATATATAGCTACATTTGGAAGTCATATAATATATTAGGGTTTTCCAAAGAAACAGACTGATGTAATATGGAAAGCAGAGAGAGACAGAGAGATGGAGAAGAAAGGCACAGAGAGAGACCCACAATCTTGTCTACAAACTGTAGAACTAAGAAGCTAAGTGGTATAATTCAGTCTATGAGTCTGAAGGTCTACTAACCACAAGAGCTGATGGTATAATTTCCAGTTCAAGGCTGAAGGTCTAAGAATCTGGGACTGCTGGTGTGAGTCTTGGAGTCTAAAGGCCCCCAAACTATGAATTCCTATGTCTAAGGGCAAGAAAAGTTGGACATTCCCACTCAAGCAGAGAAGGGGAATTTGCCCTTCCCTTTCTCTTTCTGTTTTATTCTGGCCCTCAATGTATTGGTTGATGCCCACCCACATTGGGGAGGGCTGAAATTTAGTCAATCTACAGAATAAATTACTAATCTCTGCCAGAAATGTCTTCACAGACATACCAGAAAGAATTTTCACCAGACATCTGGACATCCCTTTGCTCAGCCAACTTGACACCAAAAAATTAAGCATCATGTATAATCAGTTAACAAGTCATTGAGCTGAAATGTCATATAAATACAAGACTGCCTTTTACAGTCTTTGAGTGTCCTTTAGAATCATTTTCTATCTACATGATAAAATTTTATGTTTGACTACATAAAGAATATTTATAATTTTTTAAATAATTACAAGTAAAAAGAAAACTGGGAGGTATCATGAAAAATAAAATACGACTAAGAGATCTGCAGGTGTAGTCACAGTACTGACATTCTATATGTACTATGAACTTGGAAATGCTATTTAACTTTCCATGGTTTTGCCTATTTTCTGGTTGAATCAAAAGCAATTTTAAGGTCTAATCTTCTTACTCAATGTTGACTCGATCTTTGTCTTGTTTTGTACTAAACATCAGTCTCAGACTTGCATAAATATTTATCATACATGGCATGCCTGTTCATACTTATAGTAATATGTCTAGCCCTTTCTGCCTTTGTCAGCCTTATTTTGCCATTTACTTTGTTTTTGTATATTCTTTAAACTTTTAGAAAATTTATTGAATATGATATAAATAGATAAATATACATAAAGCAAAGTGCATATCTCATCAAGTTATAATAAAGAGTGTAGGGGACCGGTTGTTTCAGTCTGGCAGATGTGACTCAGCTCTGTAAGGAAAAGCTACAGAAGTGAAGTGGTGGGCAGGAGCCACACCTTCCAACAGAGTTTTCCCATGGGAATCAGGCCTAGAAAATGCATACAGACTGTCATGGCTTGCTCTTGCTAAAACTCCATCACCCTGGTCTAAAACAACAAATGTGCATTTGTCTATCTTCAAGGTAATTTCCAAAGCCTGTGTGAATTTTCCCAAGAATAGCTAATCAGCTTGCTGCCATTCCCCTCTGCATGTTATTTTCATTTCCTTGATTGCACCTAAAATGTAGACAACGATATTTTATATAATAGATAATAAATCTTTCTTTGATGTAAGACCCGAGAAAAACAATAAAAGCCTGTCTAGGCAAGGGTCAGGGCGCTCTCCCCTTGACAGAGTAGTCGTGCTGTCCCCTTTTTTCTGTGGGATTGCTGTCTCCTGTGCATTTATGTTCTCTTTCAGTCACAACAGGCAGACTCTGCTGGCTTCAGTCCGCCACGAAAGAGAAAAAGTAAGTAGCTTCCACTTATATCAAGTGTTTGAAAATTTCCACACACACAATATTATTTAGACATTTTAAATTAATATAGTAATTCCTATTTTTTCCTTATAGTTTTAGCATTTTTTATTTATTTGTACTCTTTTATGTGTATATATTATTTTTATTTTATATTTGTTTTCTAATACCTTGAGTGTTGTATAGTTTATTTACTATATTTAAAACTTATAAAATTATTTTTATTATTTCATACAAATAATATTTATTTATACTTATTTATTTACCCTTTTTTCGTGCTCTTCTTTCTTTAATGTATTTTCAAACTTCCATCTAGGATCAGTTATAATGGAAAAAATATTTCAGTATTTCCTTTGTTGCAAATATGTGGATGACTAATCTCTCACTATTTTTTTCTGGAATGTATTTATTTCACCTTCAATTATGAAGGAGAGTTTTTATAATTGGTGGTATTTTCTTTCAGTCCTTTGATGTTATCAACTTGTAATAGTAACAATATTGGATGCCTTAAGATGTATTCCTTTATATTTAGTTTTCAGAAGTGTTGTTCTGATAAGTATCTCTTGTATTGATTTAGGTTAGTGTTCATAATATTTCAAATTAAAGTTAGATATGTTTCACAAGTTTTGGAAAGTCCACAGATACTATGTCTTCTTATGCCTTTTTTTCTATCCTTTGAGAACTCCAAAATCTATACGGTATATATTCTGACTACATATTTCTTGACACTCCCTTTGTCTTTCACATGTTTCCTTAATTGTGTCCACATAATTCATTCTGCATAAGTTTGTCTTGACACCATTTCTAGGTCAGAAACTTTTGCGTCACTTGTTAACTCTTCTGCAGTTCTCCTAATTGTTTTAGTAATTTTCAGTATACTAGTTTTTGTTCCTTCTCTGAACTTCTTACTTTTGTTTTTCTTTTTGAACATAACACATCTTTATTATCAATTTGCTAATCCAAATGAAGCTTGCATAAATATCTCATTGCCGTGTCACACAATTAATTCTATATGTCTTTCAATTATCAGCGGATACATCCCCTAAGTACTTGTTGTTGTTGATAATTTATGTGTAGTTATAAGGCACGAGGCATAAGGCATTTAAACTACATAGTTTTATAAATCTCTAAGTCTGTCTCACTAGTTTTAATCTATTTTTCTTCCCCACTGATAATTTTTTAAAACCTTATTTCATCACTTGAAATATGTCTATGTTTTTTAAGACTTTTAAAAATTGTTATTTTACTGGTTTATTATCTAGCTCTTCTACTGTAAAATGCAAAGATTCCTTACTGTGAATCTGACATCATTCCGTTTGTCCAACATGCCATTGATTACAACACCAAATAGATTATTAGGTGAAGACCTGGACCTTATTCTTGGGAACATTCACCTATAAATAAATAACTTTCAGGTGATTGCTCAATAAATTGAGCCAAAAATTAGTTTATATTTGTTTTTACTTTTTCTTATAATCATTCTGGGAAATTGTCTCAAATGCATTGCTAAAATCAAGGAACAATACATAGGTTAATCACATTTAGTAACTGGCATTTTACTTAACAACATGACTTCAAGGAAGCCCTTAGAAAGTAATGCTTCCTTTCAATTTTTTTCTCATGCCATTTTGTTTTACTAGCCTTTCTGGAATATTAATATTGTTAGCCATTTGGTTGTTTCTGTAATCTCTAATTTTCAACCCTAACTTTAGCTTTAGAAAGTCTTGGTCTCTGACTTTCCAAAAACATTGACAAAGGTGCATTTTTAAAAATAACAAAATAATCACCCTTTTCAGGTGCTGCCAAATGGCAGGACTGTCCTGTTTTGAATACTGGAATACTGGCCAATCTTACAAAAACTGTTCTGTATTAAAAATGCAACCTCCATCACAATGACATTTTTTTTCATATTCTAAACTATGTCAAACAAACTGCTTTGCTTTGCCCTTCACTTTCCTCAAAGGTCTCAGTTCAATCTTGGCTTTAAGTTTCCTGAATATACTTACAATCTCTGCTTCTCCCTTGAATCTTGTGTATGTTTCTCTTAGTCATTCTTCAATTTGTAATAGTGTGTCCTTCATGGTTAGATCAGTGTAAGCATTCAAGTGAAACATGTATAGTGTTAAATTAGAATACATAAAACAATAGAGCAGCAGTTAAAATTACATGTAGCATATAAAAACCATGAGCCTTCAAGTACCACTCCATTAGGAAAGACCAATTAAAAACAACTGCTCTTTCATTCTTCCCTGACGGTCATTAGACCAAAGGTTTGATAGATTGAAAGTTTAGTCTGAATTACCTATATTGTGTGTTCCTAAAATAATCCTGGTTCTTTTCTTGACAACACGAAATTTAAAATTAATTGTTTTACATATCATTTAAATTGTATAAGTACAGTGCCAGATTTTAAACAATAAAAGGATATAAGACTCTCGGAATGCATCTTCGGACTTAGCTATGCAGCATGTTCTCAGGCTGTTGACTCTTGTCTAAGCTACAAAGCCCACTGTCTGTTTCTTCAGATCTGTAGATACCCCCTTTCCAAGCTTCTCCTAGCAGACTGCTATGACTGCTGTCCAAACCAGGTCTACTGCTGGGTTGGGGAACGGACTTATGTGTACTCGATGGAGGATTTTATATTGCCTAGGTTAACTAGGCAGAATTACCACTAACTTTCCTAAGAATGGGAAAAAGAGTACCTAACTCAGAACAGAACTGGAGCTAAGGAAAGATAGCTGCTGCTATTGTAAAGACAAAAGAAAAAAAAAGAAGGGGATAGATAAAGTAAGAGTTAAGTTTTAACTTTTTTTTCTACAAATAAAAACCTTAGTGTATTAAGAAAATAAAGATGACTGAAACATCAATGTTCCCAAATCTCTCAGCTTTTGCCTCAATCCTTTTTGCTTCTCTGGACTCCAGAGAATAGAAAGGGCTATCTATCATTAAAGATGCTGAGAACATAAATGATTAACTGTAATCTTTTTAGAAACCCTGTATAATAAATAGATGCAGCTGATTTTTAACATGGGTATCACATCACAATCCTCCTATAATGTGTTTATAAGTTGTTTTACCATAACTTTTGAGTCCTTCAGCTTATAAAACCCCAATGGTTGTTGCTTTCTTGGGTTGCCAGGAAAATCAAGATTAGTTGGCTTTAAGAACCTCAAGAAAAGTATTTCATTTAGATGTCCCACCTCAACTGAAAATTTAAAACTTTTATGCTACCAAGAATTATATTGTTTAAATTCTATTAAGATTATAATTGCTTTAGAGTGAGTCTTGATTTAGCCCCATCAATTACTTTAACATCCCCTATATTTTTAATAAGCATTTGCTGTATGTCTAAGGTTATGCTCCTCAGAAACAGCCTCAACACAGATTTTTTTACCAGTGATTTTTGAGAGAATCTTCTCAGGAGAAATCTATAAAGAAGTAAGAAAAAGGAAAGTAGGGAAGAGGAAGAGACTAAACTAAGGTGTGGATTCAGGTGAAAGCTACTCATAAGATCCTCTGAATTCATAAGATCCCCTGATCTCAGGAGTAGATGTGGAGTAGAAATCCCGCCCAAATATAGGGGGACTGAGCTCAGTAAATGACAAGAAGCTGCCTAAGATTGAGAGACAGAGAGTAGCAATACACATTATGGACAATTCTTGGCGATGAATGCAAGTATAAGCCGTTAGCTTTCAACACCTAGAGCAGATAGCCATTGAGGTACTAGCTTTGATTAAAACAAACAAACAAAAACAAAACAATCTTGGTGTGGGCATCACTAATATCTGCTACAACAAAGAACACAAGTAGAGAGCAATAAAGGGAATTGACAAATACTTCAGGGTTATTTTTTCTTAATGGACCTGATTATTCTAGGGAGCAAGTTGCATCTTCAGTTATGTAATAGCAGTCATTCATCACCACAAAAATCTGCAGATAGATGGAGCCAAGCAGTCTTAGCATTTTGTTTCAAATATTACCTGTTAGATTCATTGTGATTCCCTCTGATTCTTATGTCACACAATATCATCTAATGTCAACCAACTGACTTTGTATTTTCTCCTGAAAACTAGGGAAAAGATAAACAGGCTTAGACTTAGTTATTTATTTATATCTTAATCACAGACAGTAAAAACCTTGGCATGCAAAAGAAAATGCCAATGGTCCACCAAGAGAAAGTATGAAAGGGAAATATCTTCTGATATCAGAAATCTGCCTTTGAAGTTACAGACAGGCATGTCATCATCTTATTAACTATTCTGTCTTAATCTTACCCAATATTCTGTATATCTTAAGTATGCAGCAACTAAACCTTCAGAGAAACTGATTATACAATAATTGCCTGTGATCAAACTAATAACTTGGAAAAGAAACCATGTGTCTACCTTAGCTCAATGAAAAATACACAAAATCATTACTCAGTTCAGGCAATGTATTCAACTGCTCGATTTAAACCAAATATTCAAAAAAAGGCAATGGAGTATGGAAATAGCAATGGAATAGTAGTTCTTTGATGTCAAATACAAGTTCTTCTGGGGGAAGAATAGATTATTTTGAGCATGAATCCACTGTACAGTTCATATTCCATTTGAACATATGTATATATGTGCATTATGTATGTATATCTGTATATGTACATACGTGCATTATATGCATACATCAAGTTTTAAAAGATGAGTTTTGATTATGCTACTTCTATCAAGGGAGTGGACTAAACAGTCTATGTGCAGAATGTGTGCTCACTCTGTACTCCAGTGTTTTGAGGCTACACTACTATGGCTCATTTTTAATGGCCGATTAAATCAGGTGTTAAAAAAAATCGAACATAGCGAGGGTTCCGCATGTGGACTTCAACAAGTTTCACAACACAGAGCTATTTAGCATAGGTGTTTCTGTAACTGTGATGACAGTTGCCAGGTTTGATTGTGTTAATAGTGCCGCAGGGATCCACCACAGCTTGCGGCTCAGACACAGCAGCATCTGGCACAGTGTGATGGGAAGGAGGAGTTCCTCGCTTAGACTACTGAATGTTTGCTGGCAGACACCTGCTAGCGTCTCCCTTCGTCCCTCCTCTGCAGCTCTTTTGCCTCTCTCCGTTTATACAAATCGTAAACGGGTCAAAAACTCCGTTTATTGAAGGACCACAAACATCAATATGCGAGATGTAATTTACTCATATATCATTTAGTGTGTTCCTTACCAATAAAACATGGTTTCCCAGGAAGCATTTCTCTTTATTTTTTTCTTCAATTAAACATTAAGTACTCAGTGATAACTTATTACACTGAACATCTTAACAATCATATATTTCTATGATTTCTTTCAGAAATTTTATAAGAAACTATGACATTTTCTCCAATTTTTAACAAAATAATGGACTTACACCTTGAAATCCCTTCTTGGTACTCTCCTTCAAATATCTACAAAAACAGTAATAAAATACAATAAAAAGCTGTCTTACAAATTGAGTTTTACTGGATTAAAATAGAATTTCTGTTATCCCTATGTATGATTCCATTAAACAATATGGTTAGTACATTTTTTCTTAACACTATTTTGCTTCTGTTGTAAGTGCAATTTATTGCTACAATTTTACATACTCAGCTCTTTCCTCTATAAATTATCGAGAATTACATTCGATGGTTCGACTATTTAGAAATAAAAAGCAATCAAGGATGTTCTTTGAAGCAAATATTATTTTTCAGTTATGTAAACAAAAATTTCATGAAACTAAAGCAGAATCATTTCAGAGGCAGTCTACTGCCACATGCTCCTCAGCAGTCTCAAGAGATACTTTCCTGTTTATTGACACTTGGTGGTTTAAGCTTTTGATCTTCATTCTTAATAAAAGCGCTGCAACTGCCAGTGTGAGGAACATATGCACTCTACAGACATGTTTGCTCTGTTTTTTATCATGTTTAGAAGTTACGACTAACATTTAAAGTTGGAGGATTTCACATAAATGTACAAAAATACAACTTCTCCTGAAAAACTACAAGTGCTGGCAGCAACAGATACTAGTTTGAACCAGACAGCACTCGGCAGCAGCGAAGTAGCGCTGCTTGCCTTAGTTGGCTGTGCCCACCGTAGTATGTAGTCACAAGGCAAATGCATATGAACTTAAACCCAGACTATTTTATCCAGTGAAATAACCAACAAGACCCCAGTGGAGATTAGAGTTTGGGAATCCCTGCCAAACAGGCTTTGTTACTGTTACTACTTTTTGCTTCTACACAGTCTGAGATAGTTATCCTGTAATTCAAACGAGTGCCAAGCTGTATCAGGAGATGTCACAGTCAACCATCTTGAAATGGCAGGTGAATATTTTATTTTAAAATATCAAAATTAACTTTATTTTGCCTCTGATTTTAGACAGTGTTTTTTCTTATCCTCACCCAAGTGTATGTTTATTGATTTTAGGGAGAGAGAGAGAGAAATCTCAAAGAGATATCTATAGTTCCATATTTATAGTAGCATTATTTATAATAACTAGGGTGTGGAAACAGCTAAAGAAAATAGCCAGGGTATGGAAACAGGGTAAGGAAATTTTCTAAGAGGGTGGAACTTAAATGTACTCACCAAAAAATGCAAAACCTTCTTCAGTTATTTTTTAAGCAATTGCTTGAAAATTATCTTACTGAGTTCCATATTTGCAAATATAACTAAAATTTTGGTAAGAATATTAGGAAGTATTTCTGAGAAAGAAATAATACAATCAGTGCTCTATCTAAAATGTGAAATAGATGTTAATCAAATATAAAAAAGAGATTCAGTAAAAAAGAAAAAATGTAAATATACATTAAAATGGCACTGCCCAGAACTATACTGTCTAGCTGTAGGTAGTTGTTCAAGTTTGCATCTATAATAAGTAAAGTTAAATTAAATTAAACTGTTGCATTCTCAGGTTCCTAAGTTGTATTTCAGGTGCTCAGTAGGCACAGGTGACTAGCGGTGACTACCGTTTGGACAGTGCATTGGCAGAACATCTCCCATCATTGCAGACGGTGCTTTATTGGGACATAAAACATTGAACAGAAGGAAAGGATCACACCTATTATTGTTCAAAATGTCACTGCAAGAATAAAAGAGGGTGAAATAGACAAAAAATATGAAATAGAGGAAATTTTCTATACCCCACCCACAATAGGAAATACTTTTGGGAGGAAAATTATTTGCATCATTAAAATTATGCCTAATGTAAAAAAATATTAACACCGGTTCTGTAATTTTAAAAATAATTAAGAAAATGTGGATTTTATAAAATAGTAAAAGATATAATAATAATTCAATATCCATCATATGAAAAGGAACATGATGGGGAAATGTAGACATTTAAAGGAAAGCAATTAAAATAAACTGCACAGAGATTACAAAAATAACAATGCACATACAAAATCTGTGTGTGTTAGATATAATGAAGTGTACACTATATATAACAGCCATTAAAACAGATAAGAGGACATCTCTTGTGCAAAGAAGAAAAGTCTAAAAATAAAACTGTATAGGAGTTATTGGTATATGTTGAGGTTGATAACAAAATGCTTCATGTTACTGAGAAGGATACTGAATAAATACAAAAATAAAATTTCTACAATGAAGAAAGACTTAATTTGTTGAATGATTGGCTTATTTAAAACAAAGATATTAATATCAACAGAAAACAGTGCAATTATGTTGGGTAAAATGAATACATTTAAAAAATTTAATCAAATCCAAATTTTCCAAGAGAATAAACATTTTACAAGGAAAGAAAGAAAAATACACCATATTTATCGTCTGTCACACAGAAATGTCAAAGAATAAAAGGGAAATTGCTATATTATTTTAAGAGGAAAGGTCTACGAGATAAGACTTCAAAACACAAGTGCTTTGTTATTCATGTGTGAAGGTAATCAAAAGATATTCTTTAGATATGCTAAAGTTCAGAAAATATATCATCTACATGAACTTCATGAAAAAACATTCCTTCATTACAAATTCCAGTCAATTGAGATCAAAAATAAAAATGAAGAACTACTGTAAAAGCACTGTCAGAGAATATTTAAGGAGTTACATATATGTGGCATAGAAATTACCTTATATATGTTTACAATAGGAAGTCCTAAATACCAGATGTCAAAAATATATTGAAGTCAATAAACTGGTGGAGAGAGTAAAATGTACTATCTTTGGGAACTTACATAAAGGATAGGCATATATGGTTTTATATTATTTTGTAAATATTTAAAGAACCTGATATTTATATCCACATAATTAGGAAAAATTTAAGCATAAGAGTGCTTATGTTCTTTTGAATTAGTGTTTCGGGTTCCTTCAGATGTATTCCCAGCAGTAGAACTGCTGGTTCAAAAGGCAGATTCAGTATAAATAGAATTGTAGTTTTTCTCTTGTTTCTTGCTTCTTTCACTAAACATATGTTTACAAAGCTGTGCATTGTTATAACATGGGGCAGTGATTCATTCTTTTTCATTAATGAATATCATTTTTTATAAATTACTATATAATTCACCACAATTTACTTTATTATTACATTACTAATGGGTATTTAATATCTTCCAGTTTATAGCTATTATAATGTTGCTGTCATGAATATTCATATATATGTATTTTGGAAACATGTTTACTCATTTTTTTGAGATGTGTAGCTAGAAGTGATTTTTCTGAGCTATAGGGTATGATTTTGAAGGAACTGCCAAACAAGTTTCTACAGTTGGCTGAACAATTTTGCCCTTTCATCAACAGTACACAAAAGTTCATTAGATTCATATTTTTACTCTTAGTGTTTTTCATTATTTCATTTAAGTAATTATTTTGCATGATTAATGTGTTTCTTTGGGTACATTCTCAGAGGTGGAAATGCTGGGTCACAGGCAGCTTCATTTTCAACTTTTCGAGGTAACTCCAGGCTGCTTTCCACATGGTCACGCCAGCCTGCATCCCCACAGACAGTGCATGAGGGTTCCATGTCCTCCATATCCTCACCAGCACTTGCTGTTTGTTGATTTATTGATGGTAAACATACTTACAGGTGTGATGTGATCTTTGTGGTTTTCATTTTTCATTTCTCTCACAATTAGTGACACTTAACATCTTTTCATATGTTTATCGGTCATCTGTATATCCTCTTTGGGGAAGAGTCTCGATAGCAGCTTTTTGTCTAGTTTTAAAAATCATTGTCTCCCCAAAGCCAGGTAAATTTTTTTAAAGGGATTTTTTTTAAGATTTTATTTATTTATTTTTAGAGAGGGAAGGGAGGGAGAAAGAGAGAGAGAAACATCAATGTGCGGTTGCTGGGGGCCATGGCCTGCAACCCAGGCATGTGCCCTGACTGGGAATCGAACCTGCAATGCTTCCGTTCGCAGCCCGCACTCAATCCACTGAGCTAGGCCAGCCAGGGCAATTTTTTTCTTTATTTTTCTATAAAAGGTTGGTTTACCTTTTACCTTTTGATTAATAATTCACTTGCGACTGATATTTCATTATGTGAGTTGGGGTACACGTTTCATTTTTCATGTATAGCTACACATTGTCTCAGTACTATTTACCATACTTTCATACTGCTCTACCATATCATCTTTGCCATAAATCAATTTATAGTATATTTATGGGCCTGTGTCTGTAGTTTATTTTTCTTAATTAACCTATTTATGTGTATGCCAATACCACACTCTAATGTTTTAACATTTGGGGCTTCAATGTCTGATAGTCTTTGATCTCAAGTTTTATATTTTAATCTTTCTTTCATAGTCTTAGATTGATTATTCTTGGCTGTTTATATTTCCATATAAATTTTATAGCTATTTTATCAATTTCCAGAAAATCTTACTGGACTTTATTTAGTATTTTGTTAATAATATGAGTCAGTTTTGATGAATGGACATCATTACAAGTTACAAAACGCAGTCTGTATTATTTATTCTGTAAGTGCTTTCAAATAAATCAGTTCAGCACATTCTGAAGAGGAAGTACTCATACAACTTTAAATTTCAAGTTACTTTACCCAAATTAGAGATTTTTAAAAATATATTTCAATGAATGTCGAAGAAAGACTGATTTTTCAAGTAGGAAGTCACTACAGCCTATTTCATGGTTTATATGGATAAAAATATTTAGAAGCCCACATAAGCATATAAAAAAGTCAATCCTTCCATTTCTATCGTTTAGCTTTATTCCACTTTTGGATTTAAACATGTGCATGAAGTGTCAAAACTCAAAAGATGCTTCTAGAGAAGATAGGATATAACAAAACTGTTTAGTTACTCCCCATTTAGTAGGCCCTACTTATTCCTAAACTATTTAATTGAGCACTATATGGAGGTAGCAAAATTAGTTTCATCAGAAAACACTGTTTTCTACTACATGTTGGGAAAGAAAATAGAAACATATGTAAGGAATTAAAAAAAAAAGAAACTCCTCTATTTAGTTTAAAACATAGTCCCAAGAATTCAGGTCAATATTTCATCTCAACAAATTGCACAAGCAATCACTGATAAAATGGACTATAAGAAGCAGCCAAGTGTTATGAATAACTAGACCATTTCTGAGAACTACTCTATTCTTTTTTATTGGTTTGAGGCTATATTTAAAATAACACTTTTATCATTTTCACTTATTTCTTGACAGCTTCTGATAATATAAATATAAATCATCTTTAATGTAAATTATATAATCTAACTGAACATATTAGCCAAAATTGCATCATTTCATTTTGCCAGGACAAAATTGCTGAAAAGAACATTTTAAGGTCAAATTATTACTAAAACAAGAACAAAACACATTTTCCAAGTATATTTAACATTTTATCACGTATGATACTTAGTTCTCAAGATGAATTAAATGTTTTCAGGCCAACTTACACAGACAAAAAGGACAGTTCCTTCTTTCCTGATGGGAGTGTTGTTTTATTTCAACCATGAGTGTCCATTGAACACAACAGAACCTACTGTTATCAGGAGAAATATTTTAATATCAAATGCAATAAAAATTAGCTTTGCTGAATTGGGACCTCATTCTCAAACACGTTAATAAATACCTAACAGTGTAATTTAATAGTTGAACTTACTGAGGTGGTTAAAATATTTCTGCATCTTAAGGGTTTTATCAAAAAGGCAAACCTACTTAAAATTTGAACCTATACAAAGAAAAATTTTATAATGCAGTCTCATTAACTAATATATGTCATAACATTTTAGAGAAAAAATATTTTCCCTGCCTTTTGGAATAAAATCTTATGCTCAATTATATATGTCAAAGTACTTAGATTAAAATCTCTTTGTTGGGGGGGGGACAAAATATGTGTTCCATTTTCATAGGCGTCCACTCTGCTCATAAGTCTAAGTGAATGCTGTTCATGTGGCTAAGATTAATCTCAGGTATCTAAGTTTTCCAAAGTCAGTTTTCTACTCTACTTATATCTAAAGTGCATTTGGTATTTGGACACTTCTCATGTATCAAAACATGAACTTATAGCTATGAGGCAATCTGGCATAGTAGATAAAGCAATGAACAGTGAGTCAGAGGGTGTGCTCTTTAGTGAGGAGTTGTCATTTGCAACAGTGGATTGCAAGCAAGAACCTGAACCCTCTTGAAGAGGCTGTGTTTGAGTAGGCTTTACCAACAGAGTCTGTTTTATGTTGCTACATGCAAAAAGTTGATAGGATGTGAATTTGCATGCTTTGTGGAATCACTACTATGCTGCTGTTTTTTAAATGTATCTATCGCTTTAATGCTCAGCAATCATGATGTCATATTCAAAAACATTGGGAGACAAATTTAGAAAGATTTAATCACCAAATTAAAAAGAAACACTTCAAGTTTTTGTTTTTCTGCACAGTGTAGAAAATATCAAAATTATAGTACCTTATGATAATGTTTTTTACTCGAAATTAAATTAATGCCCTAGCATTCTAGTGATTAAAGAAAACCCCTATTTCTAAGAGGACAGGCAGAAAGTGACCAGAGGAGAGAGAAGAGGGAGTTTCAGGGGAAAAGGGGAAGGGTTTACAGGAACAAAGTTAAAAGACACATGGATAAAAACTAGAGGGAGGGTGGTAATGGGAGGGAAGTTGGGAGGGAGGGGTGAGTGGGCTTGATTGGGAGTAAAGGGGAGAAAACTGTACTTGAACAATGATTAAAATAAAATTAAAAAAAAGAAAACCTCTATTTCTACACCTCATAAACCCTATAATATATCTTATCCTTGTCCAAGTATCATCAATATTATGATTTATTTAAGCAAAGCTTTGCCTGTTCCTCTTGATGTTAATCCTTAATTCTCTGAATAGCCACCACAATGTGACATTGGAACATTTAGAAGTATCATGACCTTATTCAATACAGCAATTTTTGAGAAATAATAGTTTATTTAATGAAAGGAAATATTTCTTTTACTAATCTGACTTATATATTAGAAAACTGTTAGAAAAACACAATACCACAAATCACAAAACACAAAAGACAGAAGAGTAAGAGCCATTGTATTTTATTTAGTACATGTTATTATTTTACTTACAGCAGATTTCAAGCTCTATCAATTTTTTTAAATAATCAAAATTTGAAAGTAACTTAAATATCATAAAATGCAGATTCCCCTACATACAGAAAGAACACCTAATGTTATTTCATATTTTCAAGATACTAATTAAAATATACATTTTATTTTATTGTTTTCCTGCATAAGTCTCATTTGAAACTGATGACCCAATTTAGTTTTGCTTTGCAGGAAATTAATAATTATCCTTTTTGTGTAGTTAGGATATCGTGGTAAAACAAATTTATACCACTTTATAATAACTTAGTCCAGTTTATAAATACATTTAATGTATTCATTTAATAAAAAATTTGTTATGCTGTATTTACTATAGTGGAAACACACTCTATTCAAGTAATGATAGTACCCACATTATAGAATGTAAAATAATCACATTTGCCCAAAACATAAAATAAGCTTTAATACATTTGTATAATTCACAATTTTATATCCTATTACCTGTATTGAAAGCTCTCTGAAACTTCAAAACAGAGATTACATAATTGGCAGACAGACTTTGATTGCTTAAATACATTTTAGGCTGTTCAAAATGGTGGTGAAAAGCCCGGTCTGAAAGAAGTTACCCCATTCAGTGCTACTTATAATAAGCCCTTTTATGTCTCATACATGGTCATAAAACAGGAGAAAAGAAGTGAGGAATATAAAAACTTTTGCTCTCAAAACAAAACCAAAATAAAAACCTGGACTACTCTTTAAGGTTATAATCAGCTATTTTACACAATTTCTTTTTCTTGGAAATATATTATAAATACATTGTATCAATGGATTTGTCTTTGCTGTAAATTCATTGTGACTTTATAAACAAATATTCTTCATATAAGTCAATTATGTTGTGATCAAGTTTAGTAAATCAGTTATATACTTTCACTGTTTATGTTTAACTTGAAATATGCCAATCCTGTTAGTTTACTAAATTAGAAAAAAGTATACATGAGTACAAAGGCAATTGACTAAATGTTATTAATTTAGTAGAATTTGCCCAAATGCAGATGCATTTGTGACTATTCAAAATGATAGAACAGAATCAATAAAGTTCTTTGTTATTATATTTATATATATATTAAAGTATTATGTGAGGCTCCCTTGAAAATGCAATTTTGTTTGGATTTTGAATGTTTTTACATGCTTTTTGGAAAGTAATTGTATATAGTTATGACATTTCAATCATTTTTAATGGGAGTTTATTCATTTTAAAAATCTAGATTGTGTGGTATTTCTTTAAGAGATCAATATTCACTGTATGGGAAAATTAAATTAAAAAGGGGATATATAATGAACCCAAATAAAGTTTAATTTTTTGAATATTTTTACCTGATTGTTGGTGCCACATGAACCAAAAGTCCAATGCTATACCAGAGCCCACTGCTTTCTGTTTTTTCTTCAGTTTGAAAAGATTGAGAAAATAGACAAATAAAGATCAAAATGACTAGAGCAAGCATGGGAAAATCAGACTTTGATTCAATAGCATTTGGTCCAGTGTGTAAAATTTTTGGTTGCAGATGGAACATAAAATCAAACACTTGATCTAGAGATTATTTGTAAAATTTCAAATTTAGAATGAGAGAGAGAAATGCAAAGCCAACCGCAGAACTAACCTCCAGACTGGAAATTCTCACTCACTGTAATATTCAAAATTAATGCTGGGTTGTTGACCTCCTCAACTCCTACAATGGTCAGTGGGGCTGGGGCCTTGTGGGGTCCATAGCATTATTGTTTTCACTAGAATTTGCTTCTTCCATTTATCTAACACGTTATTGTCTTCTCAGCATGCTGTGATATGAAAAACAGCAGCCACAAATGTTCTAAGTTGCTAAGGAGAAGGGAGAGGTACTCCAATTCCACATTGAAAAATAAAAAATAGTTAAGAGCTTCTAGGATACATTGTGATGTCATCAAAGGTCCTGAAATATTCTACCCTTCTCCTTTCCAATTAGAGAAAAATTTCTTTATCTGCCCATATATATTTAACACTACTTCCTTATTTTTATCTTGCATAATTGATCAAAACTGACACTTATCTATTTTAGTTCTTAAATAGCATTTAATTCTACACTGTTTTGTATTTAAAATTACAAACATAATGTTTATTATTTGCATGGTTGAAAATGAGAACAATAGTCAGGCAGTGAAGGCAAAGCAAGACTATCTGATTCTAAACACAGAATTTTGAACTTGAACATGGAATCAAAATGACAAGAAATGAAACATCCTTCACCTAAACACCATCAGATGGGGACATAGTGCTGAATCGTGAACAGGATTTTAGCTGTGGTTTAGTACACATGCCCACAATTTTGTTTCTTCTGTGGTACCATCCCTTTATCCCCAGTAAAAATTATGAAATCATAAAGCAGATATAGCATTAATATAGACTATCGTAGGTCAAAATACAATGTGGTAGCAGCGGTAGTTTGCCACTGCCAAAACAGAGGGAGCTATGGGCACTTTGGGTCTCAGAGGAGGGCCTTATCCTTCAGATTCCTTGTTTACTTTGCTTCGACCACGTTAGCCTTCTCACTGCTCTGTGTGCACCAGACAGGCTCACAATTTAGGGGCATAGTTTTTCTTTTGTTTTCCCTGTTATACCTTAAACATCCACGATACTGACTTGTGTGTTATAGAAATGAAATTTGGCAATTGAAAAAGTAACAATCACAAAATTTGTAACAGTTTCCACCACCTCATTAAGGGCTGTGCTCAACTTGGGATAGATATGGTTACCATTAAAAAAAAAATCACAAACTTGACATGAAAAATGTCATAGTCTGTTAACCTTAAGATCAAATAAAATGTTCAATGCAATGTCATAATTCTAGCTTTACATGCCCCCCTTTTTACATGTTACTGGATTAACTATGTTTCACCACTATTTATTTTTCATTTTTTAACTCCTTCTTACTATGTAATACCATATCTGAGTCAACACTGGAAGCCTTTACCATGAATGGCAGTAAAAGGGATGCCTTTTTTTAACAGCTGATCATTGGCTCTAGTTTTTGAGCCCAGCCTCTTCACTTCGGGGAGGGTAAAACATGGCCAAATAGCATTCAAGATGAATGCTCTCCCAACAGCTCTGCACCATGGGTATTTCTTACTTAATTATAGCAGTATTTGAATACTATCCATGTACACTGAAAAATAAAGATATAATTGCACATATTCTATATAGAAATATAGTGGCTTTTAATGGATGACTCCCTTTATTTTTTTTTGTCTTGTTATTCCATTCAGCATTTCTCCTTATAGATAATTCCATGTTTAGTTGTGCAACTTGTACTATATATATTTTTTGTTTTCTTGATATATGTATATATCAAGAAGACAAAAGAAACAAACCACAAACTAAACTGAATGGAACAACCAAAGCAGACACCTGAGTACACATGAAATTTCCAAGGAGAAATGCAAGGCAAATAACACTGGAATCTGCGCTGCCTTTGCCACATACACTGGTTGGTAGCACAGGTCACCCCTCTCTTTCTGTGCATCCCTCTTTTTTGGTCTCTATAAGACTAAAGCTCTGAGTACTGTTATGACAGAGTCTATGATTTCCATGAGATAGAGTCATGAGTGGACTAACCCCATTCTGATGCCTTGGATTATCAAAATATTAAAAAAATTGTTTTCCAATGGTATTTTTGAGGTATTAAAAGATTGCTAAAAATAACCATGCTTTTACCTATGTGTAGATCTGGCTGATTTTTCCCCACCAGACAAATGCCATTAAAAGGACAAAAGTTTCATACTTCACATCATGTTTTCATGTATAGGTAAAAGTCACTAAATTTACCAGAAAATAATATCTGCTTTGAACTTTCATGCTTTATAAAAACCCCATTATTTTTTTGAATACAGCTATGTTGCTAATATTAAAATTGGCAGTCTTAATGGGATTTCTTTCATTTGACAAAACACACTGTGTTCAAGGTTAATAATACATTTCAGCAACATACATAGTGCACTTGGCAGATGTGTGCCGAGTCTCATCATGTTGATCGACAGATCCCATTCTTTCCCTCTTCATAGTGAGTAAAATTCTGCCAAAAGTCAACATTCTGAATTGCTTTAAAATTCATTTTAATGTAAATTTAGATAGAACATTTTTCTCTTGCTACAAGATGAGCCAGTCTCTGAAAGAAAACTGGCTGACTGGGAAGGAAGTTGGTGATTTTAATAGGAAACTTATAACAAAACAATGAATGGGATAAAATTGTACTTGTTTGGTGGAAAAATTGAAAAGATTTTTTTTTTTTTTGAGGGAGAGAGAAGGAGCTATAGACACTGTCTGGTCTAAAGCACAATCCCAAGCCATCTTTTATCAGTATAATCTCAATATTAAATTTGGACGTCTTTCAAGGATGATTAACATTGACTCAGTCCTAGTATTGAAATTCCAAAAGGACATTACAAAATAGTCACGGCTTTTCAAAATACAGCTAGTTCAAAACAATCACAGTGTTTTGTTACTGGGATTGATCGTAAATACACTCTGTAGAAGCAATCTTTCTATGAGTCTGCACATGAAACAATTTTGAAGCTAAATACTCTTCTCATGATTAAAAAAACTCAGATAATCCTTCTTCACAAGCTTGTAATATAGGAGGCTCATTTCATTTGACAGCAGTGACTGCAAAAATCTACCTACCGTAAATTAACAAATGTTTATAGAACCTCTTCATTGTGCCTGCTTCAATGCCAGCCCCTGGAACACAGATTCAGATGTGTTTCCTGCTACTTAGGTCATACAATCTCTCTGGAGAGTGAAATAACAAAATGAGAATAGTGTAATTGTTTTTTTTTGATTGTTTTGAAAGTCTGGAACTATGGGTATAAAGGTAAGTGTCTACTTTGTACAGAAATCTTCAGAAATTTTGCCAGAGGTAATGCCTCTTGAAGTGATTTGTAAGTAATGGTTAGGGATTATCCATAGTATATGAAAAAAAAAAAAAGAGGAAGGCTTTTTGGTGGAATAGCTACTGAATGTGAAATAGTACATGCCTTTTAGGTTATTATAATTAGGTTAATAAGCCTAAAGCAAATACTATGCATAGGGGTGATACTGGAAATAAAACTGGGAAAATTAGCAATAATTAGACCATGAAATAACTTGTGTGCAAAGTTGATTGTACAAATAATGATAAATGATATAGAGAATAACTAAAGGATTCAAAATTCGATGGATTTTGTTCATCTTGATGGACCAGTTTCTTCTACCTAGAAAGTAAACCAACTTAAATAATGCTCGGGTGGCACAGTAGAGAAAACACACCGGCATAGAACCAACTAAAATTTTAATTTAACAGTTTTCAATGTCTCTCTTTCACACACACACAGAAACACACATACAAACATGCAGTCATGCACCAGTGACAGTTGTCTGAGCATTTATTTTAAAAAGAAAGAATATAAAACATCTCATTTTTATAAATATCAGAACTAGTGAAGATATCACAGCCAATGCAAGAAATTAATTTGTAGCCTTATAGCGGACATAAGGGACATGTTTCAATTTCAGAATAAACACTGTTCCCTCCTGTTAGACAAAGGTATTGTAGATAGATTGACTGTATACTAAACACTTACAGAACACTTTAAAAGGCAAATATACATGCACAAATATAAAACACTGAGTAAGAACCAAGTGCTTATGCCAAAACTGATCTGTTCAGGACTAATGAACTCTCTATATTATTTTTTAGAAAGAGTTAAACTTTCTTTTGTAAATCCTGGGCGAGATAGTTACATTTTCACAAGGTTTTATGCAGATTATAACTTGCGAGGAGTTACTGAGTTGCAACCTCACAGGCGACTTGAGCCTTTCACTTTCAACTTCTTTAGATTGTCAGTGGATGTCTATCAAGTGAGAACACACAGAGCTGGCTACCAGGACACCTCTGCAGCCGAATGAGTTAGTGCAGCTTCCTAAAGCGTTTACACTCTGTCTCACGCTGGAAAGCCTGGCTCATTGCACATCAAGTATGTGCAAAGTAATTTAGGTCTACAGACAACAACCAGATGGACTGCCTTGAAGACAGAAGCCCCTTGTTTACAGACAAAACAAGAACAGAAATGCAGCCTGTAGCCACATGCCTGCAAACCTCCCCGGCAAGCTTCCATGGTTAAATCCCTGACCATCCTGATGTCCCATGAGGACAGATTTCTGTATTAAAATTTCTATAGTGTTTATGATAATTGATTGCTCTTCTGAAACAACTCATTGAATGTGGATTAGGAAGCCTTTTAAAGAAATAGGCCACGAGGAGAAGAATTAACTTTGATATAACAAATAAGCAGCATTAATGTTGAAGTGAAGATCATGATGCATCATAATGCTATGCAGAAAATAACAGAGAATCCCCAAGTAATTTGATGCAGAGAGTGAACCTTAACAAGACAACAGCTTCACTTTAGTTTTGAATTATTTCCTGAAAACTATTTGTTTATATATTTCCAATTATTTGTTTACTTTCTATGTTAAATGATGTGGGGATGAAAATAGCTGTCATTTGTATATTCTTAATATTATATACCTTATGTCATTGAAATGAGACAAACTATAGACAAGGTATATATCCCTTGTTTCTTAGAAATATAAAAGAATAGTATCTTATGAGACAGAGATAAAATAACTGTCCTAGATAATGACTTAGATTTGAAAAAAATAAAAGTTTATCTTGTTTTCTCTATAAATGTTTGTGTATATCATTAGACTTTACATTTGACAATGTTTTCTTTCTCTATCCTTTTGAAGGCATTTTTTTTCTAAAAGGTAAGGAAGGATCTTTTGAACTAGGGGAAATGTAATCAACTCAGAAACATTCAACAGTTCAGAACATGGCAATGTTTATGGAGTGAAAATATAGCCAGCTGGGAAGAGTTGGATATCTTAAAAGAAAAGTAATTTAACTTAGAAAATTATAAAATCCTGTGTTTGGAAATATAGGCTCGTGTGTGTGTGTGTGTGTGTGTGTGTTTGTGTGTGTGTGGTTTGCAAAAAATGCGCCTGTTTAAAATGATGTATTTATCCAAATTGTCAACTTGGCATATCCTTGGGGATTTATTTACTATGTAAGTAGCAACTGGTCAGATTTTTAAAATTCTAAAATACCATTATTATGAGCTTCTTCTTTAAGAGAGGAAAATTTTGTCTATCTGAATCAAGTCTGTAAACTCAGAGCCACTGCCAAAACAACTAGGTGGAAGATGCTTACCTTGAATATCTAATTTGAATTTCAACCTAGGGCTGATAGATTAGTGAACAGAAGGTGATATATTTTGCAATTAAGAATAATTCTTTCTTTCAAAATAAATGAAAATTATTCCAGTCTCATTAGGGAAAATATCTGCATGTACAGAGAGGCCCTAACTGAACCAGTGCTTATTGGGAAACTGCAAGTGCCAGCATTCTCCTAGATATGGGGGGATCAAAGGAGAAATCAAACAACATAATCAGGGAGAATCATTCTCAGCTTTAACTATATATGAGAATCCCCTGTTGAGTCCACAAAATCCTCAAGTTTAGGTCTTATGGAAGTCTAATCAAATTAGGATTTCGGGGGTAAAACTCAGGAATCTGTTACCCCAAGTGATTGCTTTCCAGCTCATCTAGGAAAATACTATCCTAGGGAGATTCTTCTCAGTCTTTAATATTCCTGAAAATCCCCTGTGAATCTTGATAAAACATGTGTATTCAGATTGAGTAAATATAAGTGGTGCCTGGCAGTTTACATATTAACACATCCCCAAACCAAGTTAGGCCAAAATGGCTATTTGCTGTTTCTGCTGGTGATTTTTTTGGTCTATAATTATTATTTTTTAATTGTTAAGTTTCTAATATAATTAACAATTCTTTGGAGGCACTTATTTAATACAATAATGATGGAATTCAGATACATAGTATACTACCCATCTAAAATTATTTTATATTAACTTGGTTACCTGATAGTTTCTTGTATCATCCAAACTGTGAATTTCAATTTCCAATCATTGCATAGACCTCCTTGAGGGTATAGCTTCTCACATATCTCGTGTACTTTTACTATCTTCCCTCCATTTTCCAAGAAATGTTTATTGAAGTCATGTGTAGTTCTGATCATTTGAACAGTTGTACATACATGACAATTACTGCAGAAAAATATGTGAGCTACTTACCAAACACTTAATATTTTTCCTAAGCACCTACCTAGATATGGTTTCCTTCTATCTTAAATTTAGATGTGGCTATCTGGCTGAATTTAAGTAAATAAAATATTAGTAAGAGTGACACCTGACAAAGCTTATAAAAATTTCTACTCACATTTTTCCATGCTTTTACCTGTTTGCCAACTTCTGCAGTGTCTCTGAAAAATTGTGTGAAGAACATCCATCCACCTCCCTTCTGCCCACCACCAATCTGCTCACCTAAGAAATTACCTTAATGTTTATGAACAATTACACATTATGCTAAAACAGACATTTTCTGTCTCTTAGGTACTAAAAGCCTCTTTAAACCTGTCATGAGTTCAATTGTATGGCCCCCAAAAGATATGTTAAAGTATTGCCTTCAGATACCTTTGAATGTATTCATATTTGTAAATAGTGTTGCTGAAGATGTGCCGTATTTCACCATATACAATGTGCACTTTTTTTTTTTAGAATTTTTATGAGTTTATTTGAGCCAAACTGACATGTTGGAAAGCAAGATCTCAAATGTTCCAGAGAATGACAATTTTGAAGTTTTTTTTGTATATTTTATTTTATTTTTTAACTACTTTATTGTTGTTCAATTACAGCTGTTTGCAATTTCCCCCCACCACTCCCCCACACCCCAGCCTACCTCCCTCCCTCCCTTGCTACCACCCTCCCCCTGGGTTTTATCCTTGTGTCCTTTGTAGTAGTTCCTGATAACCCTTCCCGCCACTGCCCCCTCTGCCCTCCCCCCTGGCTATTGTTAGATTGTTCTTAATTTCAATACCTCTGGCAATTCCACTACTGGGATTATACCCTAAGAGTACTGAAACACCAATCCAAAAGAAAACATGCACCCCAATGATCATAGCAGCACAATTTACAATAGCCAAGTGCTGGAAGCAACCTAAGTGCCCATCAGTAAATCAGTGGATCAAAAAACAATGGTGCATTTACACAATGGAATTCTATGCAGCAGAGAGAAAGAAGGAGCTCCTACCCTTCACGACAGCTTGGACGGATCTGGAGAGCATTATGCTAAGTGAAATAAGCCAGGTGGTGAGGGACAAATACCATATGATCTTACCTTTAACTGGAACATAATCAACAAAAGAAAAAAGCAAACAAAACATTATTTTGCACTTTTCCTTGATAGGCCTTTCTCTATTTTTCCCCATTATTCCTTTCCCCTTCCCCCTCTGGTTACTGCCTGTTTGTTCTTTATTTCAATGTCTCTGGTTATATTTTGCTTGCTTGCTTGTTTTGTTGATTAGGTTCTACTTAAAACTGAGACCATATGGTATTTGTGTTTCACCTCCTTCTTTCTTATTGCTGCATAGTATTCCATTGTGCAAATGTACCACAATTTTTTATACACTAACTTACTGATGGGCACTTAGATTTCTTTCAGCACTTGGCTATTGTAAATTGTGCTGCTATGAACATTGAGGTGCATGGGTTATTTTAAATTGATGTTTCAGGATTCTTAGGGTATAATCCCAACAGTGGAATTGCTGGGTCAAAAGGCGGTTTCATCTTTAGTTTTCTGAGGAAATTCCATACTGTTTTCCACACTGGCTGCACCAGTCTGCATTCCCAGCAACAGTGCACTAGGGCTCCCTTTTCTCCACAAACCACTTATTGTTTATTAATTTATTGGTGATAGCCATTCTGATTGGCATCAAGTGGTATCTCATTTTGGTTTAAATTTACATCTCACTAATGGCTAGTAACGTGGGGCATTTTTTCATGTGTCTATGATTTGCATTTCCTTAAAGGCTAATGAAGTTGAGCATCTTTTCATACATTTGTATGTCTTTGGAATAAGTGTCTGTTCAGGTCAGCTGCCCATTTTTTAAATTTCACTGTTTATTTGTTTTATGTTGAGATGAGATGTATTTTGGATATTAACCCCCTGTCTGAACTATTGTTTGAAAATATCTTCTTCCATTTGGTTGGCTATTTTTTTGTTTTGTTTTGTTTTGTTTTGTTGGCAGTTTCTCTTGCTATGCAGAACTTTTTAGCTTGGCATGGTCCCATTCATTCATATGTGGGATATAAAACTGAAGACAACAAATGAAAAACAAGAAAAACAAACAAAAATACATAGGCACAGACCACAGTATGGTGATTACCAGAGAGAAGAGGACTTGGGTACTAGTAAAGTTTAAAGGGGTTCAAACATTTGTTGATGGAAGATGATTTGACTTTGGGTGGTATCTGCAAAATACAATATGCAGATCATGTGTCATGGAAATATACTTGAAATCTATATAAATTTATTACCCAATGTCACCCCAATAAATTAAATTTAAAAAGTATAATTTTTTAAATGTTGATCTAGAATTATCAATCTACTGCACAGGTGGCAAACACAAGACCCACAGGCTGATTCTGGCCCTCCACCTTGTTTTATCCAGCCCAGCACCTTGTTTCTACCCAGCAGCAGGACTGAGCTCTCACTTAACTGTTAAGGGTAGTTATATTTATACATCCTCAAAATTACATTTGGCCCTTTGAAGGCAACTGTGAGGCTGATGTGGCCCCAGTGAAAATGAGTCTGACACCCCTGATCTACAGGGACGAACCTTCAAAATGAAAATAAGACAAAAAGCATTTTTAGAAAATAATGCCTTTGAGAATTTATGTCCAGCAGACTTGAACTACAAGAAATAGTCAACAAACTTCCTTACAGTGAAGAGAAATTGATACAAGATGGAAGTCCAGATATGCAGGAAGAATAAAAAGCACCAAGAAAGTGAAAACTGGGAGTAACTAAAATTGACTTTTTATTATCATTTTCGAGTACTGCATATTTGTATTCACCTATATAAATTTTTTTAAAAAATATTATTGACTGAAGTAAAAATGATACTAATACATTCTGGAGGGTATACAATATCAATACGTAAAATAGAACACAAAACACAAAGGGTGGAAAAAACATAAAGGGAATTATACTGATGTGAAATTTGCACATTGTTGTTGAAATAGTCTAATATTATTTAAAGGTTCAATGTGACAAGTTAAGTGTTTACACTGTGAACTTTAGAAACTCTGTTCAATAAAACTTTCTGTAATGATTAGATATGCTATTAGTCTATGCTATTCAATCCTGAACTCCTCATAATGTGTGATTAGCTAGCCTTTAAGGATGACGAGGGCAGCTGCATAATTGAAATTTTAATGATATTTAATGTTAATTAATTTAGATTTTGATTTAAACAGCTATATGTACCTAGTGGCTACTCTATGGAAAATTTGGATACTGAACAATCACTAAAATTTAAAATAAAGAGGCACAACCAAAATGTTAACACAGCAGTTAAAAGAGAATGATAAAAGATAATTATTCCAAAAGATGGGAGAGGAATAAGGGACAAAAAAGACAATAAACTTCTGTAGCCAAAAACCAATAAATATACAGGCATTAGACTTACACACATATCAATACTTTGATCATATAAATAAATTAAACACTCCTTTACAAGGAAGGCATTTTCAGACTCAATAAGAAAGCAAAAAGCCTTGGCTTGTGTTCGGCTGTTGACTACTCCTCCCAGTGCTCACAACTCAGCCAAAGTCGCAGTTATTTCCCACGGCTCTTTAACTGTTCAAGTTCATACCATGATGGATTTGAGAAAAAACAAATACTGTCCTGATTATTTGAGTTGTGAAGGACAAGTGAAAGATAACATCCTATTTTCATTAACAAGCAAACCAGTGGGCCTGTATAAAAGTATATAAATGTATATAAAATATACCTTTAAATGTACATATTTATTCATGCATGGATATATCATGTATATCTACATGTGCATGCAATTTCAGGCAACAAGTTCTTCATTTATATTATTTGCATGACCTCATTGCCATGTTTACTTTAAATCTATGTCTAACTAGACAAAATATATAAGCACATACAAAAACATAAGTAAGTTCTATGAAGGCAATGATCAGTAAGGATAACATGCAAGGTATTTATCTGTTCTGCCTTCTGTGGATGCTGCAATGCTGTCTGCAAGGGTAAAGCTAAATTCTTCCCACATACCTCGTGACTGCAGATGCAGGAGAACTTGAGTTTAGATTACAAAGGGGAAAAAATAAATAAAAGTGACTATATGCAAAGACGTTTGCATTTGTACCCCAGACGTAGGGTGATTTATTGTGTTGATTTTTCAGATATTATATAACTGTAGGGGATTTGTGAGGAATAAAGCTCTGAAATCTTTACATCCAAATGTAAAAAAAAAGACCCTATGATTATAATTTCAGTTTTGCAATAATTACAGTAATAATCATAATAATCTAACATTTAGAAACTGTTTATGTTACTAGTGATGCTGTCCAACCTTTTGGCATTTCTGTGCCACTCTGGATGAAGACTTGTCCTGTCACACATTAAATATACTGCAACATGCAATCACAAAAAAACATATCTCATAACGTTTTAAGTAAATTTACGATTTTGTGTTGAGCTACACTCACAGCCATCCTGGGCTGCATGCAGCCCACGGGTTCAGGTTGGACACCCTGTAAGGCTTTCTATATAGTAAATCACTGAATACTCAAAAATTCCTTTGTTGGGATTACAATTATCTTTATTTTAAGGAAAATAAAATAGAGAATAAGCAGGTTAAGTGATATATCCAAGTCTACAGAAATTAAGGAGTGAAGTCAAGGTTTTAAATTTAGACACACCATTGGGAGAGTCAAATAAAGGGTCTCACATGGAGTCATGAGATTTCGCCTGACTTTCTCTGAAGCCAGACTGCTGGAGGGAGTGTTTGGGGCAGATCGGAGCCTCTTTGCTCCCTATTTATTCTCGTGTTGCAGAATTAACATTTTACTATATTCCAGATTCATCCTCTTTTAACAAAGACTGAAAATATTCCACCCTGGCTGGTGTGACTCAGTGGATTGAGTGCCAGCCTGCGGACCAAAGGGTTGTAGGTTCGATTCCCAGTCAGGGCACATACCTGGATTGTGGGCCAGGTTCCCAGTTGGGGATGCATGAGAGGCAACCACACATTGATATTTCTCTCCCTGTCTTTCTCCTTCCCTTCCTCTCTCTAAAAATAAATAAATACAATCTTTTTTAAAAAGACTGAAAATATTCCATATTCCCCACTTTTGGTTACATTGCCACAAATGGAAAATCACTCCAGATATTTCTATAGCCCAGAACCCCTTGTCCCCCACGCCCCCAGTATGGCCCTGATGACACAGGAAGGGATAAGCCCCCTTGATCCTGATCTCTTTAACTTTTCCCTCCTCACCTTACAACATTGCTTCTCACATCCTTATATATTTTTATGTCATTATATTTCTCCCTTATTTTTCAAGATGGCTTTTATACTTTCCCCAGTAATGTGATCACAGAGCATGGCAGGGAAAACAAACTGACAGGGAAATATTAACAAATATTATCCATGTGGGCACAGGCTGGTCACATAATTGGTCATCAAGGTAAAAGACAATCTCTCCACAAGAGTCTGGAAACATGCATGCCTCATCATGACAGGTTATATATCAAGTGTGGTCAAAATTGTAAATGCTAAGGATACATAAGGCAGGATGTACCGAACATGGTGGCATCGGCCTGCTTTTCAGAGCATTCTAAGGGCTACTCTGTTCTGAGCCCTGTCTCTTCTTACCAGCTGCCTCGTTAAAAATCTGTTCTTGTAGTTCTTTTCTGTATTATGGAAATGCTGAAGGTTTCAAATTAAGGAACTAGTAACAGAATAATTGAGGACAAAACTATAACATTTCCTACATGGAGCATAAAAATTGAAGTTCTTGTTTTCTGTGAAATCCAATTTAATATTCTTTCCACCCAACACACATATAGTCACACACAGCACATCGCACACACAAATTAGCACATTCCACTTTGGGCCAAAGACGATTCATGGCACCATCAATTTCAGCTCTGTAAAGTGTGAACTACAAAAGCATTTTTATGTGTCTTGTAGTTCATATTCCCTGTATTGTTTCTATTGGATTTTCTCTTGGGTATCTATCCTGCATAAGAAAACAGCAAGGAATATAGCTGTACAAAACAACAATCATTTTAATGTGCTCATGATTGTATGATTCAGAATTTGGGCCGTTTATAACAGTGACCAACTCTGCTCCACAATGACTGAGTTCAGGTGGCTCAAACGGTTGGAGATGGCTGTGATGGATTCAGTGGGATCACATGGCTGGAGGTGTTAGTTCTCTGGCTGTTGGCTGATCCAAAATGTCTTACTCATCACGTGTCTGACACCTGGGCTGTGGGAGAGCCTGCTGGACTAGATGAGGCTACCTTGGCAGCACCTGCTCTCATCTCCTCTCTCTCATCCATCTCTCTCTCCATTAGGACAGTCTCAAGGTTATTGGGCTTTCTACAGAGGGGCTGGCTTCCTCTAGTAGCCACATTTCATGATAATCTGGGCAAGAGCTGCAAGGCTTCTTGTGAAATAGCTTTAGAAATCCCACAATGTAACTTTCCATTCCACACATTTAACTGATTGAGTAAACAATTAGCACAACCCAGATTCAAGTGGAGGAGAATTAGACTTTACCCCTTAATGGGAGTAGTAGTAAGAATTTGTCATTTTGTTCTGCTTTCTTTTTTTGGCTATTTTATTTTTAACCAAACAGCAGTGTTAGCTATAATTATCATATTGTCCATTGCACCCAAGTATTGAATTTTCTGCGGTGCAGCCACAACATGAACTTCATGTTTTTGTTTCCTTTAGTTGTTTTTCCAGAAGTGGAATTGCTGGATCATAGGGTAGTTCTATTTTTAATATTTTGAGTAATCTCCATACTCTTTTCTATAGTGGCTGTTTCAATTTACAATCCCATGAGCAGCTCACAAGGATTCCATTGTTTCCCTAGATCCTCACAATTTAGTCACCCCTTGTCTTTTTGTTTGCATGTGCATTCTAACAAAAATGAAGAGATATCTCACTGTGCTATTGATTCATATTTTCCTAAACACTCATGCTGTGGAGCTTTTTTTTCATGAACCACTTGGTCATTTGTACATCTTCTTTGGGGAAAAAAAAGGGTATGTTAGATATTTTGCCAATATTTTTAACTTGATTATTTGGTTCTGCTGTTTTTTTTCTATTGAAATTTATGAGTTCTTTATATGCTTTGGATATTAACCCCTTATCAGGTATATGATTTGCAATATTTTTCCCATTTTTTAGGTTTTTTTTTTTTTTTAGTTTTGTTGATCATTTATTTACTGGGCAGAAGCTTTTTAGTTTGATGTCATCCTACTTGTTGCTGGTGTGTTTTGAGTCAAGTCCAGTCCAGTCCTACATGACTCAACAATTAAGGACTTGCCACCTTCTTCCCACACCTTAAAATGAAACAGATTTGATCTCTTTGAACCTTTCAGTGAAAACTAGTACATGTACTACATCCTTATACTCAGAGTTTTATAGAGACTTTGCTTTTCGAGCTATGAGCAGGAGCAGATGATATCACTAAACTCCCAATGAATGTTGTTTGCATATCATATCCTATTTATCTTAAGATGCCAGAGATTCAGAAAATCTCAATCAGGTGAAAAATATAACAGACTATAGGAAAATAAAAGCAAAAATAAAGAAGCATGCAAAAAAGAGTGAAATAATTGGTAGTAGCGTATTATTTTTTATTACATGTTAACTTAAATAAATAGTACAAAAAAGTTATTTTAATATCAATAAATTAAACACATTATTTTTATAGCATTGAGTTACGCTCAATTTAGAGATACATGGAAGGAACATTTTATGAGTTATATATTTAGACATTAACAGATTTCAGAAGGCAAGCTCTTTCAAAAATGGCCATGCAATTTTCTGCTTTTTTAGAGTTATATATATATTTTTTCAGTATAAATGTAAACTTTCTTGTACTTTTTTCTTAAGTGATTTTTTCATTAAGTATTGATGTGTCTTTGGTAAATTTTTTAACCTGAAAATTTACATGTTTATCAGTTTAGCGTAAAAACAGAAAATCTATGGAAGATGATTATAATTTGTCACTTGTCCTCACTAGTAGAACTAAATGAATTAGATTCATAGATGTGGGAAGGGATATATACATAGACATGTACACAAACACAAACACATATTTATACATAGTTAAATAGCTTCACAGAATACTTTGTGTCTCACAATCAATACTCAATTAGAAAATTTCTAAAATGATGTGAATAAAGGTTAAGTTATTCTTATTTGTTTTTTCTACTATGAAATGAAAGTCATAAATATTTTTCAGTATAATTCAACTCTTCCATTTTCTTAACAATTTTTAGTTGAGAAGCAGATGGTGTTTTTGGGAATGTAAACAACATTACATTTTATAGAATTTACTTAATTAGAATTGGATTCCATGTCTCACATGCATTGAATTTCATTATTATACATATTGTTTATAATTCTGTCATCTGTCATAAATACATACAATTTTTATTTAAAAATATTATTTTTAAATAAGAGATTATTTTTCAGAATAAGTGGAAATAAAATACATTTTAATTTAATTTTATAGGATGGTATAAGCAGTGACATTATCCTGTTTCAAAATGCATGGAAAATTCAGAGTGCAGACAAACTTTAGAACATATTATCATTTTATATCTCTTCAATTACATGAGTATTTTGTGTTTTGTTTATATTAGTAACTTAAATATTATATACTTTTAATATTTATAAAATAACAGTCATGTAAAATACATACTTATTAATCCCTGAAGGCATTCTCAATTTATTCACCTTTTTTTTTGCCAAAATGTTTCTGAAGTAGGTGTATGTAAGAATCAAATGGCCAATGAAAATGAAAGACATAATATTTCTCGGAGGAATAATTTTGCATCTGCATGTGTCTGTGTTTGCACACTTTTGTGTGCATGTATCTCACATATATCACATTTGATACTCTAATATCTTATTGTTGCTATCAGTATTTAGCTAGAAAAGGGGAGTAAAGGAAACTAAATATTAAGTTTCATAAGCTGGGATGCATAAACCTGTTTGCTCCACCAGGGAGCTACAACTTCACCCTCCAGGAAATTACAGACTTGCTTCACCAAAGAGATTAAGACTCCTCCCCTGGACCCTCTAGTATGGATTGTTGGGGAGCACAGGGTGACGTGCTGGATCATAGAGGACTGTCAATCTAATTATGGGAGTATAAACCCATCCAAAACCCACAAAAACATTGGAAGTTCATTGTCATTTTGTAAAAACACTTGGCCTGTCCCAAACCTAAACTCATACAATCCCAGGGGAACAAAGGAGAAATCTCTCTGTTTTTTCTTGCCCGATGACCTGCCCTCACATGGTGCACGTGCCTGTTTTCTCCATGGCCATTTGGCCCTAGCAGCTGCACGGCCCATGGCCATGGGGACTCCATGTGCAGGCTCCAGGAGGAGCCTGAATACCACAGCACAGCAATGAAATGCAGCTGGAAACACACTGAACTAGCCAGAAGCTGGACTGGACTGGGCTGTGGTATCCACTGGGCTGTGGACTGGACTGGACTGGCCATTGTCCTGGTCCTACTGAAGACAAGATTGGACTTTCCATGGTGGAATGGGCAAAAATGAGACTGGGAAGTCAGGAGGGAACCCCCTAATTTTATATCATCAATAAAGTTCACTACAAAACCTCATTCTCCCATGGAGGTCTCAGGAAAGTCTTCTCCTGTAGACACCACAAAAACTCATTTTCCATCTGTAACAATGTTGCTGAATTAAATATAATATAAAATGTATTATTTTAAATTGCTCACTTTTTATATTTTAAAAGGTATCTTTTTAACTATTTGATAATTGGTTGTTGGTCTAAAGAATAAGACTTTCTCATGGGTCTAAGGTTTATGTGACTTCTCATGGAGAAACAACAAAGGGTTATTTAAATATATTAAGCATACTATTCTTTTGCTTTGGGAAAGTACAAAACAGTTTATACTTTGTTATTCCCTTTAGTAATAGTCTCTAATAAGTATAAAAACTATGCTTTAAAGTGACCTAACTAGAATAAAATTCTAAACAATATTTAGAATTTTTTTAAAGCAGCTTAAGCTTAATATTTTCTTAAAAACAATTCTTAAATTGTAAAGCTTAGGTTTAGATTACAGTTTTACTTCTCTCTTTTATCTTATCGTTAAAAAATGAATTAACTCCAAATCATTTTATAAAATAATTGGCAAGTATAACAAATAATATTTAGACCTCAAAGATAATCTTTAAGTTACTCTGACAAATAATACCTTTTGTGGTAATACAGTATAATCAATAAGTTATATTTTCCATTCCTTTAGCAGGTCATTTAATGAAACACCAAAACAAATCAGCAAAAAATATATTATTCTTGTTGGTGATTGTTTTCTTGACTCTGGTGTATAGACACAAAGTCTAACTTTTAATCTCAATTTAATAGAAAGGATTTTTATTGTCCAAATAATATGGCAACTGATATTTCCACTCAATATTAGTAAACCTATCAAATAAATATCTTTAATGTAACAATTAACATGAAATGTGTATTAGATCATGAACTACTTTCAGAATTACAGGAAAAAAATGTTTGATGTCTATTTGATAGTTTCGACTCCCTTCTCCCACCAACTTTAATTACTTAAATAAAAATTTATGTTCTCAGGTTCATCACTTGCCTATTCTGAAGTCACAAAAAAGTCAAGTACAGGTCCATAGTAATTTTGAAGAGCTCTACTATATTCCTCTTAATCTAAAAGTCTGAGGGCGTGTGCAGACTATACACTTTACATACCCAGGAAAGACGCACAGAAAGCAAAAGCGCCAGCCAGCGACCACTAGCTGCAAACACAGGAAGTGAAAATGAAGGCTGTCCTATGAACAGTCTGCGGTTTGAAGGTGTGCCTTCTAACACTGATATTACTGTCCAAGGATAAAGACACACAGTCAACGCATTTTAAAAAGTTATGGATAATCAATTGGCCACTGAAGTATACTAGCAGGTGTTAACCCCAAGAAGTCAGGATGAAATTTTTTAAAGATACAAACAAAACAAAACCAATAGAGAACTCAGAAAACTCGGTGACCACATACTATGGAATACAAGATCCAATTATTCCAGAAAAAAATGCTAAACAAATAGCAATGTGGACAAAGATAAACTTACAAAGTAGATAGAAGAAAGGGTAGAAGAATTTGATGTCAGAGTTGCTACAGTATATTATCTAAAAGGTACAATGACCTGTTTTTAGCAACAAATCACATGGCATTCAAAGAACTAGAAAAGTACACACACACACACACACACACACACACACACACACATATATATATGAAAAATAGAAAGAAACAGCAGAAAATTTCCCTTAGGAGGCTGAGATTTTAGACTTAGAAGGCAAAGAATTTAAGTTAGCATTACCAATATGTTTAGAGAGGGAAGGAAATCATGCCTGTGAAATTGAGGAAGGTATGGCAGTGATGTCTCAGCAAATAGAGAATTCCAAATAAACATATTTTTTAAAAGGAACCAAATATAAATTTGGGAGTTGAAAAGTACAATAATTGAAATTTAAAAAAAAATTGCTAACCATTGGTAGAGTGCAAAACTGGGTTGACTAGAAAAGAGCCAGCAAATATGGATATAGTTCAATAGAGATTATCCGGGCTGAGAAGTAAAAAGAAAAGGAAAAGCCGACAGAGTTAACAGCGCTGAGGGGCATCGGTGTACCAGGATGCACACAATGGCAGGCCCAGAAACAGAAGAGAAAGGGGCAGAAAGATACTTGAAAAAGTGTGATGAAAATGTCTTTCATTTGATGGAAAACATGAAATCTACACATCTACATATTCAAGAACCTTAATAAGGTACAAGTAGGAGAAACCCAAATATATATTCCCTTGTACATTTTATTCAAAATGTTTAAGGATCAAGAAAAAAATGAAAACAAGAGGACTAAAATGACTTGTCACATATAGAGGATTGTCAGTAAGTTGACTTTTCATCAGAAACCATAGAGGCGATAAAACTGTGAGATGATATTTTTAAAGTGTTTAAAGAAAAAAAAAGTCTGCTTAAAAACTAAAGAATGTCAAATGCAAATTCAGTATCCTGCTATAGCCTATATTTAGAAAAATATAAAATTTAAATCTAATTTATTTAGCAGGTTAGTGTCAGTTACATTTGGAATTGACTATATCTTTTCAATTCTTTAATAGATTAAATATCAAAAGTATTAGAATAATGGCCCAGGAAAAAAATAATAAAACATCTGTGGCTATTAATACTTTTCCATCTATCTATCTATTTATCCATCTATTTATCTATTGATGTATCTGGAAACCTGAAATATGGAAGATAAGGGAGAGAAAAAGAATAAAACGGGGAAAGAGAAAGAGATAAACTGTTGGAAATTTGTATATATGTGTCAGCTAACTAAAAAAAATTTGATGGTCTTTTAATATATGCCCTTAGGCTGATTCACTGTGTTATGTATTAAATACAATGTAAAGTTAAAGTTTTTCATGTGTGTGTGTGTGCTTGATCTGTGTGTGACCGTGTGAACAAACTAAGAAAACAGTTCTCTGAATTATACGCCATTGTAACTATATGATTTTGCACTTGTGAAAATATCTTCAAATCTGTATTGATTATCTTTGAAGAGGCCACCGAACCTATCACACGTGTAGAAATTGCTTCTGAGAGGAAGATTTATTGGGGCAATTACTACATTGACTTAGGAACAAGGAGGCTAAGTCCCCTCTCAACACAATTGTTATTTCATTGACTCGTGTTAAGTGAGAGAGAGTTAGAACCTAGGGACGCAGGAACAATTACCTTCTCCAGGGAGTAGAGCATGAAGCTCTGCAGAGACATGAACTCGAGAACAATCCATCGCAATGCTGTTGGCAATAGTGCGGATCCACTGAAAATAATTTTACTTCATGTACTAATGTCACAAACGAAACTACTAAGTTATTTTTATAATATGACCTATTTTTTTCTTTCTAGGAAAGATTGATTTAAGTCTCATACCAAGGGCCATGCACACACACAAAAAAATTCCCAAGTCTAAATTGTATGATAAAGCAAATTTTTCAAAAAGAAAATGATTATTAGTCACATTAGCTGCAGCAACTAGTCTCAGTGAGAAAAGTCACGCACATTCTGATGTTTATTTAGTGTGTGTTGTTCATTTATTCTTATTATTTAACAAATACTAAGGGGACTTGGTACCAGGATGAAAATATTCATATATTGGAGTGTGAACCATTCCGTCAAATAATAACATTAATTGTTGAAAAAGAACTTTCAGAAAAAGTGACAATGTTAATAATAAGTGTGCTATGGAAAATTCTAATTGTGATTAGGGTAAATTAAGTGGACAATTTTAGTTCTATTAATAAAATAATATTTTAATACAGTATTAATTGTAAATGAGAATGGGTATAAATGAAAGAGCATGAGATTTAAAGCATGAACTTAATAGATGTTCACGATGAGATTATACAGTAATATTGGGTTGGCCAGAAAGTCCGTATGGTTTTCCCTTTAAAACAAAAGACACATTTTTCATTTACACCAATAACTATTGACTTAGATATTTTGAGTACATCAGGTGTCTCCCATGTGGTAAAACATTAATTGTTCTCAACTAATGTCTCGATTTGATCACTACCAACTTCAACTGGTCTACCCAACCATGGAGCATCGTCCAGAGAGAAACCTCCAACATGAAAATGTGCAAACCGATTTTGACAGTTCAATCAGTCACAGCAACTTCTCCGTATACTGCACAAATCTTTTCTGGCATGCAGTTGCATTTCTACCTTTCTTGAAATATAAAGCATACTATGCCAATAGTGTTGTGTATTTTCTTCCATCTTCAGTATTAAAATGGCTACACAAAACCGCACTAATTTTGATAAAAAATTTTTTAAATGCACACTGATATGACAGTGGTCATGATGCTGTCTAACAAAACTGTTTTGTAGGCTAAAGACAACTAAGCACTGCTAGAGCCATCTTCCGGGGGAAAAAAGAACAGACTTTTTGGTCCCCCCAGTAAGAATAATAAGCAAACAATCAAGGTTGTCATTTAGACTTTACAAGTAGATTTACTCCTATCCTGACAATATCCCATCAAAGTCACTTAATACACCATGGAAAATAACTGATAAAATAAGTCAACTCCTGTGAAAACAGTTATGCCCAGAAAAAAGAAAGAGCGAATTTCTAGAAAGTGATATTAGGCAAATGGAGACAAGGAAGAAAACATCAACTTGTTAAAAATAAAAATGCCACCAAAACTGGGACTTCTTGATTGTGTATGATGAAATTACAATGGAAATAAATCCAGATTACCTCCAAAACTGACCACTGCAGGTGCATGGCGGTTCAGTATGAGCATACTTTGTTAAAAACTTCCAAATTCTGGAGGGATCTGGCAGGAGGAAAAATATGAAACTGAAGGAAAATCCCTGTCCTTTTAACAGAGTGAAAAGGGACAGACTTCAACTCTGTATTAGACAGCTAAAAGTAGGCGATTAGCATTCCTTAGACTGGCAAACAGATTCCATGTCTTTTAGAAACACAGTCTCCTCTATTTGCAAACACTCTTACATTTTTTAGAGACATATCATGTACAATGCGAATATTTTTGCCCAAATTTTGAGTGAAAAGTAAGGATGCACATTATGCACGGGTATAATGATTACATACCATGAGTATAATAATCCCATGTACAATGTACACAAAACAGGGGTGCACATTATACATGGAAAAATATGGTATTTCCATGAGACAAGTATTATAAAAGCAAAGTTCACTGATGTAGAAAGTTACACCTGAATTGAGTTAAATTGATTTGCTCAGATGGCTAAGCTTTCTTCACTCTTAATAAGAACTATCACCCAGAAATTTGTATTTTAGAAAATAGTCCAGATAAAAGTTCTTGGAGACCAGATAGAGATTTGTATTTTAAAGACAGACAGTCTTTTCCTTAAGAAATCCAAAATCAAATGTTTTCCAGTTGGAGACTGTGCAACCTGAGAGGATTCTCTTGAGGTATTGTGGGTGGAGACGTATTGCCTGTTATCTTTAGGGAGAGAAACTTTCATCCTTATAAAAGAGAGAGATAAACCTTCATACCCATAAGACAGGGAGAAAAAACCCTTCATCTCATAAGTGAGGGAGATAAAACCTTCATTCTCATAAAAGTGGGAGATACTGGGTACCTGAGTAAGGCATGAGCATCCTGCATGTTCACTGGCCTCAGTCCCAAACCAAAACCTGCGATGGCCTGTGACCCTTTTTCCAGCCTGTCCCATAGCCCATGCCTTACCCCTCCCACGCCAGGGTGGAGGCCTTCCCAAAGTAGTGTGAGGTTTTAGCAACTGTCAGTGTTGATCAGACACTGCAGGCTCTGTCCTTTAGTAGTTGGATAAGCAACATTTTGCCCTGTCTTTCATATCTCCAACAGTTCAGGTCCTTCAAGGCCTAGCAAAGTGAGGCAGCCTCCCCTAGGAGTGGGCGGGGAGAGCATACCCATTAGCCTGGCCAGACAGAGATTTACACTCCAGGTCCAGGGAGCAGATCCTACTGCTTTCCCTAGGGAGGGAGTAATAAACATTTAGCCAGTCTCCAAGATCATTGAACAATTATAGCTGAAGTTCTTTTACTTACTAGGTACACCTGTAAAATCATAAATGGAGACTAGGAGCTTGCTTCTCTTGAAGCTAGACAGGCTACTGTTTTTGCAAGAGATACTGTAATTTACCAGGTTTCAAGCTGCATGGTTGCTGCTGGGAGCAGAGCTCTCAGCTGTAGCTCCAGCTGCTTTAGCAATTCAGGATCGGTATGGACAGCACTCTGGCAACAGCTATGGCTGGTGGCTTTCTTCTCCACCCTCTCCCACTTGGTATAGGGCCTGAGGCTGCGGAGAGGCAGCCATGCTGCCAGGTTGAAGGCAGAGAAGAAGGGGATAGGCATTGAAGATAAAGGGGTGGATGAGGTTGCAAGATGTCCCCTGCAAGATGCTAGGCTGTGAGCCACACCCTAAACCACAGGTGGCAAACACCAGACCCGTGGACCTAATCTGGTCCTCCATCTACCTTGTTTTATCTGGCCAGGCACCCTGTTTCTGCCCAGCAGCAGAGCTGAGCATCTGAGCTTCTTGCCCCTAGTTAAGAAATAATTACATTTAAATAGTTTTAAAATTACATTCGGCCCTTTGAAGGCAACTGCAAGGCTGATGTGGTCCCTGGTGAAAATGAGTTTGACACCCCTGCCCTAAACCCTTAGCCATGCAGCTGCAGAAGAGGGGAGTTCTTTTCCAAGCTGTGGTGTGGGCAGTGGATCTAACTGTGGTCTAAGCCACCAGAATGGCAGATCTGCATTGCGTGATCTGATCCACCGTTAAATGGAGTGGGGGAGGTCAAAGGGAACGAAGCTGCTGGGCATGCGTGGGGTTTCACGCACCAGGAGTAAAATCCAAAGCAACAGAGGGTATACACCTGAGCTGGGCAGTGTTGGAACAGAGAGAAGATAAACCAGAAAAAGTGCAGGCAGTATCAGAGGGGTAGAGAAAGACTAGTTAAGTGAAGATTGAGCAGTTTTCTTATGACAAGTAAGAGCTCCTCTGACTCCTGGCTGACTCATCAAATGTTGCTGAGGAAATCAGACTCTTCCACAGAATTAGGAGGAAAGCAGGCCAAGGACCTACACGTGGGAGACTGTGGTGTGGCAAGGTTTATTGGGGTGGAAATCTGCCCCTACGTTTCCAATTTCCCATCTTACTCTATCCCATCATGGAAAAAGTCTAACCATGTCTTCAGCAAGGCCAAAGCAAAACCCAGTGTTCAGATTTTTTAATTTCAGTACTTTAGAGCCCATGCAGTCTGTTGTAGGCCCCCGTAGCTGCTGGATCTGCATGGCTGCATGTTCCTAGGTGAGAGGGAGGGACGGAGGGAGAGAGAGAGAAAGAGAGAGAGAGCATGAATAGGGTGAGTGCATTACTGGCAGGAGAGGTATTGAGTGAGAGAGAAAGTTTCTTTGTTCCTCTGGGATTATGTTAGCTTGAGTTGGGATAGACCAGTTGTTTTATCAAAATGATCAATGAACTTCCCAAAGTTTTGAGTGTTTTTTGATGGGCCCACCCCTGAGTTTGACTGGCAGACCTCTGTGGTCAAGCACCCCATCCAGCATCTCCCTGACATTACAGTACCAGAGGAGGATAGGTATGAATGGTAATACCTTTGGTGGAGCAAGGCTATAATGCTCTGTGCTGTGAAGCTGTAGCTTCCTGGAAAAGCAAACGGTCTCATGATTCCCACTTAATTAAGCTCAATGTCTAATTCCCTTTGCTCTCTTTCTTATCAATAATTAGCTAACTATCCACAGTAACATTATCAATTATATACTTCACTCTTCCAAGTCTCTAAATAATTAAAAATTTTTCATGAGTTAATTTGCTGTTTGCTGAGGAAGTTTTTACTGATCACTTTACCACATTATTCTGGAAGAGTCTTGTTTCCTTTAGTTCTTTTTTCTTTCTTCGTTTTAATATCATGTGTATTATAATCACCTATATTATTTACTATTATTTGTTATATAAATACAACTATTGTATTGCCCATTATTTATATGCAAATTGAGTTTTAAGTACTAGGTTTACATGAGTAATAACCCTTTTTGCTTTTGTTTTGTTTTGTTTTAGCCTACCTAGGTGTATAGTGAGATATTTCAGAAGTTGTGCAGAATCTGGTGAATTTTTTTTCTTTTTGTGCAATTTGATAGGGCATTGCAAGATATTTAACATTTCTTGTTACCATTCCCTAAATATCAATAGCATGTTCCCAATCATTGTGACTTTTAACCCCCTTAATAAATTTTTCAAAATATACAATTTTATATTATTATAGTCATACTATAGATATATTCTATAGTTTGTGTGTATATAACCAAAGTATCTCTTTGATAGAATTCATTGTCAGTGTGTGCAGAACTTTCTCATTCTTTTAAACCACCGAGTATTAAGTTGGACTCTTAAATTTTCCAGGTACAATTGATTTTATTGGCTCTTATTTAAAAACTTTGAAAATTAATTGCTATTAAAGTAATTATTAATTACTATAGTTAGATCAAATAACATTTAAAAAATGTGATACTCTTTAGCTTAAATTTCACTTTTCAAGAACCTAGTTTCTTTGCATTTTCATAGCCTGCTAAGATCCTGATATTGTATTTTAAGATGGGGGAATTGAGGATCAACCAGCCATCACAATTTGAAATGATTGGACAAGGTTTAAAGTCCAATGTAAATGCAGCATTATTTACAATAGTCAAGTTATGGAAACAACCTAAGTTTCCATAAAACTAACTGACAGATGAATGGATAAAGAAGATGTGAAATATACATTAATACATATTTATATATTATGGTTATATATTATATTTATATGTTATATAATATCTATATATTTATAAATACATTAACATATGTGCATAAATGGAATATTACTCAGCCATTAAAAAGAAGAAATCTTGTCATTTGTGACAACATGAAAGGACCCTGATAGGATTATGCTAATGGATTAAGCCAGATAGAAAAAGGCAAGTATTGCATGTAGTTCATGGTATTACTTTTACATAAAATAAAAAAAAAAAATCAGACATGTTGCAGGGATTGGAGTGTTTGGGGTGAGGGATAGGGACAGGCTGGTATAACTTCAGCTATAAGATGAATACGATCTGTAATACATGATGGCTATAGTTAATAATAATGTAAATTGAAAATTGCTCAGAGAGTAGAACTTAAATTTTCTCACACAAAATAAAAGATAAATATGTGAAGTGATGACTGTGTTAATTAACTCAATGTGGGGAGTCATTCTACACTATATGTAGGTACCAAATTACCACATTCTACATTTTAAATGTCTTACAATAATGTCAATTACAACTTGATCAACCTAAAATTTAAAAAAAAAAATCAGAAGTAAATTTGAAGCCAGGTTTTATGCCTCTTCTTTGCATTCTATGGCTAGGCCACTCTCCTATGTTCTGAATTACACACTTCACATCTATATTGATAATCTTGAATTCTAGTATTTTAAGATATTTCTGCCTTCATCCAACTGTCCTTAGTAGAAACTGGTATGCAAATTGAAATGTCTCTTTCCAAAAAAGACTGTAAATGACTAAATTGTTTAGAAAGTGGGGAAATGTGTTCTTCTGCCTACAAGATCTGATTCCATTTGTCGACTGCAATTGTTTGGATCAAAGTTGAGGGACACATGAAATTCACTGTGAAGTCTGCAAGCTGCAGGACATCTGGCATTTATTTCTACAGTTGGTTTCAGCACAGAATCTGAAAGTTGTCTGTTTATTCTGAAAAAATTTCTAACGGGCATTTTGTTTTCACTGTATGTTTAATGTCAGAGAATAAATGAAGATAATTTTCTTGAAGAAATATCCTTCTTGTTTGAAAAACAGTGAAAACACGAACAATTCCTGTAATGAGTATAAAATTGTACATTGTTCTTCTAAGTAAAAGCATTATTTTGATATAGAACTATACCAGATATCTATTAGATATACTGTACCTATATTTCTTTAAAGTCAATATTTTGTAGGCAAAATCTTTATTATTTATTGCACCTAAATTATTTGTTATCCAACTGAACAAAAGACTAGCTAATTGTATAAAAGCATTAGAACATAAATTTCCATTTCCTGGAAATTTTAGTATCCCCTAATCACATCTTTGCAGAGACCACACAGTCCTTTTCTGAGATTAAATTGGTTTTCAGCATAAGCTCCAAAGTAATAATTGAAGAATTATTGTCCTAACTGGGACTCTGAATTGGATATAATTCTGTATTTCTGTTTTGGCAATAATAGTTCTTATCTAAAACAGTCATCCATCAAGGAAAATAAAGAGAAAGAGTGGCATGATTTGACTTTAAAATAATTTTTCCCACTTAATCATCAGGAGTTCATTTTGGTCCTCATGCTTCATGAGGTACCTGAGTAAAGCTCGTTATACTTCCTAATTTTTTACATGTCCAAAGCCCATTTTCTCCTCAAATTTCTTGACTATATTCACAAAACCTAAGTCTATACATTCGTCAATGTTACTAAAGAACACATAAAAAAGTTATTATGTCAGAATAAAAACAATTGATAGCATATATGAGACAGTACAGGGTGGGGCAAAAGTAGGTTTATGGTCATGAGTACACAAAACACAGTGTTCAAAAAGCTCTTATAATAATCATTACCTGCACGTCTTTTCTATAATAACAACCATACACCTATTTTTATCCTACTCACTGTAGCAAGATATTAAATTACACAAACAGCCCTGGCTGGTGTGGGTCAGTAGATTAAGCATGGACCTGAAAACCAAAGAGTTACCAGTTCCATTCTCAGTCAGGGCACATACCTGGGTTGTGAGTCAGGCCCCCAGTAGGGAGCGCATGAGAGGCAAACATATGTTTCCCTCTCTCTTTCTCCTTCCCTTCTCCTCTCTCTAAAAATAAATTTAAAAATATTTTTAAAAGTTACACAAACAAAAATATGCCATAGAAATTCTGTCATAAGTTTTTGTAAATGCAGAGATAATTGTGTCATCTTTGAAACAGTTTGGAGAAAATTATTTTGTGAACATAAAAACTCACATCAAAAATAACAGGTAAATGGATAATTATATATTAATAAATAAAATAGTAAATACTAATCAATAATTTGAAATTACTTTCAGCTATCTAAATAAGAATGTAAATTAGCAACTACTGACAGGGCTTTTAATACAAGTGATGGTAAGAATGTGTGTGTGTGTGTGTGTGTGTGTGTGTGCATGTGAGTACATGTGTATGAAACTACTGAACACTGAACTCTATTGTAATCAATTTATATCAAATGCATTATTTAAGTTCTCATTATAACCCCTATAATATTTTTATATATCATTTCCTAATAAAGTATTCTGATATCATTAATGAGACGTCATATTCCTTAGGATAAATATCATCAGCTTCACTAACTTATATATTAAACAAATTTATGACTAAATAAACTCTTTAAACTTTTATATATTTAAATATTGCTTTTTACTTTGCAGATAATATAAATAATTTTTTAAAAAGAAGAAATGAAACAAACTAACATTTTTATGGTATTTTCTTCTATTAACACTTAGTCTCCTTATGTCACCCTTCCCCCAGGCATCATTTTCTCAAACATTAATGGAAATTAAAATAATAGATTTTCCAAAAGGTATAATACGCTTTAAGCTGTGTCATACTACTTATGTGCTACATGATTGCATATGGGAGTATTTTTAAATATCTTAAATATAATTATTATACTTCAATAGAAGTTAAGTATGTTAAATAATATTTGTAGAACAGAATATTTGTAAGTTAATTTATTGTAAAATACTAAAATGCTCATTTATTTAAAACAAACCAAAAAAGATAATAAAGATTCCTTAAAAAATTCAATGTCCAGAATATGTAAAGTTTGAAGTAAAAGATTCCCTTATTTTAATCTTTCATGTACTGGATTGACTCAAATGTTTGTTTGTTTGTTTTCTATATGATGGCTCTAGAAACACTTACTTATCTTTAACTTCATTTGATACAATTTTGTTAGAATGTATTGTGACAGCTGTCATGTCAGCATGCATTTAAAAACAAACATGAAAATTGGTGCAGTTTTGTGTGGTCATTTTAATATTGAAGATGGGAGAAATATGCAACATTTTCAGCATATTACACTTTACTATTTCAAGAAAGTTAGAAACACAACTGAAACATTGAGAAAAGATTTGTCCAAAGTATGCAGAAGGTGCTGGGACCGATCAAACACGTCACAGGTGGTTTGCGAAGTCTCGTGCTGGAGGTTCCTCGCTGCACGATGCTCCGTGGTCAGTTTCCGGTGGTATGTGCACATTCATGTGATTGCCTGTGTGCAGAGTCAGGGTTAAGTAAGGTGATTATTTCATGTATGAATGCTCTCTCTTTTTCTTTTCGCCAGCTACAAAATAATTCATTGTTTGAATTCCCATTAAGAAAAACAAATTCTTTAATCCTCCAAAATCATATAGTTTTAACTAAAAATGCGTGATTTAAAAACAAATGACAGAGAGAAAAGTGTGTAAGGGACTGCATGGCAGAGCAAATACGGTAAAGAGTTTCTACTACATAACAAATGAACATTACATGAACTACAGCAAACAATCTTTTGAATTCACTGTTATGCTCAAAATCATTTAAGGAACACCATTCGGAGATTAACAACCAATACATAAACAGCTGAATCTGAGCAGGGAACTCTCATAATATATAATTTCACCACTGATGGGTTTGGGAACAAATGAGAATGCCATTGCGAAAGGCAGGTTTTGAGCCTATGTGCTGCAGCTCGACCTGAGAGACCCTCTTTCATTCATAATCCAATAAGGAACATTGCTCATCAGCTCAAATGTCATAGACTTTATTTCTCTTTCACATAAAGGGTCAGAAGTGACTGTTTCAATGTTGGCAGAGTTTCTCTGCTGCATAAAATTATGCAGAAACAAGCAGTGTCAGGTCAGGAATGGCTCAGCATCACTGTCTGGGACTTCCACCACCAGGACTGTGGTATAATACGGTAAGAGCCATTTTTGTCTTTGTGATTGGTAAAGAAAATGAATAGATTATTAGTGAAAGTATACCTTTATATAAATCTCAGGCATTCAACTTGACAATGTGTATATATATATATATATATGTTATGTTCACAGATTGCTTTGATGAAGGAATTTCACTTATAAAAATTCCATCTAGAGGAAGGCAAAGATGTGTATGAATATGTGAGCAACAATGTCAGATAATATTGGTTATAATAATAAAATGTTTAAATTTTAGATGGTGGTGGCAATTTAAAGTAGGTTTTTCTTTCAGCCATCACCAACAAATCTGAAAGAATGCAGAAAAAATTTCTGAAACGTAGTTTTAAAAAGCAAATAAATTAAATATTTAAAAAGTGGAAATAGAGGTTATTCGAGTATTCCTTCAGACATTGAAAAGCCAAAATCCAAAGGATTTAAAAATGCATAATATTATTGATATTATGCCTGTGTGTGTGTATATATGTGTGTGTGTGTATGTGTGTGTATATATATACTTATATATAATTTTTAAAGATTTTATTTATTTTTAGAGTGAGAGGAAGGAAGGGAGAAAGAGAGGGAGAGAAACATCAGTATGTGGTTGCTTCTCATGCATCCCCCAATGGGGACCTGGCTCACAAGCCAGGAATGTGCCCTGATGGTTATTGAACCAACCACCCCTTGGTTCTCAGGCCAGCACTCACTCCATTAAGTCACACTACCCAGGTTGTATATATATTATTTACATATGTATATTTATAAGTAAACCACATTTACTAGAAATCTGAGCACAATTGAAGAATAATCAGTAGTGTTAGAGAAAAGGTATGGTATGGGCTTATAGAAACATTTCTTGGTTTGAATTACAACTTTAACATCTGTGTGAACTTCAGCAAGTAATTGATTTTCCCACATGTTCAATTCTATCACTTGAAAAATCAGCCTATTGAAGACTGTTTATGTAACCATGGGTTTCACAATGCCATTAAATAAAATAATATTTATAAAGTTCTCAATATAATGCTAAGAAGTAAGTGTTCAAGAACGGTAGTTCTATTGTTGTTTTCATTGTTGTTATGATAACCAGTTTTGATTTATTTATTTATTAAAGGGACCTTTAAGTCATTTAATCCAATAATTTTACACATATTCTTTTTACAGAAATTAGTCATCAGGCTCTGCTAGAATACTCAGAGACAGGGAAACACTATGCTTTAAATTGTACCATTATCTATAAATGTTTTAATTTTATATGTGTTGCTATATACAATATGTACATTGATATATGTTAACAAAATCTATAACTAAGTTTTTCAACATTTACTCAAAATCCTCATGTTTGTCTAATATTTTATGAGCAAATAATTAATACATTTAAACTTTTATTATTTGGAATAAACTCAAAACTAATTATAACAGATTCATTTTAATGAGAAAGTGCACAATTATGGATTTCTTTTGGAAGTCAATTAAATAACAAGTATATTGAAGTTGGTAGTCTCATATGTTCTAGAACAAGGCTGATGTTTGTGGACTTTTTTTCAGAAATAATTTTTAAAAGTTGGGAAAATGGCAGAGCTGTGCTGCAGTGTATGTCTATGAATAGGCCTAGTTTTAAATGAGATTTTACTTATTAATATGTTAAATCTCCCTTTAGGGAGACGATGAATGAGCTTATGGCAGTAACTATCCAGCCAGCTTTTTTAAAAGTAAATTTATTGAGGTGGCATTGGTAATGAAGATCATAAAGATTTCAAGTGTACATTTCTACAATACACAATCAGTATATTGCATTGTGTGCCCACCACCCAATGTCAAATTATCTTCTGTCACCATATTTTGACCCCTTTACTGTCCCCCCACCTCTTTCCCTCTGGTAACGACCATACCATCATTTGTGTCTGTGAGTTTCAGTTTTATATACTGCATATGAGTGAAATCATGTGTCTCTTAGCTTCTGTCTGACTTAGTTTGCTTAGTATAACATTCTCAAGGTCCATCCATGTTGTTGCAAATGGCAGTACTTCATCTTTTCTTACGGCTGAGTAGTGTTCCACTGTCTATATGCACCACATCTTCTTCAGCCAATTCTGGATCGAAGTACACTTTGGTTGTCCTCATGTCTTGGCTACTTTGAATAATGCTGCAATCAACATAAAGATGCATATGTCTGTGCAAATAAATGTTTTTGAGTTTTTCAGGTGAACATCTATATAGAGCAAGCCTTTGATTTTAGTTTTTTAAAATACATATCTGCTAGATTGCTTAATTTTGCATACAGCTAGAATATAATTAAAATAGATAATTAGAGAAGGTAATTACTGAGTTCTTTCAGTCTTTGCACATTCATTAAGGATTATATATAAATCTAAATTAGCCTAAAAAGTACAGTAGTTGACAGCTCAAAAGCTATCTTGAGTTATAATATTAAGGAGTCATCCTTTCTCATAAATATATGTGTTTCATTTGGAACTATGCAAAGTTATATTAATTTGCATAATCAAGGTTTTTAAATACTACAGAATAATAGATGATGAACTAGTAGAACAATTTGAATTTATATTTTATATTTATTGTAAACGGGAGAAAAGACAACTTTGTTTCCTTTTTCCATTTTACTTGCTTTATTTCCAAACCCCAAATGTTTTACAAAGTCATTATAATTTCTATAAGATAAACTGTATGCAAAGGGATACCTTTCTACCTTGGCCTGTTCCAAATGTGTAAGTTATGGAAAGTTTCTTTTTGTTGGAAAAAGGAGAAAACAGACAATGAAACTGTATGATGTATTACTGCATTACAGCTGTTGAAACACTGTGAGTAAACTCACAATAGGTTAACTTCAAAAGATTTCAACCCAGACCACAAGTCACAAAGTCTCTAACATCAGTAGACATTTACAGTTCTGAACTTAATTACAAGGTGAACTGCAGGTGTTCATTTTAATGATCATATCTTTTTAGTCTCCACCTTTGCTCGCACCCTTGATGCCTGTTTAGGTATCCAACGCTCAACAGTGTATGAATAATTTATTTTTTGATACAAAGTTACCATTGGTAGAAAAATGTTAAAAAGTTATAGAAGTTGAGTAACAATTTATGTTTCAAATGGTGATATCCTGGTTGGTGTGGCTCAGTGGATTTGAGTGCCAGCCTGCAAACCAAAGGGTCACTCTTTTGATTCCCAGTCAGGACACGTGCCTGGGTTGTGGGCCAGGTCCCCAGTAGGGAGCTCACAAGAGGCAACCACACAGTGATGTTTCTCTCCTTCTCTTTCTCCCTCCCTTCCTCTCTCTCTAAAATAAAAAATCTTTAAAAAATAAATAAAAGTCTTTAAAAAGAAAGAAATATATATATAAACATATATATTTATAGGGATGAAATAGGTGAAGCGAATTATTGTTAATTATATTTCCTTATATTTATATTTACTGGCACTGCCAAATTTATTTCTTAATTTTCTTCAGGTACCACTATTTAATATTTTTATGTGATCATAATAGCATTATTGAATTTAATTATACATTTTCTACTTCTAAAACTATACAATAGTTCATGAAACAATATAAAAAAGGAATAACATTATTAAGCCCTAACAAAGATAACATTAATTACAAAAAAACATATTTTAAAATTTAATTAAATAAGAGTGGTACTAATGACTTAGCAAATAGTCTATAATGCAATAAAACAGATTTATGAAAAGACAAAGATAAATATATTTTGAAAGATTAATAAAAGATACTTTCTTTTTATCAGAATGGAAATGACAACAGATACATAATGCCCCATGAAGTTTAATACTGGATTTCATGTTATTTTTCTTAAATAAAGGCTTACAGAATGGGATTTCACCAGGAAAGCTCTTGTTTGCCAAAACATAAAGCATCATGACAAGTGGAAGAGCCAGAAGGGACTGTCGCCTCCCTTCCTTAAGTGCACCTTCTACACGTCCACTTCCAGTCTGCGCTCCCAGCATCAGGGGCGCCCTTCTCTGAAATCTTTCACTAAGCACCTCTGTAACCTCACTGAGAGTTCTTCTGATGCTTCATTTTATTGGATCATACTTTCATTTCTCTTAGGTAACATCTTCCAACTAAATCACAGCCCCTAGAAAAACTTCTTTGAGTTAGAAGAAGGAACTCTCCATTCCCACAACCTCAGGGGGAGTCCATCCCACTGATTTCTTTCTAGATGGAGGAAAGTGCAGTGGCTTATGTGCGATGGATTGTCTATCTTAAACTATAAAAAGGTTGGTGATTTGTTTTTTAGGAAGAATATTTGTTTATCTTAAGTGCTGTTTTCATATTAATGCATTATAGCAGATATTTACCTATCGATATGATTGTAAACACTTGAATACAAAAGCAATTTTCCTACTAAAATAAAATTCAAAGAAAATCTGGTATTAGCAGAACATCATTCAGGAGGAAAGATTTCTTTCTAAGCATAAGGTATTGCTTCCCTTTTAGTTTTTTCCCAATCAGAATATAAAATATATCAATAAAGGTGAGATGAATTCAACTATGTATTAATCACTGTAAGATTCTGAGAAGAAAATCAGCTCTATCTGGATAGACTTATACTAGAACTCTTCCTTAAGAAGCAAAGAGAAAATTCAATATTAGAAGACTATGAGGAAGAGGATGTTGAAAATGAAATAAAAGATATGGGAAGTAGGATTAATTCAAGAGAAAAAAAAGATAAATATGGCAACGTAAAATCGAGTGCATTACTCATTTAGTCTAAAAATACTTTTAGAGCTGTACCTTTTGAGAAACATTTCCTATAAGTCCCTTATGTTTGTGGATAACTTGCAGACAGAGACACTGACAGCTTTTGTTCTAGACTGTAATTTATTTCCAAAGCTGTCTGTAGAATGAACTACCCTGGAAGAGAGATGAAAGAGGGAGAGGAGAGAGATTTGTTTACTGGTGACAATGATAAAGTTAAAGTCTCCGTCTGTGGCAAAGGCTGGGCAGGCTTGATTGTAACACCTGATAAAGTTGGGCACTTTCTGAAATTGGAGCTCTTTGGCTACAAGCAAAAACAGTCCATGTGTTACATTGCCTAGGCCCATCTGAATCAGAGCCATGAAACCTAAGGGAAAAGCAGATGGGAAGCTCATGGTGTCATTTTTTTTTTTTTTTTTTTGCTGTGAGTTTAAAAAAAAAAACACTTTATGTCTGATACAAGGGTCTTCTGTTAGCTTGAAAGGAGAAGAAAATTTCAGTTCTTTCAGAGTTCTTCACACCTACTTAAGTACTAGGCAAATTTGTAGGCACTGGAGAAGGTAAGCAAACAAAATATACCTTAATTTCTGTTCTACTAGACTTAGCATTGCAGTGACACAAAATTCTAAATTCTAGGTATTCAAAATATTAAAAATAATTACAATAAATAAAATATAAGCTATGTAAATAGTTTGAGTTTTTATAGAATAAACTTTTATTTGAAATTTTAAAGGAGTAAGGAAAAAGTTTATATAAGGTGGTGCCCTGTGAAAATGCCACAGTGAACATATACTTGAAAGACATTTAGTAGAAGACAATGGCAAGTGTGCTAGGACTGGTGATTAAAATAAGTGCAAATAAGTTAGCACATATATATAGCCAACTAAGAACTCCTGGATGGCTTATATGTTATAATTATTAACCACAGTAAGGATAGAACCAAAGTTATTGATTGCTTGTGTTTTAGGGAAAGCAGTATAGCTCAAGTTGTAGCATTTATTGTAAAAGTGTTAATATAAAATTAGAAAAATAATTGTTACACTGAAGGTGACAGAATGAAAAAAAATTAATGGGATAACAATGAAGCTAAAACTATGGTCTTAAAAATTGTTAATCCAGAAACTGGCAACATGAATGAGAGAGGGAAAATGTCAGAGCCTTCAGTTATGTTTTAGGCACACCTTAAATTTGGGGTGATACTGAAACTTCCAAGTGAAGGGGCTCATTGGGCAGTCAAAAGTTTGGCTTTAGAATTAAGAAAAAAAATTGAATGTGAGACAAGACAAACAAGATTATGATTGTACCTAGAGAGTGGTTTTCTAAAGTTGAGTGGATAGATACGCTCTCAAGGAGCATACAAAATAGAAAGAAAGAGAAAACCGAATGTTGAATCACCCCTACTTTCAGACAATTGTAGAAAATAATCCACAAAGAAGAAATACTACAGGAGAAAGAGAAGCAGGAAGAGGACGAGGGGCTTCAAGATCTACTGGGTCCTAAATACCAAAGCAGAAAAGAGCATCAACAAGGGCATGACCACATTCTACATTGTGACAAAGGAATACTAACTCTGGGAAGAAATTATAGGTGACCTTCAACCTGCAAGAGCCATAGAATTCACAGAGGTGAAAAAAATATGTATAAAAAATTTACTTTTCATGTTATGTATAATTATTAATTTAATTATGTAAAATTTATGTTGTTATTTATAATTTATTTTTGGCAATAACTTTATCACATTTGAACTTTTTGATATATAAAATATCACTTAAATAAAATTAATAATGATGCCTACCTATACTTTTCTTTGTTTGCAATGTCTTTTCTGTGCTGATTCCTGAGGAGTATTCATGAGTTTCTTTAATTCACATGGTTATAGTAACAAGTGGTTAAAACTATGAGATGACTCAGTTCGAGCGAAGGGATATAGCACTGGAAGAGCAACAATGTTTCTTTAGTATTATTCTTGTATTTTCTATTTTATTTCCTTGCTCTGTGTCTGTGGGAAAGAAAATATATTTCTGCCTCAATTTCTCAATTTTTGGTATAGGAATAATAATGCCTGCTTTAAACTTACCTGAAATTGCATAATTGATTTTGAAGCAAATGGGAGAAAAGACGGAGGAGAATATAATTTAAAGTTTTGCTTCAGGAGTTAAATCATTTGGAGGATTTTTTATTGTAGTGCTTGGTTTAGTTACACCATTTCATTATATGAAATATTAATGTGAAAAATATATATTCCTCTAAAATATATGTGAACTCCTAAGCCTGGGCTTTATGAATAATCACTGAGTTTATTAGAAACTGCTGATGTGTGCAAAATAATCTGAGAGCTCACAGCATCATATATTTAACTTTGTAAGAAAAAGACTTCAATGCTGTCGTGTTAGATTTGCTACCACTTGCCTACCATCTTTTGCATCAACTCAAATAAATATTAAAATACAATACTCTGTTAGAACACTAATACTTATAATTTCAGTAGAGTAATATGAGTATGTCCCCCAAAACCGTGCATTTATTTGTAAAAAGTTGTGTAATTTTTCTTACATGTTTAAACTTCAGTCACCTTCAAAGTACTCTCCATTTGATGCAATACACCTATCGAGATGTTTTTTCCACTGCTCAAAACAGTTTTGGAACTGGTCAGTTTTGATGCCTTTAGTGCTACTGCCATTTTTCACTTCACCTCTTCCATATAGGCAAAATGTTTCCCTTTTATTTTTTCCATCTGGGGAGACACAAAAACATTGCTCAGGGTGAGATGGGGTGAGTAGGCAGGGTAGGACACATGACAGAGATCGTGTCATTTTTGTTCAAAATGTGCTGAACGCTCAACACGGTGTGGGCAGATACGCTTATAAATTGCCCACCATGAAATGGGCAAACATGCCCTGGCTGGGCACATGCCTGGGTTGCAGGCCAGGTCCCCAGTAAGGGGCACTCCAGAGGCGGCCACACAGTGATGTTTCTTTCACTCTCTTTCTCCTTCCTTTACCCTCTGTCTAAAGATAAACAAACAAATCTTTAAAAAATAAATAAAAGTCTTAGAAAAGAAAGAAATGGGCAAACATATTGAAAAAGTCTTCAAAAAATTCAATAAGGCCGAACACAGCCTCTCACAACAATACCAGCTAGTACACTGATGCAGATGGATTCCTAGGACATTCACCTAGTGATGAAAGCCTGTACTACAAGGGGCCTGCCCTGTAGAATATAATTTCAGGGTTTTTCGGGTTCCCCTTTGTATATGTTTAATGATGAAGAAAACAAAATAATATTAAGGATTATTTACTGTTATTTATTCCACTGCAATGATATCAAAACATTGCAAGAACTTATCTATCATACTTTCATTACTTTTTAATTTTAATTTTCATTGTTTTGTGAGAAATAATTATGTGCAGACAAGATAATGAGTATGAAGAAAATGTAATAGAAACATATCCACAGAAGATTAAAAGGGAAGTTGACTAAGATTTACATGTAAATGGCACCATCTACAATCCTCAAATTAGAATAAAATTTTAAGGACTATTAATTCTTGTGAATGAGTACATAAACTATTACCATATGGAATCAGTAAGAAATACCCTATGTGAATTTTATTTTGATATAGATGAAAATTTTATGTATTTCCATAACAAAAACAATAAATGCAAGCATGTGACACTATTTAAAAAAATTGTAATAAGCTACTATTTTTTGAGAATCAACTATCTTCTAAGCACTATTATTTGTACAGTTTCTTGTTTTTTCTTAAAGTATGTCTGTAACCTAGTATTATTACCCCATGTTTAAATGAAAGAAAGGAGAGAGAAATAAGAGGAAAGAAGAAGGAGAAAAGAGAGAAGGAGAACTAAGCAGCCTGAGAAAGAATAGTGACGGAATTGTAATATAATATTTTACAAATTCAAAATATTACATAACTGTTTCTAATGTTATGATATTTAAACTATTACTGCTTATTATAATATAACATATAAGAAAACAACCATTTCTAGTTTATTTAAGGAACGTATTGGCCCCTCTCACCTGGATCTGAACATTAATTGCACAATCCTGATATTTTTTAATGAAATGATGATAGTTTTGTATTGTCAATATAAATGATAAATTTTATCAAGTTACTTTCCCCAATATTACCCTGATTTCAATTGACACTTGAAACATTTCTCAAAGTTTCTCATTTATTTTAATTTCTATGCTTTTATTTAGCAAACCAAAAGTGCATGTAGATATTTTTGTGATGATATTTTATATTAGTTGAACTGTATTACTAAAATGAATAAAGTTGTAGTATCCCATTTTTGTTAAATAAATGTTAACCTTTTAAGTAGGAACTGGAATGATTTCTAATAAAATTATAAATAGACACATAAGGGGAAGAAAGATAAAATATAAGAAATTAAATATTTAAAAAAATATCTTTAGCCCTAGCCAGCATGGTTCAGTGGATTGAGCACGCTACTACGAACCAGAAGGTCTCCAGTTCAATTCCCAGTTCAGGCACATGCCCAGGTTGCAGGCCAGGTCAGGTCCCCAGTACAAGGCATTTTAGAGGCACCAACACATTGATGTTTCCCCCTTTTTCTCCCTCGGTCCCCCTCTCTAAAACTAAATAAATAAAATATTTTTAAAAAGATATTAAGGGCTCCTGATGCCAATAACAAGTCTCTATTACATATCCATCCACATCCCACTTCATATTCATGTCACTCCATTTGAAACAGATCTTTGACAATGATTCAGTTACTTTCAACCAGATTATCTCAGAGTTTTTAGTCCAAAAGTTTTTATGTGTCACCTGCTGATTGATATCACTCAGAAAACCAAGGATCTGTACCAGCAGTGTCTCCAGTCAGTTGACAATATTTTACAATCCAAGGTGCCATCAAAGTCAAGTTTGATGTATTGAAAAAAAAAAAAGAAAAGAAAAGTAGCTTAACTTTAGACAATCTTCTCTTCTTAGTAATAGGCCTTCTAAGAGCAGAATGTCACTTAACATGATCCAACTGTGAGCTACCAGGAATGTGTCAAAATCTATACTTAGGAATAACCATTTCAAATTTGAAAAATGTAATCTGTTTTTATATTTTAAATGCTTTACATTCACTTGAAAGAGGTGAGTTCAAACAAGATAATTTTTTCACAAAATTAAAGACAATAAGCTGATTTGAATTAATGCTTCCTATGTAGGACATGCACATTTGATCTTTCTCTCCAGATAGGAACTAAAGTTTGGCAGTTTGCATTTTTTATGATGCTATCAAAAATGTAATAGCTTCTGACTTACACCTAATGCATTTAATTTCAGTCAGACTCATTATGGCTGTATCTAGTGATAGGAAGCAAATCTAAGTGCTTGTCTGAGTTGGCCTCCATGCAACTAAATGAGAGTGTGCAGAGCGAGTAAAAATCTCAGCACACATATATGTGCAAAAATACAACTCTAAATTCCTTCTCCTGAGCTTTATTGCTAACGTGACTGTGAACTGTCTGGTATGTTAATTCGAAGTAAAAAATGGTCCAATGAGAGCTTTCTCAATCAAGTTAGCTTTCCCTCACCCTTCTCCTTGAAAGGTAAGTAAAAACTGTGAAAAGATAAATTCACAGTTGATGCATTGACAAGGGAGCCCCAGAGGTTTGGTTGGCATATCTCCTTATATTCACCCAACCATACAAGACGTAGGGTATGTGGTTAAGACCACATGTTATGTGGTTATAAAATTGTCTTCTGCTTATAAAACTGTCCTTGTTCTGGCTTTTATATGTGTCATTCAATCTTTTATTTGCTAGAATTTCCCTACCTCAAACTACGATGCCTCTCTTAGTCCAACTCTTTCTCATCTTTTTCCCCAATTTAAAGGCCTTTCAAGCTCAGGTAACATGATTATCTGTTGAAAAGTTAGTTAAAAATAGGGGTTGATTTTAAAATATAATGAGTATAGAAATAATTTGTCCTGTAATTGTTTCATCAAAATGATAATGTTAGTGCTGTGTATGACTTGATTTTACTGTCCCAGACCTTCCCTCCAATCCACAGGTTGGTTGTTACAGTTCCAATTATTACCTTATTTTATATTGCCAGCAACTGAGGGGCATCTATAAAGACCCTGATGAGACGTAAAAATCTGTGTTTAATGGTCATCCTCTAGTTTGGCTTCATGTGTTTTACATCACTAAACATACACATTTTTAAGTATTGCTCTAAACTAGTAAATAGTTATCTGGACATGCAAATTAAAACCATATTGAGAGAGGTCTTCACCCTTACCTAGGAAAATGGTCTAAACTGGAAATATTGATGTTCCTAAGAGAAATGAAGACCTGTGTATAGAAGCAAAAGTCCTATACAGAAAAGTTTATAGGGAAAAAATTCATGATAGCCTAAATTGTAAATAACTCAAATGTTCTGTAACAGGGTAAGGCATAAAGAATAAACTGATAGTTGTAAACAAATACCAGAGAATACTACTGAAGTCATCAAAAGGGAAAAATCTATATCTGTAACAAAATGGGTAATCCTCAATAACATACTGAGCCAAAGATTCCAGAGAGAAAAGAATACATACTGCATGATTTTATCTGTGTGAAGTACAGACAGGATAAAAAACTCAAATCACACTTGGTTGAGGAATTGCAAGCGTGAGGATTGACTTGGACAAAGAGTGTGAGAACTTTCCATCTGAGATGATGTAAATCTTCTTGATACTAGGGTGGGTTACTCAGGTGTGTGCACATATAAAAACTGATCACACTGTAAATTTCAGCTGAATTACAAATAAAAGTGACACAGTGCTACAGAATTATAATGTTCAGGAAGACAGCCTACATTTTTTACATTAGTCATGCATGAGTTGAGTGAAGTAGGTTGATAACAGTATCGTGAGCTACTTAAGGAGAAACAAAAAGTTTCCATATGAACCTCAAAAGAATAATGATAATGATACATTTTTTCTCCAAACACGATTTTAAAATGCTTCTTTGAATTTCAGCGATATTTCAGGGCTATATCAGGACATGAGCTGGGAACACCCATCTCAGGGAATAACTAACACCTCATCAGAGCTAACAAAAGCTATCAGAGATATAATTTGTTTTCATTTGAAAATAAAAACAAATTATAAGCAAAAACACAAATGTTTTTGAAAATGTATTATCTTATTTTGATTTTATTGTTTATAAAAAATCTCACTCCTTGGATAGTTTGCCTTCTTATATGTAACAGGTTTCAATATATTAATAGGATAAGAAAATGCTTGAGTCTTGTGATTAGGTCCAAAGGAGTATAAAAATATAACTTGAAAATTAAATTTTTATTTTAGTATCAGAATTTTTATGTAACATTAATGTGTATCATATTATAATTATTTCAAGAAATAAAATGTTTAAAATGAGAATTCAGTTAAACTTCAAAAACCTAATCATTTGAAACTGTACAGAAATATGTGTTTTTATGTTATAATATTTCTACAAATCCCAGCAAAAAAGTTCTCCATGTTTGACCAAGAATATTTTGAGGCTTCTCTAAAAAGTAAAGAAGTAATCCATTTGTTTTTAATATTACAAAATTAAATGCTTAGATTTTTCATCGTGTGTATATTCTTCCTTATTATGACAATGTGACTTTTAATTAGATGCATATGCATAAACATATTGAAAAGTAAATATTCCTCTCCCATAACTCACACTTTTTTAGCCTAGGTATTATCCATTGTCGTTCAAGTTATCTCCCTCCCTCACTTCAGTACTTCCACATTTTCCCTCTATTTCTCTTTTAGCTTAAAGCTGTTAGTTGGCATGAATATTAAAGCTAAAAACATGGAGGATTGTCTAGGGAAACATTAAATAATTTCACAGATGGCAAAATCACATTGTTTCATTAACATGCTTGATTAAATATGTGACTTGTTTTAAGTTTTTCTTCTCATTTTCAGAGGATAAAAATAAACATGTTCTCAAATTTTCCAAAAACATTTACTCTAGAAAATGTTCTTGCTTCATTAATTATTTTTCTTTAAACAAGCATAGCATTTATTTCATCCTTATGAAGAGGTGAAGTCATCCACGGTCCAAGTGGTGGGATGGAAGAGTCAATGGTAGTCTTTGAAGTGTTTTCCCAGAGAGGTGATTTTATATGCTCCTATAACATTTTTTACTGTTCTTCAGTACAAAATTCACTACCCAATATTCAACTAAACTATTGCCTTGTATATTTTTCTTACTAAATTACACATTTCATGTCCAGAAACCATACCTTATTTATTCCTGTATCATTAACATTTCATCTGGCACTGGGGTAGAGTTAACAGTGAATACATGCTTTAAAATTAAGAAATATTTCTTACCCAAACTGTTTTGTAACCATACAGATTTTATTTTTTACTTCGTTTGATCTCCTTACCTTAAATATTGTCAATTTACTTTTATGAGTTGAGTTTTCTTGCCTTTTATGTAAATAATCTAGGAGTTAAAGGACTCCGTTTTGTGCAGCTTAGTTTTGATGCTTGTTTTTCTTCTTCAAGGTGAATAGATGGGCATCCTAATGAAGGATTTAGGAATGGAAGAAAGAAAATAAACTTGTCAAGCATGTGTAAATTTGGGAACAGAGTAGATTTTGTAGGGCCGTTTTACTGAGTCAGGTAAAAAGTTGAGGACACAGAGTAACCGGGGAAACATAAGGAGTTTGGGAAAGAAAAACAGATCAGTAAAGACAAACACCCACTGTTTGGCATTTTCCCTGGAACTGTGTGGCTCTTCTCACTCCCGTCCTCTTCTCTAACCATTACCCGCTTACCCACTGCCACATGCATGTGCCTACCTATCTTCAGTTTTCATTCTTTTCCAGAAGAGCTCAGTCCAAATTCTAGCTTCTACACATGCTTTGACATTACAAAGAGAATGAATACACATGAATCCTCACAAGGGCTGTTAAAGTATGTTTGTTTCTATACCACATTGACAAATTTAGTGATATATGTCCTCTCAGTCTCCCCTGAAGCGGTATTTTTCAAATCTGGCTGCTTATTCCTATAACCTGGGGAGATTTTAAAATGGGCCGATATCCACACATCACTATATTTTTAAAGCACTCCTGGTGATTCAAATGCACAGCTATGGAGGAAAGCTACAGCCAAAAATCGAACAAAACAATTGATTCACTTAGTGGACATTTCATATATAAATGATGACGCCTTCAACATCAGGCAAGGCAATGAGCAGTTCAAATGATTTCCATATGTGAATTGGGATAAAGGTTTTTACTATGTTTACCTGAAGATTAAAATATCAATTTACTAAACAAAGTTTTCGGGAAAGCACCCTTGAAATGCAGAGCGTCTGTTTGCTACTAGAAGAAAAACAAATGTGTACTTTGAAATCAAGGGTATTCCATGTGTCCTCTTCGCCTTCTGGTTCTCCTTCCTCCACAACAGCACAGAAGCTACAAGGAAGCCATCTATTTTTACTTTTCTATTTGTGGAATTCTTAAAAAGAAAACATGACCTATAAGCACAGTAGCACTTCATGTTGCAAAGCTCTCTTTTTTAAAAAATGAATATTTGAATTTGAATAGCTTTAATTTGAAAAATAACTTCTATTGTTAAGTGCCTTAAAAAAGAAATTAATTGGATAAATTAAAATACTAAGAAACAAATTGATAAGAGAAGTGGTTAAAAAATGTGATACAGAAACACTTTTTAATATAGTCTTTTCTTTCACCTAACACTTTTTCCCAGAACTAAGGTTCTATTTGTCCCCAGAGCTAAGGTAATTTGCTATCTCAATTTGGCCTATGAAGCTAAAGGTTTTTACATCCTGTATTTTAGGAAATGTCCAGGTAAGAGCAGCTGACCCCAGAACTAAGTACTGTGTGTATCTTCTTTGTGATATATCTACAGTGACCTCATTTTGTGCTGGATTACAATATGATTAATACTCTTCGTATTATGTCCACAAATGGCTTAGTTTCTCTTCTAGGATTTATCCAGTACTCAGAGTTTTATTTTACTTTGTATGAAGGACCCCTGATTGCCAGAAACTTTCAGCATTTAAAGTCACTTGTGATCTTCTATTCCTACCTCAAGACCACACACTTAACTCAGAAGATATTGACATTAAGACAAATAGATGCATTTAATCTGCTAGCTACTGTATCAGTCGACCTCTGTTTCCCTGACTTGGCATTTCCCTGTGGTCAGTCTTTATTTTCAATTTGTTCTAAAGTGTAAAAGTGAAGGGAATGGTCTTTATTTAATTGATTTGCAGAGACCTCCACATTTTGGAGAACTGACCAGGCACTGTGAGAGACACACAAGGAATGACTTTTGGCGGACAGTGTTACATCCAAAGCGTGAAGGTCCTTGTTCATCACAGGAACTGGTTGCAAACATGTGCCAAAGGAGTTTGAGCTTGGTGGTTTGTGGTTAGTTTCTACTGACTAGTTTTTCAGAAATGATTGCTCAACCAGTTTTAATGGCTGAGCAAATAGCATGCAGGTAAGCAAGGGCCAACAGCTTTGACAAGAATTTGTGAATCTGATTTGATCAACCCTTACCTGGTACTATTGAAACAGAGTTTTGAATGTAAGGAAGAGAGAGTGTTTTTGTTTTTGGATATCATACAGACTGGTTTTCTCAGCCAGGTGTGCAAAAAGCCGTATTCAACTTGGTGTTTCTTTACATGTTTCAGACACAAGGCAGGGTCTAGGAATAAGAAAATCTCTTGGATTCCATTTTTTCATAGGCAAAAAATTGCGATAGCATCCACATGGTCTCCAGTTAATTGACTATATAAAATCTGAATGTGGCTTTAGGTAGTACATTTCAAAAGTTTCTCTTTACACACACAAAACAAAAGTAGGACATTGTATGAACAGAAAAATACTAAAAAGCAATGAGACCCACCTAGAATGTGATATCCTTTGAACTAGATAAACGACTTGTTGAAATTATTGCAAATCAAAAAACTTGTAAATGCAAATTGGACTTCATTGTAGGCATTTAAGAAATAATTTGAAAAATTTTTATATTTATGTATTGTTATTGGTGCCTGCATGTACCTTTATGTATTTTAAATGCACAACTTTTGGTGAGCAATATTAGATAACAAAACAAGACATGGGATGGTGAAGATTACTAGGGTGTCAAAGGAAGTAGAAAAGGGTAAGGGGGGATAAATTGTTAAAAAAGACACAATATGAGAAGACAAACTGAATAGAAAGTAAAATTTGTGCCTAAGGTAGTAGGCAACATTGAAGTCAACTTAATTACTCGGTCATCTGGGGGCAAGTAATAAACTGCCCATCAGTTGTACCAAGAGACACAAAGGGTGCAGTGGCTCCTCTTGGGAAAATAGTTTCATGAAAGCACAAGCCCAGTGTCCTGACCTTCCACTGGTCTTCTTGGGACATTACAACATCCTAATGCATCATGGGCTTATTCATTAAGCACAACGCATTGAAAGAAGGAAATTAGGGGATAATAAGATGCATCTCCTTTTCCATAAAATCAAGTTTTTATGTAGAGGAGTACCTGTGAGTCATATTCATGACTCCTCTCCTCACTCCTTCCCTACTTCTGCCACTGAAGGACAATCTCCTTGGTCCACTTCCACTAGTTTTAAAAAGTTGAACATATGCTTATTCTAACAGCACCAGAAGCAGTAGGGTTTTAAATAGTAATCACACTCAGTATTTTAGCTTATAAATGAATATTTTTAACATCATTTCTTCAGTAACACAATATTCAAGTTTCCATATAATCCAGCAATTCCACTTGTGGGTACATAGCCTAAAGAATTGGAAGTAGGGGCATGAAAAGATACGTGTACACCCATGTTCATAGCAATGTTATTTATATTAGGCAATAGGTAGAAGCACCTAAGTATCCATCAATGGGTAGGAGCACGAACAAGAGATGATATATACATAGGCACTCATACATATGCAAAATGGAATATTATTTGGGTTTTAAAATGGAGGGAATTTTGACACATGCTATGACATAAATGGATCTTGAAGACATTCTATTAAGTGAAATGAACCAGTCACAAAAGGATAAGTGCTGTATGAGTCTATACATGTGAATATTTTGAGTTGTGAAATTTACAAAGTAGAAGCACAGCAGTGGTTGGCCAGAGCTGGGGGAAGCAAGGAAAGGGGAGTTATTGTTTTGTGGGTGCAGAGTTTCAGTCTGGGAAAACAAAAGAGCTCTGGCGATAGCTGGTGATGGTGGTGGCACAATGAGGTGAACGTATTTAGTGCCACTAAACTGCACACTTAAAAATGGTTAAAATAGTAAGTTCTATGTTATATATTTTTTACCACAAAAGTCATTACTTAACTTTAACAAACTTATTGCATGAAGCAATAAATGGATTTTCTAGCATGTTAATATATGCTATATGAAGGCTCATGCATGCCTGCTCTGAAATCATGTTTTGAAGCTTTTGTTGCAAAGTTCTGTAAGTTCATCTTAATAGTAGTTTTCTTATTAGAGCTTTCACTAAAAATGCCTTTTGATGGGTGAGTCCTTTATACATCTGGGGCTTTATTGTCTTTTTTTTTTTTTTAATCACAGCTACTTGGAAAGGGAAAACGCAACACTACCATCTAACTTGCATGTTTATTTCTCTATGTAAACAATCAGCATATTCAAATAATTCTACAAAGTTACTTTTTAAAACACTATCAACTATTATTTCAGAGGATTTACATCTGAGCATAAAAGTAATAAATAAGCTCTTTGGAATTTTTCTTCTGTTTTATCCTCAAACCTGTTTTATTTCAACACTCACATATTTCTCTGATCAGAATTGGTGTTCAACTGCAATGAAACCAATACGGTCAGACATAACTCCAAGTAGAATTCTTCAAAACAAATTCACAGCCCAGGCAACGAACTGCTAAAAGATAAGTTTGATGTGAACAGAGCTAAACTAAGAGTAACAAATGAGATTTAGTTTTGTTTTCCCTATCTCATGAAAGCTTTGAAATGAACAGAGGAGATGTTTGATCATATGTTAAATGTGGCACAGTCCAAAACTAGATAATAACTGTATAAATCCTGTTTTTGTGTATGTATGTTTTTGTGTGTGAGGTTATATATGTGTAGGTATACCTCTAAAATTTATTACAAAGTTTTTATCTTTAATTCTAACAAATAGCATGAAAGAGACAGAAACAACAGTGAATAAATTGGCTATTCATTTCTTTGTTTTACTCCATAGGTGAGTAGGATAGAAATATCATTCAAAGAATATTGGCAAGCCTTTTGTCATATGTATATTTTTATCTAGCTACTATTTATCTATCTGAATAAAATGCAAATGAAAGCTGAAAATCAGTCTTCTTAAAGATAGCCAGTGATCCTTTCTAGTTCCAAACCAAATTGAATTACAATATCATTTTTTATATCTTTCTGGGTATCCATGTTGTTTAAAAACTGGAAGCTAAATTTAAAATGTAGGCAGAAGTTTGTATCTAGAAAATGACATTTTCACTGTACTAGTAATCATTGTAATGCTTGAAAAGTCCAATCAACGGTAAGTGTCAAAATCATGAGTTAATATACTATGTGCTGTATGGTAGTTGAGATACATGGAAACAAATCTACTTTGGGGTGGTTAAAGTTTATGACCTTTTAGAAAGAAATCCCATTTGATATTGCAACAAAAAAAATAAAGTACCTAGGAATAGACCTAACCAAGGATGCAAAAGACTTGTACTCAGAAAAAAACTACACAACACTGAAGAAAGAAATTAAGGAAGATGAAAACAAATGGAAGCATATTACATGCTCACAGATTGGAAGAATTAATATCATCAAAACGTCCCTACTACCCAAAGCAATTTCTAGATTCAATGCAATCCCTATTAAAGTGCTGATGACATATTTCACAGATACAGAACAAACACTTCAGAAATTTATATGGAACCATAAATGACCCTGAATAACTTCAGCAATGTTGAGAAAGAAGAACAAAGTAGGAGGGATCACAATACCTGATATCAAACTGTATAACAAGGCCACTGTAATCAAAACAGTCTGGTACTGGCATAAGAACAGACACATTGATCAATGGAACAGAACACAGAGCCCATCAATAAACCCAAGTCTCTATGGTCAATTAATATTTGACAAAAGGGGAAGAAGCATAAAATGGAGTAAAAATAACCTCTGCAACAAAATAGTGTTGGGAGATCTGAACAGCTACATGCAAAAAAAAAAGAAAAGAAAAGAAACTCAATCACCAACTTACACCATACACAAAAATAAATTCAAGGTGGATAAAAGACTTAAATGTAAGTTGTGACACCATAAAAGTCCTAGAGGAGAACATCAGCAGGACAATCTCAGACATTCCATGGAACAACATCTTCACTGATACATCCCCTAAAGCAAGGGATGTAAAGGAAAGAATAAACAAATGTGACCTCATCAAATTAAAAAGCTTTTGCACAGCCAAAAAAACCGGCATTAAAATGAAAAGAGAACCAACTATATGGGAAAACATATTTGCCAGTGATTCCTCAGACAAAGGTTTAATCTACAAAATATATAAAGAACTCACATGACTCCAATCTAAGTAAACTATGCTGTAAACTATGCTGCTGTGAACATTGGGGTGCACAGGTTCTTTTGGACTGTGTTTCATGGTTCTTGGGATGGTTCTTGTCTAAGAAGACAAGTAAACCAATTAAAAAATGGGCAAAGGACTTGAACAGACACTTCTACAAGGAAGACATACAAGGAAGAGGGTCGAGAGACACTGAAAAGATGCTCAGTATCTCTATCAGAGAGATGCAAATTAAAACCACAATGAGATACCACATCACACCATTGAGAATGCCTTCATAAACAAACAACAAGTGTTGGAGAGGTTGTAGAGAAAAGGGAATGCTAGCGCACTGTTGATGGGATTGCAGACTTGTGTCATCACTATGGAAAACAGTATGGAATTTCCTCAAAAAATTGAAAATGGAACAGCAATTCCACTACTGGGATTATATCCCAAGAACCATGAAACACAGTCCAAAAGAACCTATGCACCCCAATGTTCACAGCAGCATAGTTTACAAGAGCCAAGTGCTGGAAGCAACCTAAGTGCCCATCAGTAAATGAGTGGGTCAAAAAACTAAGGTACATTTACACAATGGAATACTACACAGCAGAGAGAAAGAAGGATCTCCTACCCTTTGTGACAGCATGGATGGGATGGGAGAGCATTATGCTAAGTGAAATAAGCCAGGAGGTGAGGAACAAATACCATATGATCTCACCTTTAGCTGGAACATAATTTAAAAAAGAAAAAAGCAAGCAAAATATAACCAGAGACACTGAAATTAAGAACAATCTGACAGTAACCAGAGGGGATGGGGGAGGGGACAGTGGGGAGAAAGGTTTTCAGAAACTACTATAAAGGACACATGAACAAAAACAACGGGTAGGGTGGAAGCAAGGGAGGGAGGTGGATTTGGCTGGGGGGGGGAGTGATGGGGGAAATTTCAGACAACTGTAATTGAACAACAATAAAATAATTATTTAAAGAATATGGCCTTTTATTGGGGAGTATTTCCTACAGATAAATGGCAAAGGGGCACATACGTACATTAAAGGGCCAAACTGGAAAAGTGGAGTAAAGAATGAGATATGTTCCCTTGTTTTCTATATTTTTCAACAAATGTTTTACTAAGATTAAGAGTACCATTTAAAATTACAGTAAAATTGTGAATAAGGAGATGTTACAAGGGGACATAGTTGAATTAGAGGCAAGTCAAATAATATGAAATTGAATGTCAAGCAAAGTTAATTAAAGAGAACTTACATATGTCACAAACTTTAGCCCTGGCTGGTGTTGCTCAGTGGATCAAGCACCTGCCTGTGAAGCACAGGGTCGCTGGTTTGATTCCCAGTCAGGGCGCATGCCTGGGTTGCAGACCAGGCTCCCAGTAGGGGGCGCATGAGAGGCAACCACACATTGATGTTTCTCTCTGTCTCTTTCTCCCTCCCTTCCCCTCTGTCTAAAAATAAAATAAAATCTTGAAAGAAGAACTTTAACTATAGTATCATTTAATATTCACATTAGTATTATAAGTATAATTACCCAATTTTCAAGTGAACAACAGCAAACTATTTTTAAAAGTTAAGTAATTTGTAAAAAGTATATAATTCATACCAACACCAGGTGCTTACTTATTCACTGGCTGTCTTCATCTGCACCCCTCCAACCCCCAATAAATGAGGTAAAAAATTGCTGTGCTATATGTATTTGATGGAGTAGCATTTGACTGTGGTACTGAATTCAACTGGGCAAAACTGAGAGATTTTGGAATACTGGTCAAAGGTCTCTGGGTTTGTTGGACTTTTGTCTTGGCTAAATTGTGGCTGCACAGGCATGCATGCATGGGAGTTCAATTGAGGTTAAAATGGACCATATGGAGCGTGGTCAGAGGAGCTGAAAGACACAATCCCTCTGAGAACCTGTGTGACTAGGAACCTGGATTTATACACATAACAAAGAGAACTTTCAGAAATATGTTGGGAGAAGTTCAATCAGGTCACACTGGGATTATGAGGTTACAGAAAGTAAAGGTACGATTCCAGGGACCTGCCACCCGTAAGTCAGTTAGGTCACCCTCCTGCTCAAGGGTCCTCGTTACGTGTAAGTACCAGAGCACTTTCTGAACGTTCTGCTAGAGAAGGGTTTGAGGAAACTAACTGCTCTCAGTCTTCACTGGGTCATTAGAAAGACCGATGTTCCCGAGCCCAATGGAAGAAATAACTATAGTACAAAATTAGACATTTTAATTTTAAATGTTTCAGAAGACTTAGAGGAGACTCAAGGTCATTGCCAGGATTCAAGATGTAGTGGGCCCAGAGAACTGGGGCCCCCTCGAAGAAAGACTATCTGGCAGCTCTGGGGAATCAGTCGGTAGAGAGACTCTAGCTGTCGGCACCTTCAGGACTTGTCTCCACTGCAGAAGGGCACCTTTCCAAGGACCTTATCTTCCAGGGAAGCCTGCATGAAAAGTCAGTGACTTTTCAAGAAGTAGGTAAAACAATTGGCAATTTCAGCTCAATGTGGGCACTCTGACAAGAAATCACCCCCCACAGCTACCCAGGGATTGTCCAGGTGTTGTCAGGCCTGTGAATGCGAGTTGATTCTTTCCTGAGTCCTCTTCTGCTTTTCATGGGTGTTGATCCTTAGTAAACATTTTGCATTCAAACTCCCTTCAAAAATCTACTTCCAGAATATCCATCTGGTAAAATACAAAGTTGGTAGATCAAAGAATGTGTTTCCTAAAAGGAAAAAGGGAAACTTTTAATCATTAATGATGCACAGTATTTTCAGATGAAGGCTAATCTTGAAAAAGTGACAGTCAAAGCCCCATTTTTTTATGAATATCTGAGAAATTTTTTAGTTCCTCTTCAGAGGAAGAAACATTGAGACTGGAAAGGGGAGACCAGCAGTGACTTGACCTTGGGCAAGTCACTTACCTCATTGTTTTAATTTCTTCTTTAGAAAATGGTCTATTACTTTGGTAATCAGAGTACATACTCTCCCTTTTGAAACATTTAGTATTCTACCTTCTCTACTCCAATAGCCTTTGTTAATTGCACTAGACCATTCCAGCAACTAAAAAAAGGACGGATACTAAAAAAATGACGGAGGTAGATTTTATACAAGACACGCCTTATAAATCCAACTAGTCGTTAACACTCCTGGTACAGCAGTTCCCTGAATGGCATCATTTTGTTTAATATTGTTTCATTATGACATTGATGAGATGCCATAGGAACTTAACTCTTATTTATATCAAGTGTTTGATATACGTTATAGACAAAAATGATAAGCTGGTTATGAATAAGTAGGGTATATTCTGTAATCAATATGCAATTTTCAAATTGTTCTCAGCCTAGTTCCCTAAAGAGGTCCTTATTTCATGGAGAGGGAAAAGATGGGGGACTACACCCTTTTCTTACCCAAACCACAAATTATGAACTGTTGAAGCCAGTAAAGCACAGATTGCATTACATATTTGTGCACACTATTTCCCAATGGTGCGACTCCATAAAGCCTTGCTGAGCCTCAAGGACTTTGTCATTACAATGGGCTGAGTAATCTCGCACACAAGGTGGTTTTGAAGAATGAGATCACACATGATCTCAAAGTTCCAAAATGATGCCTAGTACACAGTGAATATGTGATGGCAACTACTTCCCTTCCCATTCCAATAAATACGTGAATAAGCTGCCGCACGTGGTGAGTCTCTTCCAAAACACCAAAAGATGTTGAGCTATCAAGGTCACTTCAGCAATAGAATCTTGAATCCTGGAGTTTACTTTCTCTTGCAGAATCTTAGGTAATTTATTGATGATATTTGTCACATTATGGGAGCTAAGACACAGACTTCCACAGAACTGAAATATTTTTCTGATCAAAACTTTAAAAATAAAAAAGTGTTTCTCCCAATGCATTATTTCACAACCTTTGCTCATTTTTAACTTTCTTTTAAAAAAGGGAGTCATAAGTGGATGGTCATAAAATTGGACCTTAATTAGAAATGATTGCCTTTAAAATATCTTATTTTCTTACTATGTACTTTGTAGCCTCTGTCAACATTGCTGCATTGCCAGCATTACCATAAAAAGACTGACTTCACAGGAATTTGTAAGAGGTAAATAAGACAATAGGTTCAAAGTTATTAATAAATTAATAATTTAATACATTCTATCTTTGTGCTTGAATTCTATGCTATGGGTACTAAAAATGTCACTAATTATTTTTATTCAGCTACCTTTCCCAACTCTATAATAGAAAAATGTAAAATTACATATATCCTAGAAACTGATTTGGGAAAAACAATTTTATAACACTAACAGGGAATTTCATTTAAAAAAAAATTATCTAGATTTGTATTAGCTCTTTCTGTGAGACACGTCCATGTTATCTACTTCCCCCATCTCTGTACCCAGATCTTTGTTAAGCTGAGCACAGGTAAACCTTGTTTTATTGTGCTTTTCTTTATTGCTCTTTGCAGACATTTCATTTTTACAAACAGGTTTGCAAAAACTTTGTGTCCAGCAAATCTATCGGTGTCTTTTCCAACACTGTTTGCTCACTTCGTGTTCCACTTATGGGAACCTCTTGCAACATTTCAAACTATATCATTATTATTATATTTATTATGATAATCTATGATCATTGATCTTTGATTCTTATTGTAATTGTTTTGGAGCACCACATACCACACCCATTTTAAGACTGGGAACTTAAGTTCTGTGTATGTTCTGACTGCTCCACTGACTGCCTGTTTCCCCTTCTCTCTCTCTCTCTCTCCTTGGGCCTTCCCATTCCTAGAAAAAACTATAATATTAAAATTAGGACAATTAATAACCTAATAATTGTCATTAAGTATTCAAGAGAAAAGAAGAGTTCCATGTCTCTCACTTTAAATCAAAAGTTAGAAATGATTAAGCTTAGTGAGGAGGGCATATTGAATGCTAAGATAGCTGAAAACTAAACCTCTTGCACCAAACAGTTAGCCAAGTTATAAAAGTGCAAAAGAAAAGTGTCTGAAAGAAATGAAAAGGGTTACTGTAGTGAACACATGAATAAGAAAATGAAATACCCTTACTGCTGCTATGGAGAATGTTTTAGTGGCCTGGCAAGAAGATAAACCCATGACAAAGTTCTTTTAAGCCAAAGCCTAATCCAGAGAAAGGCCTTAGCTTTCCTTAATTCTTCAAAGACTGAGAGACGTGAGGAAGTCACTGAAGAGAAGTTTGAACCTAATACAGTTTGATTCATGGTGTTTAAGAAAATAAGCCATTGGCATAAATTAAAAGAGCAAGTGTAGCAGCAGTGGGGATATAGACACTGCAGCAAGTTATTCAGAAGATCTAGCTCAGATAATTGATGAGATTGACTACACTAAACAACAGACTTTTTAAAATATTTTATTTACCTATTTTTATAGAGAGAGGAAGGGAGGGAGGGAGGGAAAGAGAGAGAGAGAAACATCAATGTGCGGTTGCCTCTCTCATGCCCCCTACTGAGGACCTGATTGAGAATCAAAAGGATGAACCCCTGGTTTGCAGATTGGCACTCAGTCTACTGAGCCACACCAGCCAGGGCTAAACAACAGCTTTTTAATGTGGACAAAACAGCCTTATACTGGAAGAATATGCCATCTAAGGCTTTCATAACAAGAGAGAAGTCAATGTCTCAGCCAAAGCTTCAAAGGACAGGCTGACTCTATTGTTAGGGGATAATGCCACTGATGACTTCAAGTTGAAGCCAATGCTCATTTTTCATTCTGAAAATCCTAGGGCCAATACAAATTATGCTAAATCTACTCTGCCTGTGCTCTAGAGATGGAACAACAAAGCCTGAGTGACAGCACATTGTTTACAGCATTGTTTATTGAATATTTTAATCCCACTGTCAAGACTTACTACTCAGGGAAAAAAAAGATTCTTTTCAAAATATTACTGCTCATTGACAATGAATCTGGTCATCCAAGAGCTCTGTTGGAGATGGATAACAAGATAAATGTTGTTTTTATGCCCGCCAAAACAATATCCATTGCAGCCCATAGATTAAAGAATAATTTTAACTTTTATGTCTTATTATTTAGGAAATGCATTTCATAAGACTATAGCTGTCATAGATAGCAATTCCCTTGATGGATCAGAGAAAAATAAATTGAAAATATCTACAAAGGATTCACTATAGTATAGTGTAAACATAACTTTTATATGTATTTGGAAACCAAAAAAAAATATGTGACTTGCTTTATTATGATATTTTCTTTAATGTGGTAGTCTGGAACCAATCTCACACTGTATTTGAAGTTGTATGTATTATAAAATAAATAATGATACAATATGATTTTAACTCTTAAAACATACAACCCAACTAAAAACCTTTATATATTTCTCAATCATGATCAAAATATTCTGTGAAACGAGAGCTGATTACAAAATTCCAGGGTTATTTCAGTGAAAAGTTCTATAACAGACATGACTTGACACTAGGTAAAATCTTCAAAGTACTTTATTATTCAAGTATTATACAAAAACTTTTGTAACTGTAGATCACAGAACACATTTTAAACACTTATGCAAATGCATTATATTAAAAAAGCCTTGTTATGTTCTTCTCTTATAAAATTAGAGTTGGTAATTAGGGTATTAACCAACAAATCATTTAGAAAGAAGAATCATAAGACAGATACATGTGCTATCTGTCTAGCTAGTAAATATAAAATTCATTATCTGAACTTTTAAACAGTTTCAAGGCTACAAAATTTTCTTTAATAAATCACACATGCATTATAATGACTAAGGTTGAATAAGAAGTTAAAAACAAGTATAAATAACTAAAAAGCAGTGACTTTTTTTAATCTGGAATTTTGGTAAATTTTGTTGCTATAATTTTTACAGTTGCCTTGTATACCTCTAATATAACAACATTTTTTATTTAATGACTCATTCTTTTGAAGATAACTATTTATTTTAATAATTGAGTGATTTTTCACAAGCATTTTATATTAGGCTATTGAATTATTCATTAAATTAAATTAGTAATTACAACATCTTGGCCATGGACAGTGTTGATTAATTCTAATATTTTTTAGCACATGCTATGAGAGCTTTTACAGCAAATACATATTACTATGTGCAATATCTACACTGTGGAGTTAGTAATATAATACTTGCACACAGGAACAGTCTCATTCCTTTTTTTAAAAAACAGATGTGAGGTTCATAGTTTTATTTTTACATAATGTATTCTGTGTTCATTGTTGTGATGGCTCATCCAGAAATAAATTAGACTTCAAAGAGGAGTCATTTTTCCACAGCAGTAAATAAATTTTTTCAAAAATGAACAGTGAATCCGCCCTCCTAAAGTTTCTTCTCAGAAAAATATAGAGCATATGCTTAGACTTCCCTTTGATACTCACAGTGATGCCATTTGGTAGACATTAGCTGAAGGCTTATTGGGTCAAAGAAACCCTGAAAAAAACTTGTAGAAAGATTATTCTTACAAAGTGAGTGGAATATTTTGAATGACTTTATTGACAATGATGACAGTAAATTTCATTTTTTATCCCCATGGTATCTGCTCTTAAGAAGTCCTTTTCCACATTCAATCCTCTTTGCTTTTTGTAACTGAGTGAAAAATGTTTCTCAAAGGATGATTTGTCAGCATTATTCCTCATTAACTTTCTTTAATCTCAACAACCTTAAAATCAGCTAAGTTATATTAGCTAGGGTTAAGTTAAAATTATGTCCTTATTCACACAGTACACAGTGATGTTTTCTCCAGAAATATTTGTCCTTTTCAAGTGTTACATACATTTTTAATTTCCTATAATTTGCATATTTAAGACATTTTATAAAGAAATTCAGAGAAAAAACTTTAAATAACATCTACTCTTTTACAGCTTGATATGCATAAAATACATTTTCAAAATAAGAGAATATATCACTTATAATACACAAGTGAACAGACTTAAAATATGGAGTAGTTTACCAAGAAAAACAGAAGATTGATTATAAAACTTTTTGGACTCTGTTCCTAGCTGTGATGTTGCTTATCTTTGGCAAGGCATAAAATATAGTCAACTTTTCACTTACTTTATGCGTGTGAACTAAATTAGATGATTTCCCTCCTACCCATATGGTGGACTTTCTGCACAGATGCAGTTAGTAACACATGCTGTGTGAAATCCCAGCTGTAAACTGAAAATGGTGCTTTCATTTATTTTGTATTGTTCTTTAGTTTTTCAAAAATAAGTTTAGAAAGCAAATGAAAAACAGAACACGGAATCGGAATATTGACCAGGTCCACAGTTTAGTGGTGAAACATAGAAAGGTCTGAAAACAAAAGGGAAATAGACAAATACATTTAAGTGAAAAGAATGTTGAAAATGAGGAAACTCACATTGTTTTTAAGCTTCATAAAATGTATATTCTTCAGATGAAATATCCTCCAATAGAAATATTCAAAAGCCAAATGTCCTCCAAGGTTATAGTACAGAAAATAAGTTCTCAGAAAAAGTGCCTGTGATCTGTTTTCTATTTAGGTATTTGTAATACGTAAATTTATGGGCAATTCTGCTCTAATGTTTAGTTCTAAAAGATTCCTATGTACAAAAATTAATTCAAAATGGATCAAAGACCTAAATATAAGACCAGTAACAATAAATTACATAGAAGAAAACATAGGTACTAAACTTATGAACCTTGGCCATAGATAATGTTTTGTGAGTTTCACCTCAAAAGCCAGGGAAGTAAAAGCAAAAATAAATGAATGGTACTACATCAAACTAAAAAGTTTCTACACAAAACAGAACTTCTACAACAAAGCAAAATGTGACCAACTGAATGGGAGGTGATATTTGCAAACAGTAGCTCCGACAAGGGGTTAGTACCCAAAATATATAAAGAACTCATACAACTCGACACCAAGCAAACAATTTATTTAAAAATGGACAAAGGACATGAGCAGACTCCTCTCCCAAGAGGAAATACAAACAGCTAACAGATATATGAAAAGATGTTCAATGTCACTAGTTATTAGAGAAGTACAGATCAAAACCACAATGAGATACCATCTCACCCCTGTTAGAATGGCTATTATCAGCAGAACAGGTTATACCAAGTGTTGGAGAGGTTGTGGAGAAAAAGGACCCTTCATTCAGTGGTGGTGAAAATGCAGACTGGTGCAGCCACTTTGGAAAACAGTCTGACTGTTCCTCAAAAAATTAAGAATAGAGTTACCATATGACCCAGCAATCCCACTTCTGGGTATCTACCTGAAAAATTTAAAAACATTTATTTGCAAAGATATGCACCTCCCTATGTTCATGGCAGCATTATTCACAGTGGCCAGGATATGGAAACAACCAAAGTACCCTTCAATAGAGGACTGGGTAAAGAAGGTGTGGTTCATATGCACAATGGAATACTCCTCAACCATAAGAAAATATGAAATACTGACGTTTTTGACAGCATGAATAGACCTTTAGACAATATTATGATAAGTAAGATAAGTCAGACAGAAAAGGTAGTAACCATGTGATTTTACTGACATGTGGGATATGAAAGTGAAACTCATAGAAACAGACAACAGCATGGTGGTTACCAGAAGGGGGGGAATCAGGGGAAGTAAAGGGTAAATGGGGTCAAACATGGCCAGAAGATGATCTGACTTGGGGTGGTGGACACACAGTGCAACGTACAGATCATGTATCATAAGGCCGTGCACTCAAAAACTACATGACCCTATGGACCAGTGTCACCCCGATAAATTTAATAAAAAGTACAATAAAATAAATAATAAAATGTTGTAGAAAATGTAGGTCTAAAATAAAATTAACTCTCTGCTATAACTCAAGTCTTTAACCCTTCTTATGAGAAATCTCTTTTCACAATATTCTTTGGCTCCAGATTCCTATACGTTTCTCAGTAGAAAATGAGTTTTGCATTTCTTCAGGCTAAAAGCCAATGTGAAAATCTGGAAGGCTTCAGCACAGGTCTGTGTGTCCACAGTAGGCAGAGACAGATAGGTATGCTGGAATATGCAAGTGAGTTTTCTAAAATGATGCAGACAAAACTATATCATTCGGAATCATTTTAGATAAAATATTTTTCTGTAGATTAGATCTACCAGTGACAGTTTGTCTATCTCTGTTTCTACTTCTGTTTCTATGTCTATGTCTCTCTCTCTCTCTCTCTCTCTCTCTCTCTCTCTCTCTCTCTCTCTTGGTGGAAGCCACCTACATAGGCCTCCCACAGTAATTTATAGTAGTGGCAGATAGGCAGGTCTGCAGGCCTTCAAAAAACTTTCTTTGCCCCAAGATATTTCAGCAGCACATGCAGTCGTCCTTTTGACTCCATGGAGGAGGATTTGATCCAGGCCTCCTGAGGACACCAAAAGCCAGGGTTGTGCAAGTCCCTTGTGTTAAATGAGGTAGTATTTGCATATAAACTATGCATGCCCTCTCATATAATTTAAATAATCTCTAGGTTACTTATAATACTTAATACAATGTAAACAGTTGTTATACTGTATCATTTAGGGAAAGATAACAAGAAAAAAGTATGTGCCTGTTCAGTGCAGACACAACCGCCATAGGCCTAATTACATAGTACATGTCAGCAACAAATTAACTGTTTGTTTTTTTAAACAAATATCTCTATCTACAGTTGGCTAAATCTGTGGGTGCAAAGTCCATGCATAAGAAGAGCTGTCTGTAATAATGTAACTTTGATTAAATTGGATTAGATTACTGAAAGTTTCCATGTGTCCCAAGTTCAGCCTTCGCCCTTTACTGTAAAAGCACATAATGAGGAGTGGGCAAAGTTAATATAAAAGACATCAACTTTGTTGTCTACTCCCTGTGTGTCACATGTTATTCTTTTTACCTAAAAATACTTAACTGAAAAACTAAAATGGATATTTGGTATCATGTGATATATTTTACCAATTCTTTCTTCAAAAAAAATCCTAACTATATTCAAATTGCCCACATTTCAGAATGAAGTATCTTATACATGCTAACAAATGCCCATTATATTTGTGTCAACAATACACAAGTACTGGAACTATGTAATTTACAATTAGAAAGGGAAAGATTTGCATGGCCAGTGGCTGAGCCAGGCTTGCAGGCTTGGGGCTCACCGCCTTTCCTAATGAGCATCACCTTGAGGCTCCTTGGGGCTCTTCTAATACATGGGTTTTTTTTTTACAATTTTATCTTTAATTAAAGTTTATATTCAATATCACTTTATATTAGTTTCAGGTGTACATCATAGTGGTTAGAAAATCATATACTTTATAAAGTGATCCCACGATATTTCAAGTACTCACGGCACACACATAGTTATTAGAATACTTTTGACTATATTCCCTGTGCTGTACTTTATGTTTCTGTGACTGTTTTGTGGCTACCATTTGTACTTCCTAATCCTTTCACTTTTTCCATCCATCTTCCCGACTGCCCTCCCTTCTGGCAACTCTCAGTAGGTTTTCCCATAACACACGGAGTGGGAATTGCCACTTTTCTAAAGCCTGAGCCCAGAAACTGCCACAGCGTCCTTTCTGGTGCACACTCTCTGTCAGAGCAGTTGTGGAGACTCTTTTCTATTCAAGGAAAAAGAGCATCAACTTTGTCCTTGAGTGAAAAAGTGTCAAAAAATTTTTGTCCAGATTGAATTTTATACAAATATTAACCTAAGTCTACATAAAGCCATAAAGGACATTATATAGGGAACTAGTGAGCAAGTTTTGAAATATCCACTGATATGAGACCTTTATTCTTCAGACTGTGTTTCTAAGTAGTGTACTCTAATTTTGTTTTAGTAAATCATTTTTAAGTGTGTCCAAAATACACCAGCATATTTGTGAATGATTTCCTTTGGAATAACTTAACAATATTGAATACCTTAAAGATGCATTTTCAATAGAAGATACATACAGTTTATTTTCTCTATATATCCCTCATTATTTTTAATAAAATTTAATTGAAAATAGTATTGCTATTATTGATCTCTTAAATCATAGTTGAATTACTCAGTATTGTATTACCTGTGGATTTACAACACCTAACATTAACATAGTTATAACTATTATTCACTAATATTAGAATTTATAACTATTATAATTCTCATTACTTTTAATTACTTTAGATCATCCTACACTGTGACTTACTTAATGTGTCATTTTTAGTTTAATAAAATCAAAAGAAAATTTAATGTAAAATATAATTACTGTGTAGTTCTCATCCAGCAAGACTCAAAGACAATCATGTCATTGTTTCTGTTTCGGCTACTGCAATTTATAAAAGCTGAGTGTGTGAAAGATATGCATATTACACATTACACATTATACAGATTTATCTACATATGATATTGCATATGCATTTCACTTATTTTATAAATAATATATAATTTTATATATAAAATTTATATTGCATATAATTATTATTTCATGCACACACACACACACACAGAGGCTTGAAATTAATAATAGGAGATGTACTGATGCCCTAGCAACAAATGAGGAAATGTGACCCATGTGTAAAGTGACTTCATTTGCCTGGGATATTCCATCATATGCCTATCATCCTGGCTTAATTAATAGTACTTCCTTATGCTCTCAGACGTTTCCTTTTTTAGATGAAAAATTATATGGTCACTATACATATGGGGCTATGGAATTCAAATGTGCTGGCATAAAGTGATGGTGGATACAAGGTCATGGACCATGACAAACCAACAGTAAAGATCCATTTTATCTGTGAATGGGAACGATGCTGCCAACTATTACCAGGAAGCTGAGTCAGATTAGAAATTATAAATTAAACATGGTGTCAATTGTGGTTAAACTTAGGCTTAACCCTAGACCCCAAAGTTTTGGGGGACACAACTTCTATTTAAAAAACTAACCTAAAAATTGTTCAGACATGAAGGGTTTCTGTGGGGACTTGTATCAGTCTTGATTCAATCCGAAAAACAAAGTCACTTTAATGAAATCCATATATATTATATAATATATATTGGCTACATGACTGAGGGGAGAACTGGGGGAATTATAGCCAGAAAAATTATCACCAAATCCAAGGTCATTGCAGGTGGAAGGCAAGGAAAGCAAACAGCAAAGTCTTCACTTAAACACTAGAACAGGTGGTTCTCAGGGGCTGGCCAGAATGCTTGAAAGCTACCACCTCAGTCAGCAGCAAAAGTGGGTATTTCTCATATGCTTGCTGAGGAGTTACTATGACTCTTCAGTCTGTCTATGAGTCTGGAAGAAAATACCTTCTAAATATTGCAGTTATCTTATTGGTAAACTACAACTCAGAAGTTTGGAGGAAGCAGAGTTCCGGAAAAAGAAGCTATCTTCTTTTCTCTGCCGTACAGAGAAAACCACAGATAAAGAGTGGCTAAAGTAACTTTGGGCAATCCAGCACAGCTCCCAGTAGAGAAGATGCACTCCCACCTGTCATAGGTGCTTCTACAGCAAGGAACACATAGGACTACTTCTGAAGGCAATTCTTTTGAAGAAGGGCTCTCACAAACAATTGAAATACATGGACGTAAATTCTTTCTTCTGAACATGAATTTGCTAAAAGGGAAAATTCACAGCCAGATTCTAGGAGCTTAAAGCGATCTGAAACTTATTTTAAAATAAATATAGTCAATTTATTCAAAAATATAAAAGAAATAAAGCTCATAGTGGCCCTAAAACATTTAATATACATAAATCCAGAAATAAGTAATATTGTGCTTACATTTTTTAAAGTGATCTATTACAGTTAATTAGTTGTTGTTAATTAATTACTTGGCTAACAGTTATGAAAAATATACCAAAAATATCAATGAGTGTATAGATGGTGACAGAGCCAAGCAGACAAAATATAAACCTGGACATGTCCCCAAAGCAATACAAGAGAGTGGATGAAAGATATAGAGACAAGAGGCTAAATACTCAAATAGAAGGTGAAATCATTTTTCTAGAAATACAGAAAATGTGCTCTCACACTGAAAGAGCACAATGACTTCTCAGTAGGAAAGGAAGGCAATTGCTACTTGCAGAACATCAAGAGTAATAAAACAGTTTACTTCTATATGTATATAGGAACTGTGATAATTGAATGATTTTGAGATAAAGGATAATATCTAAGAGTTCCTTCTAACTAGCAATTTGATCTTAAATAATCACATAATTTTTTAGGCCTTAGTTTACATATCTGAAACGTGGGGATGACATCATTGACTCTAACTACATCAGCAGTGTATGAGCAATGAGAAAGGTAGTATATTAGGTTGATGTTACTTAAAAGACAGCAAATTACGTGAATATGATCTGCTGGCTACTGCCATTACTGACTCGAAGACTTAAGGAGTCATTATATACCTTTCCTCATTTAATTATTGTTTCAAATATTAAAATGTTCATTCATCAATATGAAAAACAAAATCAGAAAACTATTGAAATGTAGTGGCAAGTTATTTAGGGAAGAAATTTTAAGAATGGGTAAATGACAACTTTTCAAAAATTTCTATTTTTGTTAAAGCATCATAACTATATTTAAATGGTGCTATTAAATGGATTAAAATAGTATAAAGAGGGTACAAGTTCAAGATGAAAACATTCTTTCAAGTATAAGAATTACCAGTGATGAAGACTGATGGTTTCAGGCTGTTCTGACCTTCCTAGAAGTAGACCTCCATACGGAAGTCTAACAACTTTTGGGAAAGTATGTTAAATTGTCACTTTTCAAGATCAACCTGATGTATATGGGGGTGTATACATATGTGAAATGTTAACTGTATTAATCTAAGCATTTACTAACAGCTTTGTTTTAACAATGATGATTTATAAAATTGAGACCAAGCATAAAACTTCCCACTCCGTTCAAGTCATTATATAAGCCATCTTAAATCTTCAGGACCTGAAGTTTTTTTGATAAATCCATAAATAAAATAAGTGGTAGCAAATTCAGGATTTTAAAAATTGAAGAGAGAAAGGAAAAATTGTTTTGGTTTATTTTTGTTTTTCTACAATGCATATTAAAGCTGAAACCTCAAGCCTTTTATAAAATAGTGTATATTGTTTGTACAATATTTTCAGGGAAAAAGTATTGTATAAAATATAGCAATTCCTCAAAGAACAGATTCTTTTAAAACCAAACTATTTTATTCAAGCATAGAATGTATCTTCATCATGAAAACAGCTGTCTATACAAGTGGAAAGGCTTCAGCGCCTCTTTCCCCGAGGAGGTTAAAATAAATTGGACCCACCTTAATCAAGGTTATGACTTCCTTGAGGCTTATCTTCTGACAGAACCATTTTCTACAATCATTTTCTTTTCTGTTAGCAACTATTGTCTGGGGCTTTCCTGCTTCTATCACCTTCTCCTGTCTATAAGTCAAAAGGATCTGATATCCAAGTACAGACACTTTTAAAACTACTCTAAGCCCAATTAGAATTGATTCACAAGTCGGCATACACTAATCATAGCGTTTAAATTTCGGGTGTAGGTGTGGCAGTCTGATTAGACAGTGAGCCTTTACAATGCTTCCCGACTTCAGCTGGAAGGGTATTGGGAAACAAAGAGAAAGGCAGGCCCCACAGGCTGGTGTCACACGGAAGGAGTAGAGATTTGCCAGTAGTCAGCCAAGCCACCCAACAGCAAAACTTATTTGCTTTTACTCTTAGTGCAAACAGCACAATTTTTTTCCCGTGCTTCCAAAGATTATGTTCAATCGTGAGCAATATTGAATGCTGATCCTCTAAAACATTATCAAAACAAGTGGGTGATACCAACCTGAATTCATTTTTTGCCATGCTGTGGGAGTACACTACCTCAGCAGAGACGGAAGAGATGTTTATTGAGATTTTGAAGCCTGGTTCCATGTGTGTCATTCAATGTGGAGGCCTGGTTAGGATTGGGTAGAATCTTAATTTGATTCCTTAGAATTGTGGACAAAGGGAAGAATTTTGAGGCAAGTGATACAAAGGGTCTTAACGTGTACCTTTCAATAAGATCCTGAAATGAAAAATGAAATTACTTGTAATTTCCATCTTGTTGGACAAGAGGTTTCTGTAATACTAAAGTTCAGTTCATGAAGTCAGTGGAGGAATAAAGCATGTTAATGTAGACAGTAAGCTGTGTGAATGTGGACTCAGTTCTCAGCGGGGAAACTCAACAAAACAATATCAAGACTGATGAAGCAAGACAGGAGAGCAGACAGCAGAGCAGAGAAACAGCAGGCTCAATGAAGAGAGACATTTGAACACAAAGAAACTAAGCCATAATATTGGATTTTAAAGTAAGCATGGTTTTAAACATCCATACACAAAGAAATATAGTAATGCCCTAAAATGAAAATCAGGTCTTATTTTTATATCAAAACAAAAACACCTCAATGTATAGGTTAAATTACAAAATGGATATTGCTGAAAGGTAAACAAGAAGGCATATTTAATTTAGTGTTGCTCCCAAAGGGAAAAGGGATTGCAAAGTACAAAGAAAGGTATAAGTATTGGAAAATCATGTAAGTTCTAACATCCAAAATGCTGGAGTGCAAAAGAAAATACTGAAGAATCCCTGATAAAAACACTAGTTTCTAATGCACAATATGTTGAATCCAGGGTTTGCACAAATAATACCCCATTTTTGTTGCAAATTTTTATTACAAAATCATAAGCATGCAATCCTGTAATATAACAATATCACACTCAAGCACATCATATGACATTTTAGGTGAAATTTTCAAATCAAAACTATAAATTATTACACCCATATTATTACAATACCCACCACACTCAAGCAAACCTTACTTCTGCCAGACCCTATATAGACAACAATATTGTATTATAATCATCAAAATTGATAAGACTAAATCTTAATTATTTCCACCCCAAAAAAGAAATGGATATTATGTGACATGATAGATATGCTAATTATTGTTAAATTGGCAAATTGGCAATCATATCACCATATATAAATTCATCAAATCAACCTTTGTACCCCTTAAATTTGTACAATGGAACAGGTCAAATATACTTTAATTAAAAAAATAAAAATACATACAATCCAAAAATCAGTGTCACTTGAGAATGTCCTAAGAGAGAATTAATTAACGTTTCTATGATAATTAAGTATTTTCTTTGTATATGAAATACAGAACATAAAGGCTTCTCCAAGCAATATCCTTCTATTGAAAAAGTGGAAAACACTTGAGCTGCTGAGGAGCCCCTGAAATCATACTTGCTGACTGTTCTAGAAATTCCCCCTTATGGAATGTGCACACGTGTCTTGCATCAGAAGTGGTCTAGCCCTAAGATGGATATTACTTTGTTCTTCAATATTTCCTTTAGGTCGTGAGTGCTAGGGAGCTCTTTGTGCAAGTGATGAGAAAGCCTGGAGTGGAAAGGCCTGCATCCTGGTATAGAAGAGTGTCATTGCCTGGAATTTTCTCTCCAAAGACAAGCATGAAGTAATGGATGGCAGATCACTTGTCTCCAAACGGGATGTAGCCTTTTTGACTGCATCCAACATACTCTAGTCAAAGATTACTTTCTGAGTCATTGGGTTAATTTTAATAACATTTTTCTATCAATATCTATGTTTCCTGTTACCACAAAAGACATTGTCCAATATCTTTATTTCTACAACTGGTTATAGAGTTCCTTGAAAGAGGTGCTAAAATATAATTTCAATTTCTAAGAAAGATATTCACATTCATTCAAAGTGTCTTTTCATAACAAAGTAGTTATAATGGTTATTGTTGGCCAGGAACCATAATTTTATCTCTGAGCAGATAAAGAGAATCTTACTAGAATGACCTTCTACTACCAGCCTTGTTGTCTCTTTAGATGCATGAAGATTGTTAGCTATGTTCACAGAAGACACAGGAGCATCCTGCCTTGCTCCAGGACCATCATCGCTGCCAGGCTTAAATGACACCTGCTCATTTGATCTGAATACAAGCTTCTTGCTATATTCATTTTATTTTTCAATACTAACATAATACCTCTCTTCATATACTTTTTCATGAAGGTTACATACTAATGGGAATGAAGGTGCTGTTCTTCCATGTTTTATTCCTTATTGCCAAAAAAAAAAAAAAAAAAAAAGCAAATCTGGATTTAGTAAGGAGAGATTTTATTTGAAAGGATTGTTGAAAGGGCACAACAAACAATTGCAATGGGGGGGGGGGTAAGTGTTGCCGTAGGGAGAAGATGCTGATCATAAAATTTCCAAGCTTCTCAAGGATTAGGCAGAAACAGGTTTCTCTTATAGAGGGACGTGAACAAGGCTAAAGGGAACCATAGGGAGGGGAGTGTAATGGAAGCCTGACCTGATGGGATAGGAGATTTGAGAATGTTTGCCTCTGAGGCTACCCTATTCACAGGAATGGCTGCTGAGTAAAAGTTCCATGCTGCCATATTTAGGGACCTGGCAAAGGACAGAAGCTTAAAAAAGGCTGTTTTGTTTTCGTGTTTGTGTTTGCTTGTTTTATAAAGCATTTTGTTCTGATGGGTCAGTGGAGATAAGCAGTTTACTTATTTATGAAGCAAAGAATGGGGCAAGTCTGTATCTGTTTTTGTTTTTTCTTTGTTTTGTTTTTTGTTCATGTGTTTTTGTTTTTGTTTGGTCAAAGAAAGCAAAGGGAAACATCTATGATTCTTTTTTTTTTAAAGATTTTATTTATTTACTTTTTTGAGGGGAGAGAGAAAGAGAGGAAGAGAAACATCCATGTGTGGTTGCCTCTTGCATGCACCCCACTGGGGGCCTGGCCCTCAACCAAGGCATATACTCTGACTGGGAATCGACATGGCAACCCTTTGGTTTGTAGGCCAGCACTCAACCACTGAACCATACCAACAAGGGCTATCCTTGATTCTTACTTAAATCCTGTGGGGAGGGCAGTTCATTGAAATAGGTGTTTTCATAGAGCACAAAAGAGTGAGAGATTTCATATCCTTTGCTGCTTTCAAGGATCACAGGGTTTAGATAAAATTCAGAATTGTCATCATAAAGAACATTAGACCTGAGATGCTGAAAAACAAATCTTGAAATTTCAAAGCACAATTCAATGAATTCACATATTATCATTCATCAAGTTTGGCAGTGAAACATTTAGAGGTTCTTTGAACAAAGGAAAATGTGAGCATAGCCTGAATCTGGCTGTTGCATTTCTTGTTTGTCCTCAGTAGCATATGTATGCCTATTAAACACCATTTCAGTTGTATCTAAACACATTGAAACACAAAGTTTCTATCACTGAAATTAGTGAGGTTTCAGTGTATACTTATGAGTTTTGTCAATACAGAATGGAATATTCACATTTTACTTTGTCATAGAAAATAGCTAGAATAAGTGGCCTGGACTTCTACTTTTTTCACTCAAAATGTGTCAAATGAGTAGATAATTATTCCAAAGTAACCTATAGAATATAGCTCAAATATAACTATAAAATATACAATATAATTATTTATAACAAAGATTCTCAAGTTCTATACTATAGATTTTGAGTGAGGTCAGCCTTCCAATGCTGACCTGCAACTTCCCGTTTCAGTTTGTCATTTTGGTGACTTGTTAACTCCTCTCTACCTTATTTTCTACATGGAAAAATAGATTACACCAACGTCCACTAAATTCAATGAGAATAAGTATGTGAAGTCCCTTCACTGCGTTGAAGCTACAGTAAAATGAAGTGGCAAAAAAGCAAAGGGGTAAAAACCCTTTAAATTAATTAATTTGCTTATAAATGAATTCTGACAATATAGAGAATCAACACATGAAATCTAATATGAGAACTGAGTTTATTCAGCAAAAGTGCTACAATTCTGAATCTACCCACCTAGTAAACTTTCCCATTTGCCTGCCCACATATCACATAAATCATTCTTACACTTGATTAATTTTTTTCTTAGAAAAAAATTTAAAAGCATTCTACAATATTTTTAACTTTATAATATATATTTTTACTAATATGAAAAAATATGGCAGATACATACTTTCAAAAGCTAATTATTTTCATTCACACCCCTGGAGTTTCCTCAACTAGCATAATAATAACTAGGCTATTGTTCCTCTGAGAACTGAAAATGAATATTCATAAATAATTGAGGCTTTCAAAGCTATAATCATAAGGACTTTTAAATGTCACATTTACTTACCACATTCACTTTCTGTTCTGCCATGTAATTTTTATGTACCTTTATATGTCCTGTGCTTGGTTCCTTTCTTTAGCATTGTCTCTGGAGAATGTTGAATTTTCCATAGCAGAGCCTGCAGGAAAAACCCAGAGGAATCTCTGAGATTACTTATTGTATGAGGGGCACTAAGAGTCAATGCTGGGGATTTTTGGCCTTATGAGCATCCTTGATAATGCCGGTACTCAGTTTAAAGAGTGTCAGGGAGCACCAGGGTAAATCCATAATCATTTAGTAGCAATTAACAAGAAAATTTGTGTGACTTATTTCTTCCTAGTGTGTCATTTTTTGCCAGTGAGATTTCACTACCAGAATATAGCACATCTTTTTGACAGTAAAGCTATGATTCTGTTAAAAAGTAAATTGAGCAATAACACCCAGAGAAAATGAGGCTATTCAAGAGCTGTGTGCAATTAGCTGAGGGCCTATGGACAGCAAGTGAAGCGGCAATTGATGAATACGTGAACAATCACTCCAGTCATGTGGGCAAACATCTGAATTCCAGATCCACTCTGTAACCTCAGTTTACCCTGGACAAAAGCCATAGTGTCCAAAAGAACTAAATCTCTGGTAAAATTTCATGAGGCAAAGTAACAAACGTTTAATCTTGAGTCCTGCATATCTGTAGTTTTGGCCATTCTGTTATTTTCTATCTGGTATACCAAAGAGGGTAGGAGAACATTAAAAAAAAATAAAGTGAAAGAAAATATGCTAGAATTAATTTCCCTAACTTTTTTTTTTTAAATCAAATATCTGTATCGGCAACAGACATGTACCCATCAGTCGTCATCTAAACAAGTGTGTGTAAGAGTTTGGGAATTGGAACAACAAAAGAATGCAAACCAGACCCTGATATGTTGAGCCTACGTAAGTTAATTTGACCCACAACATTCTTAAATTTTTGTTGTAGTTTATAAATTCAATTTTCAATGCTTACAACATGCAAATTCACAAACACACAATGGATTATTTTCCTCTGGAATGATGGCATTTCTGTGTCATCAAAAATATTCCAACTTATTGTCCTTGTTTAGATTAGTATACCAAGACTCAAAAAGAGTACAAAATTTCTAGAGTTGCAACAATTAAAAGCACCTACCACTGAGGCTTTCAGTATGAATTATGTAAATAACAGAAATCAGTTAGGAAGATTCCTGGCACATGGGTAGGACTATATTATTATGACCCCCTGGCTCTGAAATGTTGAATTTTTCATCTTGCATTACAAACTTTGAAATGCCAGGATCAGCTGCCCTTTTATAAGGACTGAAAACATCCCAGGACTCACTTCTCGCTGGGGTGCTTTGCACTTCCGGAAGTGACGCTGGCCACAAAACAGTGCTCAGAGACAGTAATGACGTGATTGCAAGGTCAAAAATGTAACCTCTGCGAACATCCAAAGGACTTAGCTTAGATTTGCCCTATGCCTGAGAGCACAATTGGTCCAAGGCAGGCAGCGTTCCAACCAATGGGTGGCTCAAGCAATGGACAGGAAGCCCTGGGGATGGGTGGTTGGTCCCACAGAGCACCGTGACTCTACAGTGTCATTCCTGACGAGTTAACACAGAAGTTGGCTCAATGATCTGAGTCCAGGTTCACAGATTCTTTAAGTTAAAAGTGATGAGACTGAATACATGCTACTTTTTTTCTTATAACAACAATTTAACTTGGTGTAATCTCATAACGTTTACAAAAACTTTGCCCAGTATATTAGTTCATTGATTTACCTGTGAAAGATAAAAGGCAGATATCATTACAAATTCACAATGTGAAAATAAGTAAACTAGATTTCACTTAACATTGTCGATAGATTCTTGGAAACCGCAAGTTTAAACGACACAATGTATAGTGAAACAAATTACACCAAGGACTAGTTAATATATATAGAAATATGTTGTAGGAACATAACTGTTATTTATATCAATTAGCTTATGGTAAAATTCACTGAAGTCATAGCTTTCAAGAATGTGTTGTTGGTGACGTTAAATGAGACTTGCTGTATTAACAGGAAGATACAAATTCACATAACATTCCATAATTCATTTCTAATTTTCCTCCTCCTTAAAAAAATAGTTACAACACTAAAACTACCAAAGTCTCCGGTCTTGAATCCAAGCATTCTCACTCCAAAGGCATCCATCGATGTCCTGTGCTTCAGAGATTGAAAATGCCAGTTCCACCAGGGCCACAGTAAATACCAGCAGAGGTTGAATGAGTGGGAACTGCAGGGTGCTTTCCCTTCTATAAGCATCAACTACTACTCAGCTCAGGCTGACTGATCCTGCCAGGGAATCTGCTCAGCATTTCCAGATCTCCTTTTATTTTACCAGAGCTAGAATTTGCACTTTCAGCGGGAATTCTACACATTTTAAAAGTAGGCAACTAATTCAATTTTGTGAAAAAAAACAAAAAACACTTGAAACACAAAAATTTACAAGTGGGATTCTAATATGGCCAAATCCTTCGCCCCAATAGATGGGTACTTCAAATAAAAAGAACAGCCTTACACATGAAAGAGAATGAGAAGTGGGTACATTGTGTAGCAGAGCTGGGGTCGTTGTGGGACAACGTAAGTGCTTGTTCAGCATTCGGGTGACAGTGTTTTCACCACGGGGTGGCTTAGGGAGATATGCAGTGGATTTGGTTTCCCATGATCTTTGTCTCTGCCAGCAAAACCATCCAAATTTATAAATATATATGCAAACTATTTTATGATAACAACACTTTGAAATAGACTATATTTTTGAGACTAATTTAAATTTTAGAAAGATTTTAAGAGCTATTAGAGACTAAATTAATAAGACCAGGTATAATAAAAAATACTGGAAAACTTGCTATTTTTACAGTTACATTCAACATAAGTGAAAATAAATTTCTTGTCTGAGTGGAAGGCAAGAAAAGAATTTCGGCAAGGGACAGTGGGGATCATCTACTGTGTGTCAGTTTTATTGGGGTGTTTGATTCATATTTAACTACTGCATTGTTGTCTTTTTAAATAAGTGCTTAAAATACTAATAACTAATGTAGATAAAACATGGACCAATGATTAAGAATGTGTTATGAAACTAAATTATGATTAATTCATTTTTGTGCTGCTGAGGGGAAAATACAAATTTCTCAAAAGCATAAAGGCAGTGGTGCTGTTATGCAAATACAGTTTAGCACATAACCCTCATATCTACTTCCAGTGAGACATGGTGTTTAGTTTCTTTCCTCTGAGAGCCTCTGGTGCCAGTAGTGAGACTAGAATAAAGGGAATACATCCACAGGCGACATGCTGTCTGCACTTTGTCATTTGCAAGAACATATAATTTGAAAGACAAATCATGAAATATAATTTCCCCTTAGACAAGCCAGATAAAAATTCTTCATCTTTGCTCCCTACACTGAATTACAGTAGTTTATCCCTAACACACCCTTCCTTAAAAGTACAGTTGCTAAGACATGTTAAAAATGCCTCTATTATCAAAAATAAAGATAGTGGCCACAGGAATGCACAGAGCTCAACCTTGGGGTCAGATATAACTGTTTTTGAAATCCAGCTACAATACGCTTTTGCTGTGTGATGTTGGGCAAACCCCTCTACCTCTCTGTGCTTCACTTAATGAAACTGAAGAAAGTGCCCTGTTATGTTGATGTAGGTGTAGCAGGGTTCTGAAGCTGGATCATGCCCTTGCTGGGGCCTTATTTTAACTGGGTACATTTGGCAGGGTAACAACAGAAGCTGGCTTGCAAGAGAGTGTTTAATTTTGGTTTGGGAAAGTAATGGGGCAGCAGAGAGATAGGAAAATGGAGAAAAGTTGATGACACTCATCCGCCAAGCTCAAAGTATAACCGATAGAACCTATGGAGATATTAGTTCAGCCGAAGCTGCCAAGAGTCAATTTTGCCTGGCATGAGCATTCCACTATAAATCTCATTCCAGTATAAATAGCACACTGGGATTCTGCCCCAAAATATGTGGTCTTTAGGCAGACAGCAGGAGGGCAGCAGTGAATACCATGCTGGTTAGTGGATCATAGTGGATGGAAGCTGGACACATGCTGTCCAAGGAAGATTTCCAGGAAGAGATGGGAGATTCTCGATGAGAATGGTGCTAGAATAGTGGTTTCCAGCAAGGTCAGACTTGTGACATGAACACATGCAAGGTTACTGCTAGAAATGCTAGGAAGTAAGCATTTTGACACTGCTCTTTCAATATGAGCAATTTAGGCTGTATTTCTAATCACATTTTATTTAGCTCAATTCAAAAGCAGTGTGCTAATAATAACCCACTAAACTTAATCAGCAAATCAAAATGTTCTGTGTTTTAAAATATTTTAAGGCCTTAGAAGATGATTCTTGACTTCCTGATTTGGGCACTCTACTGATACAACCAATTCCTGTGCACAAACCTTCTAGCTGAAGAGGCTTTTGATAGTTTGAAAGGATATTTTTAAGGAGTCGTAAAGTAGATGACAGGTAGTAATGAAACCATTTTGATTTTTTTTGTTAGTGCCAAGAAATAATGATCAAATCCTTTGCCTTCAAAATGACTTCCAGTAACCATTAGCTTTTAATCCAAGCACACTTTCCCTCAAAAATACTAACCATGACAAGAGTCCTTCATAAAAATATGTTACTCTTCCTTTCTTTAAATGTTTCAAAGATGAAAGTCAGAAGCTCAGATAATGAATGAAAATTTGGCTTAAAAAGAATTATTATAGTAAATTAACAATTATAACAGGTAGCTTTACAGAAATATTGAGCTTTCAGAAATCTACAACAATATTTCTTATAACCCTCTTACACATAATTTTTCAGATTGGTGGAGACACATTCTCAAATTGAGATCTTGCCAAAGCAAAAGGAACAAAATCAAATTTATTGGTGTTATATACAGTTACAAAAAATAGATGGTGAGGGTGTGGTACGGTACCTGGCACATTGCTAAGGCTCTTCGAAAAGGATGGATAGATGAAAAAATGAAAAAATAGATACTATTATAACTCAAAAATATCACTGCAAATAAGATTAATGGACTCTAGCTAACTTAAATTGAAAATAATGTCATCAGAAAGATAACATAAAGGTCACCAAAAGGATGGAAATTTTAGAGAGACTTAGAGATAAAGGCGAATGGGAGACTGACTCAGCAATGAGAAGCAAACCCAAGGGCACCACACAGAAACAGCAGGCCAAGATATCACGTCGGCGACATTGCTCTAGGTCAGTTTCACTACCACTCACCCCATGGTGCCACCAGTTCTGATAGGAACATCCAGCTTACTGAGTCTTAGTCCCATGCTCCAGTCAATTTAGACAGTTTTCTGGTCCCTTGGGATTCTTTAATATGTTAGCAAGGCCCATGCTCTCACCAAGATGCACACAATATAACAGAAAGTGAGCTTAAAGATGGTAAAAAAAAAACAAAATTCTCAATAATATTAAAGAATGATATCTTTGTTTTGTGAAAAAATTAAATATATAAATATACATATATTAATATATAAATATGTTTAAATATAAATATCTAGAGAGAGAGACAGAAAGAGAGAAAAGTAACTGTGATTAATTTAAATTATGGGACTATAAATCAGTTTATTTGCTCATTTTTACTTTATATTTTTATATTTTAACAAAAATAAATAATTGGATTAACTAAAAAGAAAAGGCACTATTTACAAGTTTAGATTATTTACTCACGGTTCTTTATTCATTAGTCCAATGCATGTTTGTTGAATAACTACCATGTTTTAAGGACTATATCAGAAATTAGAAAGTGTACTACAGTGAACACACAAGACAGTTTCTTTACCCTTAGGAGATAAACAGTCAACGAGGGAGAAACATTATACAAATTCATAAAGAACTATACATTTTTATGTAAAGAGATGACATAAATTAGTTTGTGGTACAATGTCTAACTAAGGAAGTGACATGCAGAATGAGACCAGAAGAATGTAACAGCTGGCTAAGAAAACTGGAGAAAGACCAGTCTAGGCCGAGACAGGACACTTTTCTATGAAGAGCCACAGAGTAAACAGTTGCACTTTGCAGACCGTGTGTTCTCTGTGCAGGGGTAACACAGCCACAGACAATGCACAGTAGATAAATGACCAGGCTTGTTTTCCAGTAAAACGGGGAGCAAGCTGCTGTCTCATGAGCCATAGTTAACTGATCCTTGAGTTAGGTAAAGCGAGCACTTGGCGTGTTTGAAAACTTCGGCGTAAAACCTGAATATATGGTTTATTAAAACACATGATATACTCTAAGCACTGTGTTTGAAATAGGAAACACAATTTAAATTTGTTATCTCGTTTAGCCCTCACAACTATTTCACTAAGTAGATGTTCTTATTATTTTCATTTTACACGTGAGGAAAATAAGGCATGTGAATGACGAGACGATGGTCATAAATCACATGTTTGTGAAGCAAATGTTCGGAGTCATGTAGTTTGACTCACTGATCACACTTTTTAAGGAATAGTCCAGAACATATACATCTGTGATTCTGATTAAATGCTTTATTAATGTTGCATAAATTGATATTGTTGTAGTATTTCTTATACTCAGAACATACTGTGTCTTTGCATTTCTTCTCATCCAGAAAAATACTGTTTTTTCATTTGTCCTTGTCTTATATTTTTCTCTAACAGCTTATAGATTTCTTCAAATAGGACTTGAAAGTTATGGTTTTAATTTTAGTGGTAATTATTTTATTATTTTTGTCACTGTTATAAAACAACTTTATTTTAAGGCCCTTTTTTCCACATTTTAAGTGCTTATTGTCAAAGTACAAGAAATCTATTGTTTATACATTTAAATTTTCTCTTCCTATATTACTTAATTCTAGAAGTTATCTACTAGTGCCACTTGAGTTTTCTAGACAAATCTTTAGTAAAGACATTTTTTTAAAATGTATATTATGTTCACATAAAACCTGCATATGAATGTTTATAGCAACTTCATTCAAAATTGCCAAAAATCATTAAAAAAGATGTCTTCCAGTGGCTGAATAAATAAACAGTGGTACATATACAATAGAATATCATTCACTGCTAAAAATAAGTGAGCCAATAAGCCATAAATGTAAAGACATAGAGAGAACCTAAATGAATATTTCTAAATGAAAGAAGCCAATATTAAAAGACTACATATCGTAGAATTCCAACTATAGAATATTCTAGAAAAGGCAAAACTATAGAAACAATAAAAAGATCAATGGTTCCCATGGTTTGGAGGTAGGAGGAGAAACGGACAGGTGGAGCAGAGGGGGTTTCTAGGGCAGTGAAATCATTCTGTATGATACTGTTATGATAGACATGTGACCTTTCCGAACCCATAGAACGTATAGTACAAAGAGTGAATGAACCCTAATGTAAAAGTATGGACTTTAGTTAATAATAATATATCAATAATAGTTCATCAATATAACAAATTTACCACACCAATGAAAGATGTTAATAATTGGGGTGACAGCTTCAGGAAAGGGAATGTATGAGAGCTCTCTGTCTTTTCTGTTCAATTTTTCTCTAAACGTAAACTGTGCTAAGAAAATAGGTTCATTAGTTAAAGGAAAGAAAACCAGAAACATGAACATGCTTTCATGTCCCCATTGGTCACTCTGTTAACTGCCAGCTTCCTTGGATAGAGGCAGAAGGCTCTCAAAGCAACCACTAGCTGAAGAAGGAACTATGGATTTAAGCATGTCTTCCAATTATATGAGTGTGAACTCAGGATATTCATCCAAAATTATTTCACTTTCAATTTTTCAAACTATAAGCTGACTTATTTAAACAACTAGTCTGTTTCCTGATCTGTCTATGCTATTATTTATTGAAATTATACTTAAATAATAGATATTTTCAGCTTAAGAGAATAAATAGTACAAACATCATTTAAGGTAAATAGTAAATACATTTTTTCAAAGTAGTGCAGAAGTGTTTTTGCTACTGGGGCTGGTTGCTTTAGGAAGAGAAAGAGAGATTTTGTGTGTGTGTGTGTGTGTGTGTGTGTGTGTGTAAGAAAATAGTCAATTTGTGTATGAATAAAAATAATAGTTTAATAATATGTAAGTATTGACAAATTTTAAAATATGATGAAATGCGAATTATTAAAACTGTAATTACTATAAACACAAAGACATAAAAGCATACTATTGGTTACCAGAAAATGACTTTGGTAGTATGGACTGTAATGTTTTTACTTACATTGTATCATTAATTGAATGGTATTATTTGATTTTAAAGTCATTTATTGTCACAAACCTAACAGCTGAGATTCAAGATAAAAAAGAATACTACTACTCCATCATTAGGTTGACTTACATGCATGTTTATAATTTGCATCAAGATCAATAGATATTATGCATACTACGTATATAGATACAAGTACTTTGTGTCTTTTTTGTCAATTCCAGTGAGTGTTTAACATTACTCTTACTTTTTTTTCCTGGACTGATCCATCTGAAATACATAAAAAAGACACAGAGTACTTGTAAACATATATTCAGATGCATTATATGCTATTTTCACTTAGAATAGGCTTTTCTAACCTTCAAGAATCACTATAAATCACTGTGATATAAAGTTGAGGCTGCTGAAAAAATTTAAGCACGCATTTCAATAACCATTGTGTCATTAGGGACATATGGTATTCTTCCAGATTCAATCATTAGATGACTTGTTACTCATGCTGCTGTTGAGCTTATGGAAAGAGATTAATATAATAATTTATGTGTTTCTTCTGATTAAGATAGAATGTGCTTCATTCTTCTATTGTGTTTGATATTGAATTAGTAAAATAAACATCTAGTACAGTTGTACTATTTACAAAAAGCAGGTTTGGAGACTACTTGCTTTGTGGACCAGAAGCCATTTAAGAGGTTCAGGTACAGCTGGTTTCAGATGGAGCCCAGGAATCTTCTTATTAAAAACTCTCAGCAATTGTTGTACATACCAAATTTGAAAATGAATGCACAGGAGAGGAAAACAAGTCTCTTTTTCTTTCCACATTACATCTTTAAAGAATTGGTTATTGAAACACCCAGTATATAATTATTTGAGACATATTTCATGAAATCTTCCTAGAAATCCAAACTGCCATGTAAACATAAAGAAGAATTGAATGAGAAATACACCTGTGGATAACTCACATACCAAAAAATTCCACAGGAAAATATCAATTGAAATAATTAACTCACGGCCAAATTTCTTCAACAAATAAAAAATAATACTTTTTAATCCAAGTTTGAAGAGGCCCTGAAAGTAACCCTTGGGAAGATTTTTGATGCAAATAAGCCAAAAATTCTCAGGATGCTATTTATACTAATAAAAGCAACAGTAACAACTACAACTGTTTTAGAATGGTTCAAGTATTGGATATAACATAGATTATTTCTTATTTAATTCATACAGTTTCACAGCGAGGTGTGTGATACTGTTTTTTCTCTCTTCTCGTAGGTGAGATATTAAAGAGATTAAATAATATCAAAGACATACCAAAGCCATACACTGAGCCAAGAACATATGTGCCTGTCCTTGTATTATTCCATTTTCCACTAAATGGGCAAATGTTTTTCTCTCAATAAAAATGAAAATAAATTCCTCTAAAACTTCTAAACCAGGTTTAGCTACAGAATGGCACCAATCTTTAGAATATTCTTGGAATTGTGACAAAATACTAGAGAGGGAGTTGAAATACCAAACTGCCATGTCCTCTTCCAGCCATGTTGTCTGACAAGGTCCAGGACATGGAAAGAGGGGATTCAAGGAATCTGTCTTTCTGGAAGAGAACGTGGCATACAAAGCGGGGCGGTAATTTTCCTGGGATTGCTCTTAGTAACTCCTTGTAGATATTATTCATGGTCTTGCTTTGTGCCCTGATTCACATAAGAACAGGCCATGAAGAAAGAGAGGCTCGAAGCGAGTTAATGATTGATTTTGAGGGAAATTCTAAACAGACAACTAGTTCTCCCAATACTATTGAATCATGCCCACATTGTATAAATAAGGTGTTTATAAACCTGAGTAAGAAATTATCCTCAATTGTTCTCATAAAAGAATTTATGAATCAGTCATAACAGGCTGAATTGTTGGTAGACTTTCCCACGCCTGTTCCTTACCCACAGATACAAAGGGTCTTCCAAGAAAACAAGAAAAACCTATATAGGCCCCTACCCACAACCCAGGGATACCCCTGGGTAGCATATTGGATTAATGGTAAATTATGGTATCCCCAAAGAGGGGCTAATAGTCTCCAGAGGGTTCCAGATCCCCCATTTCCTTATACAGGGGTATATAATCAACATGGCATTAGAATGGTCAATAAGGATAGAGTCCAAGTGCCTTATAGTAGTCTAAATTTCATGGAAAGGTTAGTTCAGAGCAGACCTCCCTGGTGTTTATTTACTAAGGAACAAAAAAGGTCATTACTCCACCAGCTTGTCAAAGGATTTTGCCCACATTTCCCCCTATCATGCAGCAGCTTTAAAAAAAGAATTCTTTGAATTATCCAAATAGAAATAAGATATGAAAAAGTCAAGAATGACCTATACCCTATAAAATTTAATAAAACTGTTTATCACCTTTCGGTCAAAAGATTTACTGTGGCTAGATTTTCTCTCTCTCTCTCCTTATGTATTTGTTTCAGTGATCAAAAGGTGGTGGGATTGTTAAGTATCTATATTTTAGGTTTATTGATTCACATAATTCCAATGAAGTTGTATAAAATAATTTCTTGATCAGAGAATAAAATGCCCTCTAATGTAATAGCCCCTGAATGTCTAAAAGTTGTTGAAGTAACAGCCCCTCCTTTACCTTGAATAAGAATATATATCAATTAGAATTAGACAGGCAAAGAAATAAGAGAAGCTGGTTAGCTATTACAAACCAAACATGTAGAAACAATTACCAGAGACCTCTACTTAATCGAGCATATCCTTCTGCCCCATGACAAACTCTGAGAACTTTATAAACAATAAGACATTCAAACTCTGTACATACAGCTGTTTCTAATTGTTTGCATTTAATAGGTTACTAGATTAGTATGGCCAGATATTTGGGTAGAAAACTTCCTGCTTCACCTAATCACAAATGTTAATCACTGCCAAAAATGAAAATATAAAAATCTGTTTGTACTTGCAATAAATGGAACAGAGCTTCACCGTCCTCTGAGTCATGTTGTTGTCTGTTACCCATCGCCGACGCCTTACCCACCTTCAGGAGACCCTTGACCCCGTTGTGGCCGGACCGCAGCACCAAACCATTCTAAACTGAAGAGAATTTTGAGGTAGATGAAGATATTTCATGTTGCTATCAATCTTCATACAGCCCACTTCAATCTACCAAACAATCTCAAGAGAATGCACTGGGTTTTGCGGAGTTCTCATAATATGAAACTTCCTTATACTATGGAATCTCATAAAGGTCTATTCAGGGAAGGCTGTTATTGCTTTGAAAACAATGGAATATATTTATTTTTATAGAAAAGTCTGTGTTAATGATTTAACCATTACATATCAATGTATTTTATTTTCTTAAATTTGTTCCAGGAATGCTGAGGGGTATAGTTTAAAAAATGTATCTTTTTAATTTATCAGGGAGACACAAAATATTACAGGTTTCAAGTGCACAATTCTATAAAAGTTCTATACACTGTACTGTATGTTCACCGCCCCAAGTCAAGGTTCTGTCCATCATCTTTTAATCCCCCTTTACCTTCCTCCTCCTCCCAGAAATCACCACATTATTGTTCAAGTCCATGAGCTTTTTCTTTTTTTTCTCTTTTGTTCAAACCCTTCATCTTCCATCCCCACCCAACTTCCCACCTGTCAGCCTGCTCTCTATCTATGAATCTGTCACTATTTGGCTTGTTAGTTCATTTTGTTCATTAGATTATGCATGTGAGTGAAATCATATGGTATTTTTCTTTCTCTGACTGGCTTATTTCACTGGGCATTCTAAGTGAAATAATGGTCCACCCATGCTGTTGCCAAAGGTAAGATTTCCTTCTTTTTTATGGTTGAGTAGTGTTTCATTGTATAAATAACCCGTAGTTGTTTTATCTACTCATCTACTGATGAACACTTGGGTTGCTTCTATATCTTGTACATAACACTGCAATGAACATGGGTGCATATATTCTCTCAAATTAGTGTTTTGGGTTTCTTCAGATAAATTCCCAGAAGTGGAATTGCTGGGTCATAAGGCAGTTACGTTGCTAATTTTTGAGGTAACTCCATACTGTTTTGCACAGTGGCTGTACCAGTCTGTATTCCCACCAACAGTGCATGAGGGTTCCCTTTCTCTACATCCTCTCCAACACCTGTTTATTGATTTATTAATGATAGTTATTCTGACAGGTGTGAGGTGATATCTCATTGTGGTTTTAATTTGCATTTGCCTGATCATCAGTGACATTGAGCATCTTCTCATAAACTATTGGCCATGTCTATATCCTGTTTGGAGAAGTGTCCATTCCATATTCACCAATGATACATCTGATAAGGAGTTAATATCCAAAATACATAGAGAATTTAAAAACTCAACACCAAAAAATAATAAAGAAACCAATTATCAATGTTTTGAGCAAAATTTAAAAACAAAGCAGTACCCTGACGAAACATGTTTAGTTAAAGGATAAAATAATTACTAAATTAAATAAATAAACCAAAATAATTAACTAAATGATCCGATAGAAGATCATGGGCAGGGAAAACATACTGGTAGGTAACTTTACCATGATAAAAATGTCAAAAATTTTACTAGAAACAGATAACATATGTATAAAGAGATTACTATTTTAGCAAAAAGGGAGATTTATAAAAAGGGTCATATTGAAATGAGAAAATTAAAAATCATGGTATAGCACTAAAGAATTTTGTCAACCATCTCAGAAGCAACCTTGAAAATGTATCAGTGGAAATTATCAAAACTGAAACACAAAATAAAAAACTGTTAGGGAAAAATCAAAATAATCTGTGGGACAATACTAATCAGTTTATCATGTCATTAGCGTCTAAGAAGGACAAGAAAGTTATTGATAGAACAACTGGACAGAAAGTTTATAAGTATATATAAATTCTGACAACACTTCTAAAAGAGAAGAAAAGGGAACAAAGAACAGATAAAACTAAGAGGAAACAAACTGTAATGTACTAGACTTAAATATTACATTATGAATTACCATATTAAATGTAAATGGTTTAACATCCTAATTAAAAACCAATATTAGCCGGAGTGGATTAAAAGGCATGCCCAAACATATGCCACATATAAGAAATTCACTTTTAGAAGTCACAGGCTGACAGAAAAAAAAAAATGGAAGAATAAAACTCTCAAATTTCCACTCCTCGGAAAGCAATGAATACACTATGAGAAAAGGGTCAAAATCCATGTTTTTCTCAAAGTCTGGATATTCACCAAAGGCTTATAATAATTTAGAGACTGCTCATTCAAGAAAAACAGCAGAATGTCAGTAGGCACAATAAGCTGTGTAGAATTTTATTTATTTATTTATTTATTTATTTATTTTTAGAGAGGGAAGGGGGGGAGAGAGAAAGAGAGAGAGAGAAACATCAACGTGCGGTTGCTGGGAGACATGGCCTGCAACCTAGGCATGCTCCCTTACTGGGAATTGAACCTGCGATGCCTGGTTCGCAGCCCGCGCTCAATCCACTGAGCTACACCAGCCAGGGCAGCTGCGTAGAATTTTAAGCAACTCCAGTTTGATCCCTTATTAGCTGTGAAAATAGTTCACATTCCCAGTGCCAGAGGGAACAGAATAGGTCCTGTTGAAAATAATTGCTGTGGTTGTTGTTGTTGCTGTTATTTTTACCTGTCTAGTCATTCCTTGAAAGACTAGTTCAAAAGTTTTGCTGTTATTTCTCCTGACTCAGAACTGGCCCAGTCCTAAAACTGCCTCCATGGGTACTTTGTGAAAATTAATAGTAGGACAGTGTTTTGAACACAGCTACCATAGGTGATAGCTAACAACTGGAGCAAACTCAGGACTAACAAAAGTCTTGGGAGAACTGGGTGGTTAATGAGATGAGATGTTTATTTGGGCTTTGAAAATCTCCACCGTATTCCTGGGAAGCTGGAAGTTCACACACTGGCCCAGATCTGTGTGCATGTTCAGGGAAATTTGAGCAGGTCCTACCCCGAAGGCCCTTGGGCCTATTTGGGAGCAGGAAGTGAAAACTAAGGCACGCTTGTAAACTGCTCGACTGACTGTTTATACCAACATAACCAGAGAATCACTCAGCAGAGACTAGAAGATTTTTTGGTTTTAGATATTTAAGGAAACTCCCCCCAATCATTAGCTGACAATTAAGCTAATGGAACAGAGCCTTCAGAGTCCAAATATACAAAACACAGACTTGATAAAATTAGTTTAGAAAACTCATTACACAAATAAATAGAAACAACTACATTAAGTCTAAGCAAACACACACACACTAACACAAACAAAAAGAAGTGTGTTTGATTTCCAAAATTACCACAAAATAACATTTTAAATGTCCAGTTTTCAATAAAAATTGAGATGTGAAAAGTAAAACTAAAGTGTGACCCATACACACAGCAGAAAAAGGCACTGCTGAAAGCTATACTAGAAGAAGCCCAGAGGAATGTCTAGACAGGTACTTTAAGTCAGTTATTCTAAAGTGTTCAGCAAGCTGAAGAATAGCATGTCTAAAGATCCAAAGGAAAGTATAATGACATCTCACCCAGGAGAGAATGCCAGTAAAGACACAGAAATTATGAAAAGAAACCAAAGAGAACTTTGGATAAAAAGTATGATGACTGAAATGAAAAATCCAATAAGAGGCTTAACAGCAGCTTTGAGCAGAAAGAATCAGAAAGCTTGAAAATAGGTCATATGAGGTTATTCAATCTAAGATAAATTATAATAAAGAAAAATGAGCAGAGGCCAACATCTGTGAGACACCCTGAAGCATACTAACATATGTATAATGGGAGTCCCAAAAGAAACAGAGAGATAAAAAAGGGAAGAAAGAATATTTAAAGAAATGGTCAAAATCTTCCTTAATTTGATGAAAAATATTAACATTGCCTACATATCTGGCAAACCAAAAGGATTATACTCCACAGCCATATTGAGTTTACTCAATGCAAGGGATGTAAGAGTGTTTCAAAATATAAAAATCAATCCATAAAATATACCATATTAATAGAATAAAGGAAAAAGAACCATTTCAATAGATGCAGAAAAAGCACTGGATGAAATAACACATGGATTCATGATAAAAACACTCAACAAACTAGGATTAGAAGACTTCCTCCACCTGATAAAGGATGTCTACAAAAACCCCAGAGCTGCCATTACAGCTAATTATGAAATATTGAAGTAGTTCCACCTAACATCAGGATTAAGACAAGGATGTCTGCTTTTGTCACTTTTATTCAATATTGTACTAGAGGTTCTAGCCATGGCAATTGGGCAAGACAATGAAATAAAATACATCCAGTTAGTAAGAAAGAAGTAAAATTATTTCTATTTGCACACACACAACTATTAAATAAAATACAATTTCAGCAAAGTTGCAAATACAAGTTCAATATACAAAATCAGTTGTATTTCTGTACACTAGCAGTGCACTGTGTGAAAATGAAATTAAGGGAACAATTCTATTTATAATACCATCCAAGGACATAAAACACTTAAGAATGGATTTAATAAAAAATTGTATGACATATATTGAGGGCTACAGAATATATTTTAGTAAAGAAAATTACTTAATGACAAATAAACACATGATGAAACATACAACATAATTAGTGTGATATAAATTAAAATCACACTAGGACATCCCTAAAACCTATTAGAATTAATTTATAATATACTGACAATATCAAGTGCTGACACAAATTCAGAACTGAAATGCTCATACATTACTGATAGAAATGCAAAATAACACAGCCAGTTTCTTATAAGGTTAAAATGTGTGCTAACTATATGGCCAAGCAATCCCATTCCTAGGTACTCACCTGAAAGAACTGAAAACGTATATCCACATAAACAAACTATATTTGAAAGTTCACACCCATTGCGTTTATGATCACCCAATACTGGGAACAGCTACAATGTCCGTCAAATCTTGAATGACTAAACAAAGTGTTACATGTCTACATAGTGGAATCCTGTTCAGCCATAAAAAGGGATGAACTATTGATACACACAACATTCATGAATCAACAGCATTACACAGAGGAAAGAATTTACTTTCAACATGTCACAAAATGTATAATTACACTTATGTAACCTTTGATAAAAGTTAAAATTTAAGGAACAAGAAAATATTGAGAGGATGCCAAAGACCAATGTTGGAGGTTTGACCACAGAGATGCAAGGAAACTTTCTGTAGTGATGGAAATCTTGTCTATATTGACTGTAGTGATTACAGAACTACACACATTTTTCTAAATTAATAGAACAATATACTTAAAGAGGTAAATCTTATTGTATGTACATTATGCCTCAATAAACTTGACTAAGAAATAAATATCACTGAATAGTGAATATCACCTGCAAAATAAATAGATCCCTGTTTTGTATTCACATGCTGTCCAGGTAAGATAATACCTTTTCAAATCTATATGCTTTCGAAATGTTTCTCCAGGATAGTTTTTATGAGTCTCTTGCCCAAGTATCCAATTGCCTAATTGCTATATTCACTACATCCCACAGGTAATTCAGACCCATCATATTCAACACAGAAATCACGATCTCAGTTACCTCTGTCTCAAGTTGGCTTTCCATCTTCTGTCTCTAACTTAGATAGTAGGATCAGTGGCTGAAGGCAAAATTCTGGATATTAGATTTGTTTCCTTCCCCCCCCTCCCCCTATGTACAGTCAGATCTAATTTGTATCTAGCAGAGTAGAAATTCTAAATATATTTTTGAGTGAATGAATAAATTAAAAAATTCTGCTCCTGGGAATAGAATAAATGTTTGAATGGTACTAAAGTAGGTCTGTGCCTCCAGATAAAAATCATGAAACATTAGCCTGGCTTTTACAAGAAAAATGATACAATTAAGCACAGAGTGTGGGGGGAAAAGCCAAAATTAATCTGTGGCTGAAAAATATCTTCAGAGAAATGAGAATAGATTGATTGAGGCAAAAGTGTCATAAACTCTTCTGTGTTTATCTCAAGTTTTATGCTCTGCATCCTGGATGTTATTTATAATTCTTATATCTGTCTACTTGTGAATTCATAACTGCCTTGTTCTCTCATAGGCACTCCACTTCTCTATATTTTATGCCTGGCTTTGCTAAATCATTAACTTCAATTGAATTTACCTAAATAAGTCACAAAACTAAACCCAGAAGACCACGTTAACAAAGAAATACTGCTGCATTTACTCCCAATAAATATTTAGTAGTATCCATATTTCCTCAGTCTAAATGCTTATTTGATTTATTGTTGGAACCTGTAAATAGAGTAACATTGATTGATTTTCAAATAATAGGCACTCTTGTCTAAAGGGAGGGAAAATGTAGTAATCTGAAAATACACAGTGGTATTCTTGAGAGGTGTTTTGGTCATTCGAAAATAAAATTTAAATAGATGTCCTAGGGGGCTGGGACAAGCCTTCCCTGCCTATCCTCTGTGGTTTCAGTTTCTAAAGAGATCATCAGACTACACTTGAAAACGGAACTGGAATTGCATGTGACTTATTTTCGCAAACCTATGATGGTTAATGGGCAGCATTGTGGTAACAAAGCACTAGCTTTTGAACAATACAGTTGTGGTACTTGAGGATATTTTAGTGTTTCTTTTACTGTGCAAATGTAGCAAGTTTCCCAGAAGAATTGGCCAATAAAACTGCCTGATCGGGAAGGTCAAGCACAAAAGAACTAATAGGATCTCACGGGAAGAGTGTGGCTGGTGGTTGTTACCACTCATGCCTAAAGCAGGAGGTCTGTTAGAAAGAAAATCAAAACTCGTTCAGGTGAAATAAATGAACTTAACCTGCTCTGTGTTGGCGTTCCTTTTCTTTCAGATAATCAAATCGGCATCATTTTCTTCTTTGGCTTTGCTTTAAAATAATCATACATTTAAATTTTTCCAAATGCTCCCTTAGAAAGGAACACTTGTAATTTGGATCATTAAGAGTTAAAAAGAATATAAAATAATAAACATGGATAATGCAAGAAATACTTTAAACGAATTTATATTGTCAAATTGTTATTTTACTGAAGCCTTAAAGCCTGTGTTCAGAGTTTTCCATTGACACTAAATAATATATTTTAGGGAACTTTTTTCTATTATTAGGCCACCCATTTTTCCTGGCTTAATTAATTTATTTAATTTTTATTGGTTATATATTATTATTATTTTTATAAAAATAATATAGACACTCCTGGCTGGTGTGGCTCAGTGGACGGAGTGTTGGCCTGTGAACCAAAGGGTCACTGGTTAGATTCCCAGTGAGGGCACATGCCTGGGTTGCTAGACAGGTCAACAGTAGGGGGCGTGTGAGAGGCAATCACACAGTGATATTTCTCTCCCTCTCTCCCTCCTTTCCTCTCTGCCTAAAAATAAATAAATAAAATCTTTATAAAAACAACATAGATAGATCAATAAGAAGAATAAACTGCTAATTAATATGCCCCAATACCTTCTATTCATTTAGAGATTTTTAGACAAATTAGGTGCAGATTTTATTAATCAACAATCATGCCTGTACCTATTTAAGTAGAAATACAAGTAAAATTAATCAATTTAGGTATTCTTAAAATGCATTCACAATCAGAATCCAATTTTTAATGACTGTTTCATCTGGGTCCATCATTGACAATATTGACAAAATTTTTCTCTGTGTCATTAAGAGTTTGCAACATTTCTTGAAAGAATGAATGAACTAGCCAAACGCCTCTGGTGGTATGCTATTGTTAACTAGAAAACACCACTCTGAGATCATTACTCTAGGTTTGGTTCACCAATTACTGTATGCCTGTCCCATGCTAACTCAATCCTGAGGATGAACAGAACACTCCAATGTTTTTATTTGAAACTCTTCCAATCTTCTGCCATTTGTTCCACAATTTTTCAAGCAGAATATGAGTATCCAATATTCCAAAATATATAAACAGTTAACAATTATGCCATGGTCATAAATTTTAAGAAAATATCAATTACCATAAGCATACTGATGTCGGAGGTGTTAAACTCAGTCTAAACACAGATTATGTCTGAAGATACACAACTAGTTAATGGTCAAGCCAGAATTCAAGAATGAAGCCACCAATCACAAGAACCCACAAGAACTCTTAACACATTTTAATTAGACCAATTTAACATATTCATCTGCATATTCAATATTCTGCAGGAAAAAATATTTTTAATTTAAAATAGAATTGCCTCAATTCCTCCCTTAGTTTAATATCTACTTTAGTTCTCTAATTACTATTCTATTACCATAAGGTACCGAGTACCAAAGTATTCCAGCCGTGTGAAATTAGTTAGCATTTATGCAATCCAGAAATTCTTTTGTGTACAAGGTTTGCTTGCTGCAATAACAAACAGGGCTCCAAAGTAAGAAACTTCAAGAATGAATTTTTATTTTTTATGTTGTTTCACTTTATCCATTACCATTTATCTTGTCTATACCTTCTTCGACCTCCATCTACCACACACCCATGATCAACACAGTGTTGTCTGCATTCATGAGTTTTCTTTTCCCCCTTTTTGTTCAATCCCTCCGCCCCCTATACCCCCGCAAAGCTGTCAGCCTGCTCTCCATCTATGAGTCTGTCTTTATTTTGCTTCTAGTTTAGTTTCTTCATTAGATACCACATATGATTGAAATCACATGGTATTTGTCTTTCTCTGACTCGCTTTTTTCACTTAGCATAATATTCTACAGGCCCATCTATGCTGTCAGAAAGGATACGATTTTCTTCTTTTTTATAGCTGAGTAGTGTTCCATTGTGTAAATGTATCATGGCTGTTTTATCCAGTCATCTACAATGGGCACTTGGACTGCTTCCAAATCTTGACAATCGTAAATTACACTGCAATGAAGATAGGGGTATATACAATCTCTCGAATTAGTGTTTCAAACTTCTTTGGGTAAATTCCTAGAAGTGGGATTGCTCAGTCATAAGGCAGTTCCACAGAGGCTGCATCATCTGCATTCTCATCAACAGAGCCCTATTTTTCTCCTTTTCTACATCCTCACCAACACTCGCGGTTTGTTGATTTATTGATGATGCAGTTCTGATAGGTGTGAGGTGATAGCTCATCATGGTTTTGATTTTATTTTCTCTGATGATTAGTGCCATTGAGCATCTTTTCATATGTCTATTGGTTCTATTTCACAGAACTAGAACAAATATTCCAAAAATTTATATGGAATCACAGAAGACCCGAAATAGCAACCATGATGGTGAGGAAGAAGAACAAAGTAAGAATTGCACTACCTAATATCAAAATATAGCATGAAACCATTAGTAATCAAAACACATGGTACTGGCATGAAACACATATAGATCAATGCAACAGAATAGAGAGCCCAGAAATAAGCCCAGGACTTTATAGTCAATTAAAATTTGACACAGGAGGCAAAAAACATACAAGGGGCTAAAGAAAGCTTATTCAATAATCAGTCTTGGGAAAATTGGACAGATATGTGAAAAGAATGGAAACTTCTTACACCACACACAAGAATAAATTCAAAATGGATTAAAGACTTAAATGTTATACTTGAAGCCATAAAAGTCCTAGAAGAAAACGTAGGCGGTAAAATCTCATTCATCTCTTGTAGGAATATTTTTTTTCTGATATATCTCCACAGGCAAGGGAAACAAATGAAAATAAAAACACATGAGACTACGTGATACTAAAAAGGCTTTGCACAACAAAGGAAACTACAAGCAAAATGAAAAGACAACCCACAGATGGGAGAATGTTTTGCCAATACATCTGATAAGGGGTTAATATGCAAAATTTATAAGGAATTTATAAAACTCAACACCCCCAAAACAAACAATCCAGTTAAAAAATGGGCAAAGGACTTGAATAGACAGTTCTCCAGAGAGGACATACAGATGGTTGAAAAGACTTTTATGAACCTGTTTTGGTTGAGAGTTTGGTAAGTCTTCAGGGATCACAGTTTAATGGCAAAAATCACAAAGCCATGGTTTCTAAGGTTGTTTCATCCTATAAGCCATAACAAAGGGTTATACATAGCAGGTGCACAATAATTATAGAATGCATAAATATGTAAATGAATCTTATACTCACTTATCCTGAATAAAAGATGGAATTTATATTTTGATGGAACAACCCATTCAGATAAGCCACATTAAAGCATACTGAAAGCATCTACCTTTCAATTAATAATTCCTTCTGACTCATTTAAGCCAGCATTAAATCCTAAATCAATTATTACATTTTTAATAAATAACATTTTATTTTAGAACAGAAGACCTATTTCATTTTTAGTGATTCCAGATGATGAAAATGGTAGTGAAATGTGAATGACTCCCTAGTAGAATTGAGAATAAACAAAATTTCTAAAGCAGAAAAAAGTATGTCATTCAAGGATAGCATAGATCATACAAGCAATAACCATAAAAGCTTAGAGTCTTATTTCAGTTCAAATTTCCCTAGGAAAGTCATATCTTTAAAGCACTGGCTTTCTCTATTTATTCTCACTGCACTTCAAAGGAAGGAGATGATTCTATTTGAATGTTTCTACTGAAAACTTTGGCCTGGTTTAAATGTCCCCTTCCATTCATTTTGTAGGAAATGAGTAGAATTGTCTAAAATGATCATGGAAGTTCACTCTGAATTTCCTGGTCAATGAATGAGCCACTTGGGACAGCTCGGAGCTCCACTCTCCCAGCACCCACAATGCCTCATTAGAAGGGCCTGCACCCAGTCTCAGCATCACAGGGATTGGTTGTTGTCATTCCTTGAGAAGATGGGGTGTAATGTCTCCTGGGCGCGTCAAGCTCTTCAGGTTTTGTGCAGCTGGTATTTCCAGGCAACTCTTGTCAACAGTTGTCATCAAAATTTCAGACTGCCTGACATCAAACTCACTTTTTTTCCCCAAAACTACTTTCTTACAGTTGATCCATGTAATAAAGAATAAGAGATTCCCTTAGGTCATAAAAAGCATTGTGCATCCATGAATACCCAGGACCTGACAATTCTATGTCTGAAGGGACCAGGAAAACCAAACTTTCTCCTTTGCCAACCTGGCTTTGCAAATAGGAGTTAATTGAATTTTTCTAAAATCTAAATAGAGAAAATATGAAAGACTGCTTAACCACCCCTCACCAAAAAAAAAAAACAAAAACAAAAAAAACACTTTGCATAGCGTAGCATTTTTTACACTCTTACTTTGGAGCCCTAATTAAATAATTAGGTAAACTTCCAGGCACAGAGTGAAGCACTCAGAAACAATTTGCACTAAATGTTGTAGCCCTCACCTTCTAACCAGTATATTGTTACTAATATAAGTATCCGACTAGCACAACTCCTCATTTCTCTCTAAGCTACTGATTTCTTTCATTTCCCTAGCTCCTCTGTAACAGAGGCTCAATTACCCTGAAATAATTACTACTACTTAAGCAGAACTTCCCGATGCTATTCAAAAGCCTTCCTTCAAATGGTACAGCATTCTGTTATTTTTCTCTGAGATACTTAGCCACAAATTCATTAACATTTTCACAGCTGTGGTTTATAAAATTTATACTAGCATTTCCAGCCAATGAAGATGTTCCCTATTTTTAATACATAGTCTATATTTTTATTATTATTATTACTAGTATAATGATAACTTGATTGTATAAATATAAACACTTTATGGCTTTGATGTTTTCTGATACAGACATTATATTTTCCATATTACATCCTAATTTCTGAAAAAATATTACTTGCAATAGCAGGAACAGAGTTGAACTAAATTTATAGTTTTATAATATATTAAATATACTTCATTTTTGTACTTTTCAATTGACCATAAAGGTTTCATTACTAGTTCACATTTGATATGTAATTAATCTTTGTGTGCATTTTAAAGTGTGTCATTATAAAAGAGGAAAGTATGAGTGGCTATTTCTGAGTAAGAAGATTAAAGTTGAATTATTTTCTATTGATTGTCTACTGTTTCTTGTTATTTTCAATAAATGTTTAAGAATGTGAAAAACATCTTAAAATCTAAAGGGGGCAACTGCACAGTTTTGAAAAGGCTTTTCTACCAGGTATTATTGGCAATTATTCAAAAAATATTGTCCAACTCCATCTCTGGGAGAAAATATGTATAATATTTAAGGACTAATACCTACCAGATTATTTATACTATTTTTTTCATTTTTTATTTTACCCTTTAATTTTTATTTTATTTTTAATTACAGTTAACATTAAGTATTATTTTATATTAACTTCAAGTGTGCATCATAGTGGTAAACAATTATATAATTTATAAAGTGTCTCCTCTAATATTTCAAGTATGAACCTGGCACCATACATAGTTATTGTAATATCATTGACTATATTTCTTATGGTGTACTTTACCATTTGGTATCTACCAACTTGTACTTCTTAATCCCTTCACTTTTTTTTTCACCCAAACCCTTATTATTTACACTATTCTTAAAAATTATAATACAGAGCAGTCAGTCATCTCTCAGGGTCCCAATTTTCTCACTTAGATACTCAACAAGTACATTTACTCCTTTATGACTTTTTAGTGTTATAATTATGTTATTACCTTGCCCTTTTTACTTGATAGACCTATCTTCTTGATATCCATTATGTCAATTAGGTCTTCATAAACTAGCATATGCTTACAACTCATTGTTTTCTATGAACCAGGAACAATATTTCTGTTTTTCATAAGTACTAAAAGTATGATTAGCTTGATTTTAAGGTAGCACAATGAAGACAGGTATCATTTCAGTAAACTGCCCAATGTCACCCAGAAGTAAGCAAAAAATCCTAACTCAGATCCCCTTGCTCCTTCAGCATCATTGCCTGGACCAGCTCATGGGGGCACCATTCACGCTGTAGCCTAAGGAAAAGACACCAGCCATCCACCATTGACCAGAGCCCTCTGCTCTCACTGTGGAATTGCTGTCAATTCCTTCCCAATCTACCCGGCTGCCCTCCAACCCTTAACAGCCAAGTGCAGCAAATGGTTTGGCCTTAGAGCACAGGACTAAGTATACAGGTAATCACAGACTTATCTACTCTTTCTGTGAATTCATATATAAAGAGACAGCTGCTTTATCACTAGAATGCGAGAGGAAGCTACTGATTTAAGATCACACTGTCATTACTCTTTCTAAATCAGAAAAATAACATAAAAATGAGAAAGTTGACCTGTCTGTGAATTCATTTTTACAGAATTTTATTTTAGAAAAGCCACAATCAATGAAAGTTCTAGCATTCATATTTTGTCAGCCGCTGGCAGATGTTAAGGTTTATTCACCTCTGCTGACTGTATTATGAGAAAGGCTAAATTGTCTGACTTTAAATTACCACCCGTAATTCACCATGATGCTAGCTAGGGCTGCACATCCTGATCCCAGAGCAATGTGTTTTACTCTGATAAACTGGGATTTCTCAACACTGTTGTAACAGCTGAATGACCTTCATTGTTCTGGAAAGAAAGCACCCTGCTTTCAACTCCCCAGGGGATACTTTGCCTTAAATGAGGGTCTAGTTGTTCCTTCAGATCCATCAAGTGATATGCTAGTGGTGGCACTGAGAACTGAGAGGGAAAGTAAATGGTGTCATTTGATTTAAAAGAAAGCCTCAGGTAATGATGCTAACTGCCTTTTGCCTAGGTATTTACAGAAAAAGCAATTGTTTCAGGAACATATGAGATGCAAAGAAAAAAATATATATGTATGTACACACAGAGAGGATCTTGTCACTACATGTATTCTTTTCTGAACTAATGTGCTTTAGTCCAAGAATTTTACCTCTAAAGAAGATAGAGACATACTGTGGAGACATTATGGGTTCAGCTTCAGACCACTGCAATAAAGCAAATATCACTGCAAATGAGGCACACAAATTTTTGGTTTCCTGGCCCATATAAAATTTATTTTTACACTATACTGAAATCTATTAAATATGTAACATTATATCTAAAAAAAAAACAGTATAAATAACTTAATTAAAAACACTTCATTGCTGACCGTTATCTGAGTCTTCAGCATTCATCTTTTTGCTGGAGAAGGGTCTTGCCTCTCTGTTGATGGCTGTTGCCTGATGAGGGTGGGGTTTGCTGAAGGTGGGTGGCTAAGGAAAGTTCTTAAAATAAGACAACAAAGGAGTTTACTGCATCAGTTGACTCTTACTTTCATGAACCATCCTCTATAGCATGTGATGCTGATTGTGAAAATGTTACCACAGTAGAACTCCTTTCAAAATTGGAAGTCAATCCTCTCAAACCCTATCTCTGCCTTATCAGTTGACATAATATGCTAAATCCCCTGTTCTTGATTGAACAGTATCTTCACTAAGAATAGTTTTCATCTCCAAAAATCACTTTCTTTGTTTATCCATATCAACTTCTCATCCATTAAAATTTTATCATGAATTTGTAACAATTCAGTCACATCTTCAGGTTGCACTTTTAATTATATCCCTATTGCTGTTTCCACCATATCTGCAGTTACTTACTCCACTGAAGTCTTGAACCCATCAGGGTCATCCATGAAGGTTGGAATTAACTTTTTCAAAACTCTTGTTAATGTTGATATTTTTACCGCTTTCCCATGACTCACAAATTCTCTTAAGATAGTAATTCTCTTCTAAAAATAGAATGGGGAATGCTTTCCAGAAGGTTTTCAATTTACTTTGTGTCGATCTGTCAGGAATTACTATCTATGGCAGCAATAACTTTATGAAATGTATTTCATAAATTATAAGACTTGACAGTCAAAATTACTTTTTGATCCATGAGCTACAAAATGGAAGTTGTGTCAGCAGTCGGGGAAACATTTATCTCATTGTACATCTCCATCAGGGCTCTTGGGTGACCAAGTACATTGTCAATGAGCAATAATATTTTCAATGGAGCCTCTTTTTGTTCTGATCAAAAGGTCACAACTTTGGGCTTAAAATATTCAATAAACTACACTGCAAACAGATGTGCTGATACTCAGGCTTTGCTGTTCCATCTATAGAGCACAAGCAGAGTAGATTTAGCACAATTCTTAATGGCCCTAGGATTTTTGGAATGGTCAATAAGTATTGGAGTCAACTTAGAGTCACCAGTGGCATTATTCCCTAACAAGAAAGTCAGCCTGTCCTTTGAACCTCTGGAGCCAGACAATGACTTTTCTTCTCTTGCTGTGAAAGTCCTGGATGGTATCTCTTCCAACATGAAGCTGTTTCATTAACATTGAACATCTGTTGTTTAGTATAGTCACTTTCATTAAGTTTCTTATCTAATCTTCTGGATAACTTGCTATAGCTTCTTTATCAGTGCTTGCTTTTTCATCTTGCATTTTTATATAATGGAAATGATTTATTTCTTTAAACCTCATGAACCAACCTCTGCTAGTTTCAAAAGTTATTCTAAAGATTCCTCACCTCTCTCGCTGTTCATAGAATTGAGAAGAGTTAGGTTTTTCTCTGCATTAGGCTTTGTCTTAAAGAGATGCTGTGGCAACCTACTAAAACTTTATCTATATTTTTAATAAGATCATTTTAACTTTCTTATCATTCATGTTCTCACTGGAGCAGCACTTTTAATGTTTTTCAAGAACTGTTTCCTGCCCTGGCTGGTGTGAAATGCTGGCCTGCAAATCAAAGGGTCATTGGATCAATCCCCAGTCAGGGCATATGCCTGGTTTACAGGCCAGTCCCCCAGTATGGGGCACTTAAGAGGCAACCACACACTGATGTTTCTCTCCCTCTCCTTCTCCCTTCTTTCTCC
>PVIA01002798.1:0-192689 GCA_004024845.1 Tonatia bakeri
CTTAAAATATGTCATAAAATATGTTAATAGAATAATTTACACTACATATTTCACTATACATTTTTTACTGTAACTATTTCCAAATGGATATGGACTATTTCATATAATACCTAAATATTCCTTATATTGAAATTCCAAAACAAGTTATAGTTCAAATATATGTTTACATAGCCTTCCTGAATATTTTCTATGTTTTCCATTGCTTTATCACCTCAGTATATCAGTTTTTCTCTCTCTGTTTTTCTCTCATTTCTTTTTCCTTTTTTTTTCAATTCAGCCTCACAAAAGAGGCAAGCATATTTTGATATACCACTAAAAATGGACTCTGACTGGCCCATGTGTGAGGAGTTTATTATTCCTTATGGCTTCCTTTTAACTGCCCCTCCAACTAATTTCTCATCACTTTTGTTAAAGTACTTTACTTAAAACTCAGTCATAGAATGAAAGAAGACAATAACTCACACACTCAAGTATATTAACATCCTTTCATGTTTCTTTATAAGATATCAAATATAAGCACATGAGCATATTTCAGCCTTTTTATGTTATACACAATGAATCCTCCTGCCCCAAGATTCTCCTAGCGCTATACACCTTAAGTTAGCCTCACTTTATAAATTAAATTTTTCATTATCATTTGAAAAGAACAGTTATTAGCTATACTTTTAAATGATGATGATTTAACTTGGAATTCCAAGCAAGAATTTAGCTTAATGATTAAAACCACCTGATCTCTTGCTGAAACAGATAAGAGTGAGAGAGTGGTGAGATTCTGCTCCCTACATAGGGAAAAAGGGTAACACATTAAAGGACTGTTAGTCAACCAAGATGAGGCAAGAAAGATAATTATAATTCTAAAAAGAAAGACAATTTTATTAACAAAAGTTATTAATATCTGTTTAAAACCACAGGCAAAATCAATCCTGCTATGTGGTAATTTTAATATATTAACATAATTCATAATTCTGCTTACTGTCAGATTTACCCAATTTTGTTTTCCCAATATCTAATTCTACTATAAAAATGTCAAAGTTCCCTGATATAGTGAGTCTGATCCTGAGTTTTCATAGTCCTTTGGAATGTGTCTTTATTTAGTACATATTTTTAAAAAGCAAAATATATGTAGTTTGTTCAGAAAGTATCTAGCCAGGTAATATGAAAAATAGTGACATTTACTGAAGAAGTTACAAGATACAAGAAACACTGTGACAGGACAATGGCACCTCAGTCCCTTCAAAGTAGGATACATTGGGACCTCACACAGTTCTCCCAGTGCCTCTTCCACTGCTTCAAACACTGAAAAATCCTTTGCTGGAGTCACCATCAGCTGCCCCTTCGTATTTTCTTGAATCTCATCGATGGTCTGAAATCTCTTCCCTTTCAAAGGTGATTTTAGTTTTTGTAAAGGCCAGAAGTCACAGGGCACCAAATCTGATTCATTGGTATTGGTTTGAATCAAGTTATCAGCAAGTGCAGAAAGTGATCTTTCTACTCTAGTAGCAAAAGCCATGACAAATTTTGCCATGACAAGTTTCATGGCAAGATCCTGCATCAAAATCTCAGGCATAAGGTGTTGGAATGCCCAGATCAGTTTCTAGTTTTCACAATATCAGTGGTCAATCTTTCTTAATTGTAGTCTGTACATGTTTCACATTCTCAGATGTTAATTGCTGCAGACCTTCCAGAATGTGGATCACTTTCAACAGATTCTTGCCCATCTTTGAAGTGTTGTGTCACACTTTTATCTGTACCGCACTCATTGCATCATGTCCAAAAGCTTTCGGAATCATTTGAATAGTTTCTATTGAAGAATCTTCAAGTTTAACACAAAATTTGATGCAGATTTGTTGCTCTAATCACTCAGTCATTTTGAATGTGAAGGCCACACAACACACATGCTCACTCGACAGCATCTGCTGCCCCCAGTGACTATTACAGTGAAGTCATCGTTGTTCACACACGCACATTCCAGTCCACTGTCCTTGGCTGCCAGGTTACACTGATGTCACACAAAGCATTCTCATTATATTAACAATGGCTGGACTTTTTCCAGACAGATCTGGTATGTATATAATGAATTCCACAAACATCAGGTTAATCAAATACAACCATTTTTGAAACAACTATGTAATAGATACTAATTAATGGGTAAAAACTTGGCAATACATTTGATTAAATCATAACCTGTCTGAAAAATTATCCTGCTTTAAAATATCTCTTTAGGTTTGAAAATGCAAACTATAAAACAAGTTGTAGTAATTTCATGTCATTTAGATAATGAGCTATAATTACATCCATTCAATCTCTTTCAGCTTATCTTTTATTCTCAAACTTCCAAAATAAAATACTTTACTATGAATGGTATTTAAGAGGTATATAGAAGACTACATAGCCAGATAATAAGTATTTTTGTTTTGTTTGTTTTGCTTTTTTAACCAACTACTAGAACTATTTAAACTAAATATTTGAGCTAAGAATCCCATTAAGAAATAAATACCCAAACATCAATGTGTCAAGCTTTGAAAGCAGTATAAATTATAAGCTTATAAAGTATAGTATTTATATTATGATTACATAAAGCATCTGAAATAAATGTGGTGTGAATATTGATCAATACAGCTTTTACTGGACCAAGTCAATCAACCATTACAGCCATTTAAAATAGTAGGCAATATATCTGTTTACCAGAAATTCTTAACCCCAAATTTCTAATCCTGTTCTCTTCCAGACCTAACCAATGAGCCAAGGCATTGGCCATTGTTCATGGTTTATACAGATATACACACACATTATTCCATGTAAAATAAGTTATCAGTTTAACCATCATGGCTCTGACTACCTGGTCATTGGATAAGCTTTGGTCATACATATTTTTCTCAATCAAGGCAGAATAGCTGAGAGCCCATGGATCCCCTATTTATGGACTCAGGACAGTACACCATTTCATTATCCAGTGATCATATGTCTCACCTCAACAGACAGAGCAGTGGTTGTAGCTGTTGTTTTTACATTGTGATAATGTTTTACTCGTTCATGAGTTATTATGACAGATAAAAAAACACAACCTTCAAAATGTCATTTCTTTAGCCTTAATGACTAAAAGAAGATATGATTAAAATTCATTAAACTGTAAACATTTATTCAATCAAATACAGAAATAAGAGGCATACAAAAAAGAAAAAAATACCCTGTCACTTGAAAAAAAAGTAAAACAAATAACCACAAATTTAAAATAACTACCATTTTGAGGTCAACAAACATATGTTCACTTTTTTAATCCAATTAATTATGTAACTCTCACAATTACTCCATGAGGTAATAATCACTGTCTTCAACTTATAAAGAGATAGAACTTTCCAATTGTTCATAGCTAGTAAGTGAAATTAAAACACCTGACTTGCTGAAATAACCATTATACTTATATTAAGTGTTCATTAAAGTTAATATCCTACAAACTTAGTATAGAATAAAATTAAGGAAAGATTTTTAAGATTTTGGATGAACTTCTAAATATCAGGCTATGATTGCTCACTAATATAAAATACCAATTTCATCTCCTATTTATAGCAGTTCACTTTTCTTTTACTGTAAAATTTTTACTGAAAAATAAATATCCATCCAGCTTATTCCTGCTAGTGAATCAAAAATGCCAGTGTGAGGTTTTTCTATGTGCCTTATTTCAAAACTTTTTTATGATTCTGATTTATTCTTAGCTGAGTATGTCCTACCATAACAGGGGTCTAGCAAAACCTTATGGTCTCCAGAATACAAAATGAATGTGGCACACTGGGGGAGTCACTGTTGATTTTCCAAGTCGGTAACATTTTTGCAGGTCTAAGGCAGGCACTGCAGAAACTAGAACCAGGATAACGGTGCCATTAGAAATAACTAGTCCTGCTTAAATAACACCCCTTGCCCCTGCAATTGTAAACCCTGAATATGCTGATGTCTGTTTACATATATCTTCTTCACAAATCCCTTTTTGTTTGAAATTTCATGTATCTATTTATCTATACATCTCTATATCTATGTATATATCTCATTACTTTGGGAAGGCATCATTCCTAGTTTGAAAAAAGAAATTTCCTATTCATTCTTTTTTAGAAGGGTGACTATCTTTACAAAAGACAAGTAAATGTCAATTTAATTTATAAGTATAAGAAAGTAATTGTGACAGAGGTTAATTGAAATTAATGGAATTGCATTGACCTATTTAAATTCTCAGAGAAGCCAGAGAAATTTTTAGAAAATACAATCATCAACTCTCTTTTATCTATATTTATACTATAGACAGTAGTCTATTCACACACACAAACATACCATCTTCATTTCTGAATGGATCAATGCTAGGGTTTTTATTTGTTAATTTTTCATAATGAAAAAGTATATTTTTTGTAAAAATAATAGAAGTTATCTTTTCAAAGATAATGATTGACTTTTCCTTTATAATTGCACTTGCTCTCTATGGTAGTTGATTTAGAGTTATTCTATAATTTTAAGCTTCCACCATGAATCTTTGTTTCAAAACTGACCAGGCACTTATATCTGGGCAGGTCTTATTGTGTTCTAGATATTATTTTTGCTTACTTTCTCAAGATTTAAATCATTTAGATATTTGTAGAAAAATAATAAGATTTGGGGCATTTTTTTTAATAACAGCTGGGAGTAGGAGAGAAATGAAGCATAGGAAGTATGAGTGAAACGAGATTAGCCATATGTTGCAAACTTGAAACCAGGTTAGAAAGATATGGGAGTTTATTGTACTAGTGTTTCTACTTTTATTTATGTGTAAATTTTTTATAATAAAAAATTTTAAAAAATGTATCTTCCTATAGTTATCCCCACTCTGTCCTACATTCCCAAGCAGTCTAAAGAATTTTCTAGCATTCAAATATCCTCTGTGATTAGCAAGCTTAACAAGACAAGCACCCCATGGGTGCCCCAGATGCCCCTCTCTTCTCCATCTACATTGGTCAGCCATTCTTGTGCCAATACCTCTCAAATGTGTATGCCTTCCTTTTGCTTAAATTCAGTATTCAGATGCCTTATTTCCTTGTTTTTACATCATTTAGATTGCTTCCACATTCCAAATTTTAGAAATTTCATGTTGATCTCTTACCTCACACATACACACACATATACACAGATTTTCTAATATCACCTTCGCCCACCCCTATATTACTAAATGGTACTAAATTATTTCTGTTATGTCAGTTAAGAAACTAAAGGATCATTCTTGATATGTTCCTTTCTCTCACACCACCCCATTCACTCTGTAAATAGTGTATTTTCTACTTACATAATACAAATCAAATTTAACTCAACTGTCAATGTTCTGGTCTCAGACATCATTATCAAATACCTATATTATATCTACAACTTTTGAATCAATCCCTGATGGCAATCTTGAATCATAATTACACTGCCAGTCCATTTTCCTCAGAGTAGCCCAAAATCTGTTGTCATTTTTTTAAATTTAAAGGCCAATCTTTAAAAAATGTTAAACAACTCCTTAAAATTATTTGATGGCTTTTTATTTCAAATAAACTAAAATACAAATATCTTACTAAGATAATTAGGTTTTGCATGTTCTTGTTCATAGCTACCTCTGTGACTTCATGTGCTTTTACTCATTTCTCTTAACAACCAAACTGGGGACACATGATTTTTTGTTTGTTTTCATATTTTTTCATATAACAAACTCTTTTTTATTTTAGAGTATTTTGCATTTTCAGTTCCAACTCCAAGAAAAGCATTTTATCTAACCTATACATGGTTATAGTTTTATTAATCTTTTCATTAACAATGAAGATATTCTCTTCACTACCTTATCTGAAATACTTTCCTTCATAAACTTTAAAAAAAATACTATTTTTAACTGCACCTCAGCTTATAAATAGTTCACTTAGCTGTTTACTTGGTTTTGTATGCCTCCTTTCTGAATTCCTTTTATTATTGATTTTAGAGACACAGAAAGGGGGAGAGAAAGAGGGAGAAAGCATTGATGTGAAAGAGAAACATTGATTGGTTGCCTCCCATGACACCCCAACCAGGGAAAGGAACATGCAACAACAAGGCATGTGCCCTAACTGGGAATGGAATCCACAACCCTCTGGTGTGTGGGACTAGGCTCCAACCAACTGAACCACCCATCTAGGGCCTGTATGCCCCCTTTCTAAACTGTAACCTTTATGAAAGCAAGCTTTTTTTATTTTAATTTTCATTCAAGAACATGTTCATTGATTTTTAGAGAAAGGGGGAGGGAGCATGGGAGGGAGAGAGAGAGAGAGACAGAAACATTGATTGGCTACCCCTGTAAATATCCTCACCAGAATTGAACCCACAACCTAGGCAAATGCCCTGATGGGGAATCCAACTGTTGACACTTTAGTGTAGGGAATGTCACTCCAACTAACTGAGCCACACCAGCCAGCGCAAGAACAAACTGTTTTTGTTTTTTTTTTTTAAGATTTTATGTATTCATTTTTAGAGAGGGAAGAGAGGGGGAGAGAGAGAGAGAGAGAGAGAGAGAGAGAGAGAGAGAGAGAGAAACATCAATGTGAGGTTGCTGAGAGACATGGCCTGCAACCTAGGCATGTACCCTGACTGGGAATCGAACCTGCGATGCCTGGTTTGCAGCCCACACTCAATCCACTGAGCCACACCAGCCAGGGTAGAACAAACTGTTTTTTATCTACTTCCTAGTAGCTGGTGTATGATTAATCATTAATGTATTTGTTGAGTAAATGAGTAAACAATCAATTTATGTTCCCAAGAACTAAAATATTTAGAGAACTTTTCAACATTAATCTGTATTGTAATTAGTATAAATTTATCTGAGATTATCATAGCATCTGTTAAAATAAAAACTACTCTATTTTTAAAATGTTATCTTAAATCTTAAGTGAAGGTGATATGATACCTTTTAGAAACTATACTAACAGGCCCTTTAATATTGAAAAAGAGAATTTTTGGAAATTGGACTTTCAGCATTTTCATGGAAAAGTACAAATTGTTATCGTGGATGTGAAAGCAACATGTTACTTAAGACAATGTGCCCTGGCTGGTGTGGGTCAGTGGATTGAGCACTTGCCTGAGAACCAAAGGGTTGCTGGTTCCATTCCCAGTCAGGGCACTAACCGGGGCTGCATGCCACATCCCCAGTAGGGGGCATGTGAGAGGCAACCACACACTGATGTTTCTCTTCTTCTCTTTCTCCCTCCACCTCTCTAAAAATAAATAAATAAAATCTTAAAAAAAAATGTAGAATGTTTGTAAACATTAAATTTGCCTAAATTTAGAACTACCAAAAGTAATTTTAAATACAAAATGGTTTCATATGCTGTAATTATTTATTCTACCTTATAATCCTGTGATCTGAAAATTATTTTCTTCTTATGGTACATAAGCTTGACTTTTAAAGAGTTGCAATGGTCTGACCAAGTTCACACAAGTGCTGTGTGAAAAGAAATGTGTGAAGACAAAATGTGAGTCTTTAAAATGGGCAAAAGATGTCTGGGGATCTTTTCAATATTATGTTTGGCTTTATCTTGTGTTTTGGAATTATCACACTCTATGGTTCTGTAACTTTCATTTTCTTTGACTCTGTAAGTTACAGAAAACTGAAGGTAGTGCAAGTGGGATTTTTTCCATAAAAAATGCATATGTTAGGCATAGATACAACTGTTTCTACCTCTTTGAAAAAGTGATTTCAACATTATATTTTATAGCCCTATAGATTTTAAATATTTTGCATCCCTTGGGGAATTCATTTATCATTCCTGATTGTTTTTCTGTGTGTGTGTGTGTGTGTGTGTGTGTGTGTGTGTGTGTGTGTGTGTAGGCCTTCAGGCACTCCTTTAAACTTAAACTGATTATAATATCTTTTTAGTTCCTTCACTCATGTATATGTTAAATAAAAGTTTTGCTGTTGGACATTTTATAAAACTCATAATTTTACCTTTTACAATTATTCTTTACAAGCCAGCACACAAATCTTAATGAACTGACTACAGGTTGTGTGTGCTATTCCCACCTGGCCAGCGTGGGCTGTTTTTGTTAGAGATGTTGACTGGAAGATGGAGAGCTGCATTTAGAAAGCGTTCGCCAAGGCAGGAGAGAGACAGAGGGCTTTTCTTTAGATGACTGCAAAACACATTTTCCTGAAGCATCTTTCTGTGTGTAAATAATCCTTCATTAACTAGCAATTGAGTCCTTAAACTTTGCATAGTCATAATTTGCCAGAATCCTGGCAGCCTGTTACTTTTACTGTTTTAACTTCACAGATTTAAAATGTATTGCCAATACTGGCAGTTATTTGACTAGTGTCTAGAAATGATTGAAAAATACAGTGTGTCCCACCAAGCAACTTTTAAGGAAGGAATCTTGACAACAAATGTCCATTATGCTTAAATATTTAGTTACACGTGAGTCTGAAAAGAAGGGTTAACTAGTTCAGATTGAGTCCCAGTTAGACACTCTAATTCCACCTGATGACACAGGACTTCCATATATCCATTAAAATATTTCCATTTATTACTTGGAGCTCTTATGTCTGGTATGCTTGAGTTCATGAGCAGACCTCCCTGATTCTTTGAATCCATATCCCACCAACTATGCTAGCTGCCTGGGAATCCACTTAGAAGAAATGCTTCACTATTGTCCTGCATGGAGGCTACCATCATAAAACAAGGATTTAGTAACAATGGAGGGTTTTTTGAGGCACCAAACTGCAGATATCTTATAATATATAGAAGGAGTCTTTTTTTTTTTCACTGTGATTTTTATTGGGCTTAAACTGTGATCATTTGCATGACCAAGGGGACAGAAGCTTCTTTTCTACTCTGTTGTATTTTGCCACATGAGCATCCAAGTTACACACCCTGAGCACACTCTGATCTATGATTTAAAGAGAACTTTCATAGGAGCTAATAAAAAATGCTTTCATAGGGGACTCAGAGAGGGGAAGGATATGGAGGAATTGCCATTGTAAGGACTGAGCAATAGTATGACCATTATTCTTTTCTTGCTCTCTCAGTTCTCCCTACCTCAATTCTACCCTTCAAGTCTCAGGCCTCATCTCTCTTCGTATCCCTTTTCCTAATGCAAATGAACCCACACAGCACCTGTGTCCAGTGCTTTTCTGTTCAGGGAGGACCCACATTCTTCATAAGCAGTTATGGCACCCTCCCAAGGAGCCTCGCTCCATTAGTTTTCCATGGTATGTAACAAATTACCACAGACTGGTGGTTTAAAACAACACACAGTGGGTGGTTCAAATAAAAACGAATTGATTATCTCACAGTTCTAGAAGCCAGAAGTAAAAAATGTTTCCAATAGGCCAAAACCAAAGGGGTGGCAGAGCCAATCTTCTCTAGAAGGTCTAGAGTAGAATCTGTTCCACTGCCTTTTCCAGCCTCTAGAGCTGCATTCCTGGCATTCCTTGACCCAAGGCTCCTTTCTCTATGTCCCAAGCCAGAAGCAGCTTTGTCAATCATCTTCTCCTCTTAGGTGTTTGGTCAAATCCCCTTTTATCTCCTTCTTGTGTGACTGCTTTTATGGTCCACTTGATAATGTTGGATAATCACCCATCTCAAAGCCTTTAACTTGATATCTGCCAAGTCAGTTTGCCATGTAAGATAACATGTACAGTCCTAGAGGCTAATCTCTGGATATCTTTGGGGACTATTACTCAGCCCATCACACCTGCTCACCTTTTACCACAGCTGCAGTTGTTACCAAAGCATTGAATAACAAATTACCAACCACTTGTATGGATTTTCATGCAAAAATGGTCAGAGGAAATTAAATGTAAATTTAAAGAAGTAAAAATTAAAAACAAAAACTAATAAGAAGGAAGTACCGCATAATACCAGGAATATATTAATTAAAAATTATACTGAAATAAAATATTGGGTATTTTTTGATAATGGAAAATAATACCTAAAAATAGAATTGTTCCAATTGCTAAAAATAAAATGTTAAATACTATTTTGAAAAAAATAGGTATTTAAAGGGTATTTCTTTCCAGAATGTTGGGGATGGGGGTTAAGTATGTGAATTATAAATAGCAGATAATGAAAAAGTTTGACTTGTTATATAGAAAGCAAAATTGCCCGTGGTCCCAGAAATAACTACTGAGTAAATAGAGGTTCATGTACAGATTTATATGATATAAGAGCTGAAAAAGGATTTCAGTAAAAAAAACAGATGAAGATATGTTAGCACAATGCTCATTTTAAAAAATCTTTATCTGGAGACTTGTTCAGAAATAAAATGATATAAGCAGATCACATAAACTTAAATAGACTTGAAACTTGTATATAACATTGAACTGTATTTTTCAGTTTTTCTCTTAAATAGGAAAATATTTTCTCTAGAATTCTTCACATCCTTTTCATAAGTCATGTTAAAAGCACTTGCTAACATGTATGGAAGACTGACAAGCGGATTCTACTGAGGATGATCCAGCAACTGTAACTTTTAAACTTTTATATTTAATATTAAAGTAGTTTATTTCATAGCAATTTGTATATCCATATTAACATGTGTTAAGTATATCTTAAATTAGTTTCCTAGGGCTGTCATAACAAAGTAGCAAAAACTGGACTGCTTAAGCATCAGAAACTTCTTTCACAGAACTGTAAGCTAGTAGTCCAAAACCAAGGTTTCAGCAAGACTGGCTTCTCCTGAGGGATATGAGAGAGAATCTGTCCCAGGCATCTCTCCTAGCTTCTGATTTTTCCAGAGGTCTCTTGGCTTGTACATAATAGTCTCCTGTTTTCACATGATGTTTCCTCTATGCAATATAATATAAGGTCTTTTAATGAGGATATCTGAACTTGATCATCAGCAAAGACACATTTCAAATTCAGTCACATTCACAGGTACCAAGGTTAGGACTTCAACATACTCTGGGGTGACACAATTTGTTTATTCATTTGTTTGGATATTGGTAATTTCTTGCTATCAGAGAAATCAGATAAGTCAACATTTTGATTAAAATTGTTAAGAAAATATTGAAATAAAGGAAAACTATTTCTACTTCCTTAAGAATTGGGATAGGACTAAGATTAATCTGATTCAGAGATTTCAACCTTTTCTATCTCACGGCACAGGTAAGTAATTACTAAAATATTGCAGTACACCAAAAAATATTTTTTGTCAATTTGAGAAAAAATAGGTTTAATTTTGATTCATCCATACCAGAAAACTATTGTTGTATTGACTTTTATCATTGTTTTAATTTGACAATCTAGGGAGAAAATGGTCAGTGCCTCTGACTAAATAGCAAAGTATTAAATGTTTTAAAAATTCTTAAGGCACACACATATTTTCTTATTTTAAGGTTTCTATACATTTCCTTCAAATTTTCTTGTGATAATTCTGTTATTTTATTGTACTGTATAATTTCTCCTGCTATACTTTATAAATTTTGCTTCCCAAATTAGTTTCCTTACCTAAGTTCAATTAAGAATCCTCAGTGTCTTGTCCAGGTGTAGAACTCTGTGTATTTCTCTTGTCAACCCCAAGAATATAACTGCCAAAAAAGATTCCTTATGGTTGACTGAGCTCAAATTCATTACCAGAGTTCTACAGCAACTATTTACAGAGGTCCCTCGTGCACACTAGATTTCAGAGAAAAGCCACAGATTGGGCTACCCAGCCTCCTACAGTTCCTTCCACCTGATTTGACCCTTACAAGAGAACCTTAGTAACAAAATTTGACCAGTAGCACTGAGAAGTTCCCCATCCAATTGGAGCTGCATAGTTATATCCTCATTTGTGTATTTACTGGCCAATCAAACTGGCTACATTTCAACCAACCAGAATATTGTTTTTTGGACCAATCAAACTGTAACTATTTGGAGTCCTATTCTTCATTAGAACAAACCAATCAGAAACTTGGGCTGATAACTCTTCACATAAGCCAGCTTCACCTCTGTCTCAGTGGAGCACACTTTTGGTTTCCATCAAAGTCTGTTTCCCTAGCTAATGTTGCAGCATCAGCTGGAACTGTAACACCAGAGCTGACCTGCAACACTGAAGCTGAGTTTTAACACTGAGCGGTAAAACTGAGGCTACCTAACCTGAGCTACCTCACTCTTATTTGCAATTGTTTCCTGAAGTTCGTTAAATATAGGAAGAATTTCTTATATCATTTTCAGGGCCTACATTTTATATAATAGTTTGCCATTTGGTCATGAATTGATTCTATGAATATTTAACTGATTTTTATTAAGTTCACATTATTAGCTGTGCATTGTACCAGCTGGTGCTATTCATTGCTTCTGAACAGATGATTAAAAATAAGTGATGTGCACTTAAATCTCAGGATTGTAGCTCTGTGCCTACTTATGATTAATAGCTAGGGTACAGTCTGCTTATGCAGGTGATCACCTTCATGTACAAGTGAGCTGTTATAAATCAAGAAGGTATATTCTGCATTAAAGTAGATCAATATATTTTAAGAGCTCACTTGTAAATGGTGGCAATTTTAGACATGAATATATCAATTCAAGGACTATAAATTATTTCATAGGCCACCCTCCGACAGCAAAGCAGTATCAATAAAAATTGATATCACTGATACACACATATCCTCAGTCAGATCAGAGGAAATGTCCCACAATTACACCGTAGTTAAATGAGTCAAAGCACAAAATTAGATGCTAATAACCATTTCATGTTTCTTAGCCTTTTTGAGGAAAAAAAATCATAGTTTCACCACTCCTTGCACAATGGTCCTTACAGGGCTTAATAAAATAAACTTCTAGGAACCCTCTATCAGGCAAGGATGGCCAATAGAAGGTAATTGATACTGTATCATTTTACAGATCATAAACCCTTTTGTGTACAAGGTTTTGATCAGCTAATGTGAAGATATCTCAGAGCTAAATGAGAGGGAAACAGTATTTAAACAAAGTTATCTCTGGCCAAGTTGCCTTTCACTATAGTGTGACAGCTATCTGAAATTTTATACTTAAGTCCTTAAGTTTGACTTATTTTTTAACTTGTGAATAATCTGTATTTAATTTTGTCTATTCCATATGTGTGTTTATCATGGAGAATGCCCACTATTTTTTTAGCACTTGCTGTTATTGTATATAAAATGGGTTGTTAAAATGAGGTAACTAACCCTGCCTTAGTCAGGGTTCTCCATAAAACCAAACCATTAGAGTGTGTGCATGTGGAAAGATTTAAGAATCAGTTCACATGATTGTGGGGGCTGACAACCCTGAAATCTGCTGGATATGCCTGTAGGCTGGAGACCCAGGACGGAGTGAGGTTGCCACTCAAGTCTGATGGCACTCTGGTGGCAGAATTTCTTCTTCAGGAGACTGAGGGGTTTTTACTTTTACTTTTATTTTTTTTCTTAAGTCCTTCAAATGTTTAGATGAGGCCCACATATATTTTGGAAAGTAATGTGTTTTACTCGGTCTTTTGATTTAGATGTAAATTCCACCTAAAAAAATGCCTTCACAGCAACGTGAAGACTGGTGCTTGACCAAACACCTAGGCATTGTAGCCTAGTAAGTTGCCACATAAAATTAACCACCACATTTGCTTACTCTCTTACAATATATACTTCCATAGAGTAGCAATTCTATCTGTGCTATCTGTAACAGTGTTACTACCCTAGTAAATGAAAAGCATATCAAATCTTTTTTTGTTTATTATGCATTTTTATTTTTTTATTGTTGTTCAAGTACAATTGTCTCCATTTTCAGCCCACCCTGTACCTCACCCCACCCATCCCCACCTCCCACCCTGGAACCCACCCCCTTTGGCTTTGTCCATATGTCCCTGATGGGCCCTCCTATTATCCCTCTCCCAACTCCTCTTTGGTTACTGTCAGATTGTTCTTTGTTTTAACGTCTCTGGTTGTATTTTGCTTGCTTGTTTGTTTTGTTGATTAGGTTCCACTTATCAACAAAGATCATATGGTATTTCTCTTTCGCTGCCTGGCTTCTTTCACTTAGCATAATGTTTTCCAGTTCCATCTGTGCTATCATGGTGGGAGCTCCTTTTTATTATCTGCTGTGTATTATTCCATTGTGTAAACGTACCAGTTTTTTGAACCACTCATTTACTGATGGGCACTTAGTTGCTTCCAGCTCTTGGCTATTGTGAATTGTGCTGCTATGAACATTGGGGTGCATAGGTTCTTTTGAACTGGTGTTTTGGGGGTCTTAGGGTATAATCCCAACAGTGGTATTGCTGGCTCAAAAGACAGTTCCATTTTTAGTTTTATGAGGAAATTCCAGTTTTCCATAGTAGCTCACCAGTCTGCATTCCCACCAACAGTGCACTAGGGTTCCCTTTTCTTTACAACCTCGTCAGCACTTGTTTGTTGATTCGTTTATGATGGCCACTCTGACTGGTGTGAAGTAGTATCTCATTGTGGTTTTAATTTGCATCTCTCTGACAAGTAATGATGCTGAGCATCCTTTCATATTTCTCTGGGCTCTATGTATGTGCTCCTTAGAGAAGTGTCTGTTCAAGTCCTTTGCCCATTTTTTCATTGGGTTGTTTGTCTTCCTGGAGTGGAGTCATGTGAGTTCTTTATATATTTTGGAGATCAATCCCTTGTCTGAGGTATCATTTGCAAATATATTTTCGCATATGGTTGGCTTTGTTTTCATTTTAATGCTGTCTGCATATAAAACTTTATGTAAAAGTGTACAATTGAACAACTGTACATGAACAATTGATGTTCATTATTTATCAACACTATATTTGAGACATCTCCTACTGACTGAAATTTACTTGTAACTCCAAAATCAATACTTCGATTTCTTAGTCATTCACAGACATACATAGAATGACAAAAAATTAAGTTTGTCTAATTGTATATGTTCTCAGCTAAGGTCTAATGAGGCAATGCTTTTTATTCTTGTTTCAACTCTCATCTTGTAAACAACTGTTTTTCTCACAGGTTATTAGTGTCATTTAAAAATATTTTGTGGTGTTTTTTTTTTTGTGATTTTGCTGTTTAAATGGTTCCAAACTGCACTGCTGCAGTGCTGGCTACATGTTCTCGAGTGCAAGGAGGCTGTGATAAGCGTAAGAGAGAAAATACTTAAGGTGGAGTTACTGGCTGTGAGTTCAGTGTTAAAAAGTGTCCTAAAACAAAAAGAAGCCCTGGCTGGCGTAGCCCAGTGGATTGAGCGTGGGCTGCGAACCAAAGTATCGCAGGTTCGATTCCCAGTCAGGGCACATGCCTGGGTTGCAGGCCATGGCCCCCAGCAACCGCACATTGATGTTTCTCTCTCTCTCTTTCTCCCTCCCTTCCCTCTCTAAGAATAAATAAAATCTTTAAAAAAAAGTTAAAAAAAAAAACAAAAAGATACACAAAACAAGGCTATGCTTTGATCAGCTGGTGAAAATGTGACCAGAGGCTTTCAGGAATCTTAGCCTCTCTTTCTCCTAGGAGCAATGCTTCCATAACATTATAGTGTATCTACTTTGAATCATTAGAACCAAATATAGAATGTCCTTGTCTAATAGCATTAATGTTCTTGTGATCTAAATGCATTAATGTTTTTAAACATCCTTACAGTATATTATTGTGGGTTTTAAGAATAATTTGCTCTGAATACACAGTTGTATTTATTCTAAAGATATATAGATATTGGGTGGATGGATGAATAGATGGCTTGCTGGCTGGCTGGCTGGCTAAATAGATAGACAGAGAGATAGAGAGTAGTGAAGAAATACACAAACACAAACAAATACAAAACTATACCTACACATGTACTTATATTTTCTATTTTACTAAAAAGGTGTAGAAGGAATTCCCAGCAACAATGACAATATCTAGTACCCAAATCTTGTTTCCCAAATAATTGTTATTACCAAAAGAAATAGGACTCCATGAAGAAATGACTGATTCTGGAGCTGAGGAAATGGAAGCACAAAATTAACCTGTAATATATTGTGCCAGAAACTAAAAATGTGCTCAAATGATAGAGATATGTCAAAAAATTATGGAAGTCAGTTTGAAGGTATTTCCACTAGACAAATGGATGACAGCTTAAACATGCCAACAAATCAACTTACATTCATGAGTTAAATTTTATATAAATAAGTACATGAAAAAGAATGAAAACTTCTTATTCACATATTACTCATTTCCTACTCAGAATACTAACAGACAAACCTTAAAAATGATGAAGTTGGAAAATCACCATTTGACAACCATGATAATAATAATTCAATAAAAATAAATGTATGTAAAATGAATGAAAGTTGGACAAAGAAAAGGATATATATTTGTTTTAAAAGTGTATCCCTGCATAGTACTTATTAAATATAGAAAGTAAAAATACCAATTTTTCTGTGGTGAATTCTAACAAATCCTCAAACAAATAACAAAATTTATATCATCAGTAAAAGAAATTAAGCGCCCCTGATATGATACACAGAGAAGAACACCAAATCACTTCTGTGACTTTCTGCCAAGAATATATGACCAGAATCAATCATAAGGAAATATCAGGCAACTCCAAATTTGAAGTAATCCTACAAGAATACTCTATATTTGCCAAAAATATAAGAACCATGAAATACAAAGAATGATAAAGGAACTATTCCAGAATAAGAAATAGTATTTTTCTTCTAATCCATAATAAATAACACCACCAATTAAATTTTCTACTCTTAATCTGCTCCAAAATGTGTGATTGTTCCACTAGTGTTACTATAAATTAAAATAAAATATGTCTAATACTAGAATTTGTCTGAGTCAACAATTAGAAAAAAAAAAAAAAACATAGCATAATCCCAATATTACAGGTACACTGTTTCCAAAGATGATGTCAAAAGAAAATCATGGTGGCATTAGCAACATATAAGAAGTGACTTAGAGATATTAAAGATACATAAATTTTGTAGTTAGAATCTTTAGCAAGGCTTGATGGAACATAGTGTCTGCCCCAAACACTCCCAGGCAAATTAAGAGACATCATAGGAGAACCAGTTTGAAGAGTTTGGTCTATCTTTTGGAATTTGAAAGACATAGATATTAGGACCTGGACTGAAAATGTGAGGGTTAAATGATGCGGCTGCAGTGATCTCCAGTAGCAGAACAGGGCAGACAGGCCTGGGTTGGAAGAGGTCATACACTTTCACCAACTACAGGATGAACCAGCCAAGAGTCACCATAAACCATTCCACTCTAGAAGGCTTCATCCTAGGGGGAACTTAGGTATCAGTTGAGGAGTTTACCCTGTGTATAAAGAACCTTCCAAACATCAAAACACCATGCAAATCAAACACACACACACATATACACTCCACACATGCAATTCCAAACTTTCACAAATAACCAAAGCATATTGGTGATATGATTATAAAAATGCAAAAACAAGGCTGCTAACTATACAGAAACCAAATGGAAAACTTCAGGTTTCTAAGGCTCTTCAAAATGTAGGTAAGGAAGAAAAAAATGGGTAAAGTTTCTATTTATATTTCTGAAAAAAAATCAAATTATATTACATTATTATATTAGTAATATATTAATTACCACATAATACCATATAATGCATTCATGTTAATTGATATTAAGTATGTTATAACTCATATTATATATTAACATAAATTAGTACTAATATATATTAATATTATAATTCATTTGTCCTTTCTAAAGTCAAATCACTCAAAAACCCTTGCATCCTGAATACCTGAAAAATTTGTCCCACTTTCAGAACCCTCCATAAAACCACCTAAATATATTTTCATGAACTTCTAAAACATTATTTTTTTTGATGAAACAGATCTCTATATTACCATAAGCCCATGCAGATCAGCATAATCTCACTGTTAATTTTTTGTTTTTGAGACTTGCTATTATTTTTTATTTTGCCTAAAGTTTTCTCACTTTCAAGAATCCATAAAAGTCCCATTGTTACAGAACAAACAAGGGGGACCTGAGACGATATACTATTACCGAAAGAAAACCCCAGGTCAGTTATGTCTGCCGCCTATAGGGAAAGATGTCTCTCAATGCTGGAGATTCGTGAAAAGGAAAGGAAATGTTTATTTAATGCTATACAAACTTAAAGTAGTGACCTAATGTCTTCATCAAAATCACAAAGTCCCTTAAAACACCCATGAACACACACAGTCCTTCCTTCCCCCTTTGCCCAATCTGGGGTACCATATTCTCAGGAAAAGAAATAGAAGTCTGTGGCTCAGGCAGTCCCCAGTTCTTCTCAATAATTCATCTTGGCTGGTAGGCCTCCCTTGGTTCCTGGCACCATCAGCTGTGTTGCTGGAATCTCTGCTAAAGCTGGGTGGTGGTTCCCCCTACTAGTGCTACAGGGGTCCCCACTCAGCCAAATGCACATGGCTCTCCCCTCCAAAGGCTGCCATGTCTGGGTTTAAATCCTCACACCAATCTTCCTCTGCAGCCCCATTTACAACTCCTCCCACACTCGGCCACACTTGCCCTCAATCTCCCATTCTTTCCAGCTTTTCTGGCTGCCATTGTGGGTCTGGGTAGGTGTGGCTCCATGTCACGGAGCCAATCATCTCCAAGCTCCCATGCAGGTGCTGTAACTCAGGGGGCCCTCAGTTACATCTTGGTGGGGAAGTTACTTCCATTCCCCTGGCTCAGAGCATGGCCATAGCTATTTAACATATCTATATAACCAGTCAAAGGTTATAGATGTGTTTAATGACCACGCCAGAAGTTAGCTACAAAGCTGCTCAATGGGCCTGCTCCATTTGTCCCTTCTCCCCACCCGCACCTGGGGAGGGTGAGGACATCCTAATATTTTCTGAACACCTTGAATTCTGAACCCCATTCCAAATGCCCATCTGGGGTCTCCCCTCTTGGCTGCACCCTGTAACAATTTAATACATTAAAATACATGTAAGCATCATCACACAATTACATTCTTCTCTACTAGACTTTTGTAGGTTAGCCCTGCATATTTCCTTAGAGAATAAATTCTCGGGTGTGAACATCCAGGTCCCCAATTCTGAATGAAACAGTCCTGTGTGCAATTAGAAGTTGATATTTATTCAATGATTGCCATCCTAACCAAAAAATTCAAAATCATCATAAAGGATGTTCAACAAGGAAATACCTTAATAACTTTATAAGTATTTTAATGGTTATACTTTGACATTTTCATGCATTCAAAGTCTGTACAGAATTTATTTTCTAAAAGTGTTATGGAAAGTTTAATACACTAGTGGTTTGAATTTTAAGCTATATATTTTTTGCAAAACAAATTACTCAGGGAAATTCTAAATCCTTCACAGTGCACTGGCAGTACAACCAATATCTAAGCATGTTGATGCATTATTAATAAATTTGCAAAATTTATATATTTATGAAAATTTCTATATGCCTTTAATACTCTCAGGAAGTACACATGTAGTAAGGTAAAGTAAATGAAAAGTATGGAGCTACTGATCTCAAAATGAATGTTTTCTAGATGAAATATGGTTATATATATAAAGTTTACTCAATACAGCAAATACTAAAAAATCAATTTAAAATTCTTATAAAATCTTTGCACTAGGAATAGGCTGGTGTATGTTAATTGCAAACCTGTTAAATTGTGAATCTGTACTGTATATTTAGAATATAAATGCATATTTGATAGGCAAAGACCTACTACTACATCTATGTCTGGATAACTTTGATGTCCTATTTCATAAATGTTGCGATATTGGTGGTTTCCTGCTCTGTTTCTCCTCAGATCGGCCAAATTCTCCCCCGTGCACTGGAGAAGGGGAATCATGATTCCTCCTACAAGGCCGCCATCTTCCTCTTCCCAGACCCACTACATCTATAAATCTGTAACTCATGTGATTGTATTTATCTATTCATTTATTCCTGGAAATATGAATACATAAGTTACTCAGCTTTAGTAACTTAGGTTACTGGTTAGTCACATGATTGGGACAATAATATACACTTCTTTCTAAAAAAAGAAAACAAATTATTCAATTTTTGTGAATCCAATTTTTTTTCTTCTATTACTTATATATATATATTTGTTCTTTATACATGAATATTTTAATTTAGTAAAAGTGCAAAAAAGTACCCTTATCCCCATGAATATCCAGCATTCAATGAAACTATATTAAACATTAAAGATTTGTGTGTAATAAATATTCTACTATAAATATTATAGTATTTATACTACAGAACTAAGAAGAAACATCTTTAGGCAAGAAATAGAGGAACAAAAGCAAAAAAGGCAGGTTGAGTTTCTATTACCTGAGTTGAATATCTAGTTCCCATAAATTTGACTAATTTGATGATCTGGAACATCTTATACTATAAAATTTTATTCAAAATAAACAAGGATTTTAGTAAAAAAAAGGATGATAAAATAAAAGGGTAAATTATTGCTACATGAAGACAAATGATCTATTTTTTGTTTGTCTTAAAAGCTCTACTTAGGGATAACACAATAGGACATAATTTATTACTATATTTGCTATATTAATGACCATTTTTAAAGGACAACCTTTCAAGTGAGATATATAAATTGAGTACATTCATCTAGAAACATTTGAATTTGTGTGCTGACAAATGGAAAATGGAAAAATTCTTTTCTACATATAAAGGACACTGGAGCTGGAACATGGGGAAACCACAGTTACAGATAAAGAAATTAAAATGCAAGAAATTAAATGATCTGAGAAATTCAGTTCAATTTCAATACCTTTTGTAACATTACAATAAAAATATTAACAATTTTAATGGGGAAGTACAAGTCACCTTGTCAATATTTTATAAACAAAAAGTGTATAATCTGCCAATAGAGAAGAAATTCTCTTAAGGAAATAAATTAAGATTTTCTAAATGACTGCCTGCATGAAAGACCAGTGAAAACTCTATCGCTGGCCAGCATTGCACTGGGGGGGGCAGGTCTGGAAACCACAGATGTATTTTATCAGTGCAAAACTACATTCCCTGACCAGATTTTATTACATCTAGTGTAAGACTTTCCCAACCTACTGAAGACACAATTTTTGTCATTCCTCTTCATTTCCGGAATCCTCTTTTATGTTTCTCTGTTTGCTCTAAAATAAAACATTGAATATTTTAGTTTTAAGGGAAAAGCTATTGACTTTCTTCTATTTTTACAAAATAATTTAAGCATTCTCACGAAGTCCTCTACAGCACAGGCATACTTCAGAGGTCCCAAGGGCCCGGTTCCAGACTACCACAATAAAGTAAGCACCTTAGCACGGTAAATCAAAATCTTTTTGCTGGTGGAGGGTCTTGCCTTCAATCTGTAAAAGAACCTTCCTGTGAAGCGTAACAAAATGAGATAGACCTGTAATCTGAAAAATACTCACAATTCCCAGTATACATTATTGAATTAATTACACTTACATTGCTGTCTGTACTAGTCTTCGATCTCTGATGTAAAAAACTGACACACACTTGGTAATTTAAGAAACACATTTGTCTCTTAGAGATAAAATCAAGTGTTAGCAGAGCTCCATTCCTTTCTGGAGGCTCAAGGAGAGAATTGTTCCACACTTTTTCAGTGTGGACGGCAGAAAAATACTCTACCTTAAAAAAATAAAATGCCCATGTCCTAATCCACAGAACCTATGAATATATAATGTTCCATGAGAAGAGAAAATTAAATTGCAGAGAGAATTAAGATTGCTCATCAGCTGATCTTAAAATCGGGAGATTATCCTGGATGATGCTTATAGGGGAAGGAGGGAAATACACACAAATTCCTTAGAAATGAAAAAGGGAGGTGGGGGAATCAGTGTGAGAGCAGGACTGGGAGATGCTGGGAGATGCTTAGCTGTTGGCTTTGAACAGAGAGGAAGGGGCCACCAATCAAGGAATGCAAGCAGCCTCCAGAAGCAGAAATATTGTAAGGAAATGGGCTGTCTCTTAGAGAATCCTTTAGAGTATTTCTCAAATGTTTTCTAAGCCTGTCCTTTTGAAGCCAGAAAAGACACCAGCATTCAGGCTGCCTGTCACTACCAAATCCAATAAGCAGAGACAGGGATTCAATCTTCATGGGCACTTTATTCAGCTGGCTAGAGATCTGAGAAGTTGGAGGGTTCATACCTTAATAGACCATCTTACATTTTCTTTCCAAGCCAGACTTTTATAACAGAGAACAAAGCGAGGCAAAGTGTTTTGAAATTCAGGGAGGATTAGGTGAAAGAAACTGTAACCATATTGTCCTGGGCAGTTAGCTTTCTGTTGCTCCCTGAAACACAATGGCCTGGATGCCTCCATTTGTCCTCAAGCTGTAATCTTTAGCTGTGCCCCAGGAGGTCCACTGTTTCCTCAGGAGCCAGGATGGGCCTCATCTGTAGTTTCTGAAACAAAAGCTTTAACATATGCACTACTTACTAGGCTTCTAACTATTTACCTTAAACTAAAATTTTCCAACTCTTCAGTCCCCTATCACCTTCTCCTGCATTCACAGTGACTTCTAATTTCCCACATTTATGTGGTTGATTTTAAATGTTAGTCTTCATTGGCTGACTCCCAACAGGGGAAAAAAGAAAAATGAACCGGGATAAAAGACACGAGCCATTTCAATCCCCAGGAAGTTACTTTAGCCTGAGGGTGAAGGACTTGCAGCAATAGGGGAAGTTGCAAAAACAATGTAGGAGGCTTCTTTGCACCTCTGTGATTAAAAGCAGCAATTCACAATCAGAACACACATCTCTGACAATGGGAGACAGGGATCTTTTTCTGCACACTGTCTCTCTATCTCTGTGTAAACTGCTCTGATAACGTTTACACACTGCCTGCTAAAGGGCTAAGGGGTGGAGAATAGGTTACTGTTTCTGTTCTAAGACTTGAAATTGACAAAAATTGCTAATTTATTGTCCAAGCCTTACCATGGAAATTGTAAGCAGTTGATAGACCCAAGTTCTAAAATAATTCTGCTGACAGATTCACTTGTCTAGATGAGGTAGATTTCTGCTACTTCCCACTCTCTCCTTACTCTGGTGCTGAGGGTGCAGTGGGAGAGGAGTTGACTACAAAAGAGCAACACAGGAGAATTTGGGGGTGATGGTGATGGTGATACCGATAGACAGGCTGTTCGGACCATGGGGAGCAGGCACTGAGCGCACGGAGTGCAGCAGCTGTACAATACCTTCATGAACCTCCCAGGGCCATGGCCAGGAAGGATATTGAGTTTTGCTGCACGTCTGCATTGAACAAAGTGCATGGTCCCCCAACCCCAGGCAAAATGGTGGCAGGAGGAAGTCATATTTGTTACAGAACAGACCCAAGGGGAGGTGTACGGTATACTATTACTGAAAGCAACCTCCCGGGTTCGCTATGTCCTCTGCCTTATAGAAAAGACATCTCTCAATGCCAGAGATTTGTAAAAAGGAAAGGAAATGTTTATTTAATGCTATATAGACTTAAAGTAGTTACCAAATGTCTTCATTAAAATATAAAATTCCTTTAGGATGTTGCGGAAAATAACTCACACGCAGGGAGATGACAGAGCACGACTCTTTATTTCGTGAGGGCTCAGAGGGGGAGAGAGCGACCCCAGATTCTGAGCGCCAATTTCCAACTTTCCAGGGCTTAAATAACCCCGAGGTTCCTGCCTATGTGAGAAGGCAGGGGAGTCAGGGGTCTTATCTAACTACCATATATGGGAGACAAAAAGCAAAGCAAAGTTACAGAAACTAAGAGCGGGAGTCAGGGGTCTAACTACCTTATATTGGAGACAAAGAGCAAAGGGCAGGAGGAATTTGCAGAAGTTACAAAGTACAGAAGCTTAACATGGGTTTTTTTCTGCCACAAGGATACCCACAGATACCCACAGTGCTTCCTTCTCCCCCTGCCCTAATTCGGGGTATCATGACTCTGGAAAAGAAGCAAACGTCCGTGTTTCAGGCTGCTGGCACCATCAGCTGTGTCGCCGCCCAGGCAGGATCTCCAATTAATCCAAAGCCATGTGGCAACTTCTCATGGCCTACTGACAAGAGTTCTTTCACCGTTCTTCCAGGCAAAGTCTCTCCTGATTCCTAGGCCACACAGCCAAAGGGAGCACCCCAAAGCTGTGTGGTCTCTTCTACCAGAGCTGCAGGGGTCTGCACTCTGGCAAAACCCAGTGGATCTCTCTATCCAAGCTGCGGGGATCCCCACTCTGGCAAAGCCATGTGGTTCCTCCTCAATGGCTGCCATGTCTGGATTTAAATCCTCGAGCCTATCTTCCTCTGTACCCCCCTTTCTGGCTCCTCTTACAATCAGTTACACCTGCTAGCATTCCTGTATTATTCCAAGTTCACTGGGCTGCCATCACGAGTCTGGGTAGGGATGTCCCCATGTCACAGAGCCAATCATCTCCAAGCTCTCACGCAGGCATTATAACTCGGGGGACCCGCCCTCCAGTTACATCTTAGGGGAGAGTTCCTTCCATCCCCCTGGTTCAGAGCATGGCCATAGCTATTTAACATATCTATGAAACCAGTTAAAGGCTATAGATATGTTAAATGACCATGCCATGGATTAGCTGCAAAGCTGTTGCTATGTGAAACAGCTCTCAATGGCCCTGCTCCATGTGTCCCTTCTCCCAACTCACACCAAAGGGGGAAGGGGTTAGGACATCTCATATGCCTTTCTAATATTTCCTAGACACCTTGAGTTCTGGAAGCCACTCCAAATCCCTATTTGGGGTCTCCCTCTTGGTTGCACCCTGTATCAATGGCCACAACTATTTAACATATCTATGAAACCAGTTAAAGGTTATAGATATGTTAAATGACCATGCCAGAGGTCAGCTGCAAAGCTGTTGCTGTACAAAACAGCTCTGCATGTTCCTGCTCCATGTGTCCCTTCCCCCAACTTACACCTGTAGGGGGTAGCAGGGAGGACATCCTATATATCTTTCTAATATTTCCTGGACACCTTGAGTTCTGGACTCCATTCCAAATCCCTGTTTGGGACCCTTGTCTTGACTGCGCCCTGTTACATACTGAGCATGTGCAAGACTAGCAAAATAATTGTAAAGAGATCCTCTTCTGGTTCCAGGTTGTGGGTGGGACAAGGGGAAGGCAGGCACATACACCATAAAAGTGAAAATGGTGGCAGATGGAAGTGCCGGTGTGGCAGAAAACTTCAAGGTGGCAGAAAAACCCCCATGTTAAGCTCCTGTACTCTGTAATTTTGTTCTGTTATTTGTCTCCCATACAAGGTAGTTAGACCCCTACCCTCCACATTAACTTCTGTAAAGTTTGCTTTGTTCTTTGTCTCCCATATAGGGTAGTTAGATTAGACCCCTTGCCTTGTCACAGAGGCAGGAGGCTCAGGGCTATATAAACCCTGAAAAGTTAGAGATAAGAGCTCAGGATTTGGAGACCTACCCTCTCCCCTGAGCCTGCTCATGTAATAAAGAATCATGCTCTGTCACCTCTTCCTCATGTGAGTTATTTTTCTGCAACACTGGAACAAAGAGGGTTATCAGTCTAGCCAGAAAAAAAGAAAAGTATTGATTGGGAGGTAACCCACCCAAAGAATGCAACAGTTTAGGAATTAGTCCCTTGAGAAAGAACTTAGTCCATTCCACATCCAAAACTAATATAAACCCAGGGGAATAGATACAGCTCTCTCTTGCTCATGGCTACTGCTCAGAACCTGCACTTGGATAGCACATTTCCTCTCCGTGGGCCATGTGACTGTAGGAGGTAGTCACTCTCTCTTGCTGACCTGGTGGAGCATCATTCACTGGTGCTTTGTCCACTGCTCTCTGGCACTGCAGCATGGGTCCTCACAACCCATGGCCTCACAATCTGCTTGGCCAATAGTGGCACTGGCTCTATACACAGCATCCGGGAGGGAGCCGTGCCAGACAGCAGTTGGGAATAAGTTAAGGTAACTGGATGACTGCTCAGCCACTGCCTGGGGTTTCAAAGGATGGTGCTTTAAAATGGAGCAGGAATTCTTGGCACTGCCTTTTGTTTCGGTCTTGCTGAGGATGGCTAGGCTTTGCCTGGGTTTTGTAAAGAATGAGGTTTATTTGGGTTTTCTTGAAAATGAGCTTTGAGACAGGGAGTCACCTATTGTCACGGATCAGTCAGTATTTGAATGAAATGCTTTTTCTTTTTCACCAGCCTCTGCCTCTAGAGTTTGCCTTTTGGTGGTGGCTGAACCCCACTTTGGTCCAGTAATAATGGGATTGTTCTGTAACTGATTGTGGTAGTGCAGCAGTAAAGTCAAAATACGGAACAAAGGCTTTAACTTCTACTTCTCCCCTTCTCTGTTTTGGCTGGACCAACACAAATGAGACCTTCACAGACCACCTGTTCACCACCCTACCCCTGCTTCCTCCTTTCTAATTCTCCGTAATTGAGAAGACTGAAAAAAATTGCTATCTGGAGAGAAGAGATAAAGATCCTTATAAGTATCAGAAAGAGATGATTATACTATCCCCACCCTAGCCTGTGTTTAAAAAAAAAAAAAAAAGGTCTATCTCCAAATTCCCAGAACTTTCAAAAATACAATGTTCCATGAGGAGGTTGCAGATAGAATTAAGGTTGCATATCCTGTTCTGAGGTTGCCTGCTCATTTTTCTAGTGCATACTATCACTTTAATAAATTTACTATGCTTTAATAAATCTTTCTGTTAGTCATCCTTTCAAATTCTTTCTTGTTCTATGACAAGGATCTGGATCAGGTTGAGTCTTCCTTTGGCTTCTCCAAGTGTGACCTGTCATCAGTGGTGGTTATAGCACTACATGCATTTGTCAAATTGGATACACTGTATACTGAATATCACCTCAGTATATTACCTCAGTTTAAAAACTATAAATATTGCATTAATTATTTTAAAGAGGAGAAAGAGAGGGCAAGTAACATCAATGTGTGGTTACCTCTCGCATGCCTCATACTGGGGACCCAGCCTGCAGCCCTGGCATGTGCCCTGGGTGGGACTCGAACCTGCCACCCTTTGGTTAGCAGGTCAACACTCAGTCCACTGAGCCACAAGAGCCAGGGCTGAAATTTGATCCATGACTGGGCTTTTGGTTATATTAAATAATAATTTTAAGTATTAAAAAAACTTGACCAATAGATTTTTTCTTTCTCTATTCAGGGGGCATAAACTGCATTTTATTATATCAAACTTATTATTTTAATAATTTAAATTTAAAAAAAAATCAGAAAGAAAAGCAATGTTTTCATTCACTTTCCAATTTTAAAACTTTTCATCTTTCTATTTGCTATATCTTTTAAAAAATTACAATTGAACATAATACCCTCCATTTCTTTAAGGCAGTTCCAAGTACACTTAGTCAAAGATCTCCAGCCCTGGTCTCTCCCAGTTCTGTGACCTTTATCATCTGTTACTTGTTGAATTCTGTTCTCCAAAAAGATTATACTGAAGTCTTAATCCCCAGCATCTTAGTAGGTGATCTTCTTTGGAATAAAAAAAATCACACTCAAGTAGAGTAAGATCCTAACTTAACACAACTGGCATTCTTATGACAACATATTCATGTGAAGTCAGAGACACAAGGACTACATTGTTTGAAGATGGGGGCAGATAATTGGGGTAATGCTGATGCAAGCCACAAGATACCACAACCTGGAAAGGCAAGAAAGAATCCTCCCCCAGAAGCTTCACAAAGCACCACACAGCTGACACCTTAGCTTGGATTTCTAGCCTCCAGAAATGCTAAAGAAAAATCTCTGTTGCTTTAACTCTCAGTGCAACACACAAAGAAGGTGTCTGACATGAGTAATTGCTTTTCCAATAGTATATATCTTTGGTCACTTAGTAACAGGTGAATTAAAACATTTAAATGTGGTTAAACTTCAGGGCTATATAAAAAGGATTTTCATATTGATAACAAAATTGATCTAGTCCTAAAATAAGGATGCAGTATTCCAGTTAAACCTTGCCATGGAACACATGTCTCTTTTCTCTTCCAAAATGCCACTAAATGTAATAAATAATAATGAGATGCTGCAAATGATTATGGCTGGCCTGTGGTCAGCTCTGAGGACTGATTCAAGTAAATTTCCTCCTACATACAAGAAGTCATCTGACAAGAACAATTTCAGTTTAGAATTATGCATGGCTTCTATTACCTAGTAACTGTGGTGTGCAAATAAAAGAAATAGAGACACAGATGATGCAGGTGTTTGAGCATCAGGGGACCTGAGGGTCTGTGACCCAGTATGGGTTCTTGGCTTCGTGCAGGAAAGAATTCAAATACAGGCCAGCATAGAGTTTAAAGTGAAAGTGAGTCTCTTAGTGAAACAGTGAGACAGACAGTGCGCTCTTCCACAGACAAAGCAACAAAATTTGATTCCTTTGTTGAGATACTTTGCCACATACCCTATCTCAGGTAGACGGATGGATGGATGGATGGATGGATGGTTGATGGATTGATAGACAGTGAATGTATTAGAAACTGTCGTCTGTCTCCAGTGGTAGAAGCAATATTTTCTAACATAGAATATATTTTTATTTTCCTGAAACAGCTATAAGTGTTGTATTCATCTGTTTTTCTCTTATTTCTACATTCCAATCTTGGATTGTATTTGAGTTTTGTATAAAAATATGTTGTAATAAAAATATCATTATATGACTATTTTTTGCATACCTATAACTTGTATGTAAACACTACAGAAAAAATGCATAAGATGCTATTTATCAAACAAGTACCAATCATATATCTGGTATACAGGTGTGGATGAAAACAGATATAAAAGTAATTTTCTATTGTTACAGAAAATCTACTGCAGAGAATTTGTTTACCTACATACTTCCAAACTCTCTAATCCTTGAGAACATAAAATCAGGTAGCTATTATTGCTACAAGAAGTGTCAAAATTCCTCTTTTCAGGTGTGAAAAGCAACTCTGAAAATTAAAAAGGAAAAAACAGTCATTTTCTGATTCTGGCTGGCCTTTTTGTAACCAGGAACAAGTGTCTGGAAATATTCGTAAAGGATAGAAACCATTATTCTGTCTCCATACAGCTATGTACAAATCCAAAAATTGAAACAATTCATTTAAGATAGATATAATTAAAAATAACCAAATATATTACTTTGGTGATTAAATTTAGTGAACATTAAAATGTGAAATATCTGACTTCACAAAAAAAAGTGGCATTGTATTTTCAACCATTACAGTTACAGGAATGAGACTGTTGCTAAGCAACACGCCTTCTATAATCTTGTGAGGCTTTTGTATCTCAGGAAAATTGAGGCAAAGAAAAGTTTGGAAAGCTAATAAGGAAGAAATGGCTTCAGTGCAAATAGATCAATGGTGTGCCTGACCAGAAAAATCAGCTATAATGGGGCTACAGGAAGAAAGGCTACTTAAATCTACTTGAGCGCAAATTTATTACCACCAGGCACGTTTAATTGTCTGCACTCTAATTCCCTGCTATCATTGTGTCTTTCTGTGTGTGCCACCATACTTTCCTATGTGGAAGTGCAATAACGTGCAGCAGCATTTCTACTCAGAGGGTTTCACAATAACCCTGAACAATGTTTTGATCACTTCATTTTCGGTACCATTTAAGAATTCAATATGCTATAATTGGCCTACTTTCATGCTATGGTTATATGAATGGCACTAAAGTACAATTTGAACTGATCTCTGAGCCTGCAAAAATGTAGTCATGTCATTGACAATACAGTAAATCAAACTCCGAGGCTTTCTCTAATAGGAAGTTTGGAGTCTGGAGGTCAAGATACAGATAGCAGTCCGCAACAGAGTTTTAGGCAAATTCCGTGATGCTCTCCTAGTTCTGTCTGTACTGACAAAAGGAGGTATTGCCAAACCTGAGTGGCCAAATCTTTAAGCAGTTGCAGAGTCACACTCCAGACAATTTCAAGCTTAGTGCTTGCTGATGTTCTTCTGTTGAATTAAGCTAAAGCACATGCCAATTATCAGCACACTTTTTTAACTAGAGTAGAAGCAAGCACAGTGGTCTTAAACAAACATGATGTTTTTTTTGTTCAAGATTGTATTTATTTACATTTAGATAGAAGGGAAGGGAGGGAGAAAGAGTGGGTAAGAAACATCGAAAGGAGAAAGAACATCAATTGATTGCCTCTTGTATGAGCCTGACCCAGACTGGGAGCAGATCAGCCACCCGGGCATGTGCCTTGGCCAGAAATCAAACTGGTGACCTTTTACCTTGTGGGGTGATGCCCAACCAACTGAGCCACACCAGTCACAGCAACGTGATGTCTTAGGGAATGTGTAAGTACCTCCCAAAGATGTTGAGAAATCCTTGGAGGAAAAGATGTTTATAAATCTGTATAATTTACTAAGACACCTTAGAAGGAAGCTTACATTATGCTTTTAGGCTATTAAAGAAAATTGTGACCTCTGTAGGCTATAGAATTGGAAATGCAGAAGCTAAATAAAAATAATCTGGAATCTGGATAGTAACGCAATTTGGGGAATGATACAGAAAAGGCAAAAGGATGAAAAGCCTGGAAAACACAAAATCAAAATGAAGCCCCTGAGGAAAAAGTGATGAGGCCTTTTCCCTTTGTCTAATCTCATTAATGTTTCACTCAAACTCTGAGAAGTACAGTGAGCTGTCTCAGAATGTGCACCAATGCAGGCCTTCTCTTAGAATTTAGGTCACATCCGACTTCTCAAATAACTACAAAACTATCATGTTGGTGTTAACGTAACACTCCAGCTGTGTTTCTTTCTTTCATTTAAATATAATGTTTAATCCTAACAATGCAAGGTCCAGGCATGTTCACTGCCACACACACCTATTGCACTAATAGTATTTTACTGATGGTTGTATTAATCATCTCCTTCTGCCCTACATATAACTTAATTGTTTGAAAATAAAAAGAATCCATGTAGTAAAAAATAAAGTAACATCACTGTTTAATGTTTACATTGAAGCACAGGGAGCTATTTATTCATTTGTTTCTGTTTATAGTTGTCTATAAAGTTTATTTAAGCAACTCATTTCATGAGGAAATAATAAATTTCAAAATAGTTACACTGACATTCCATTGTCTCTAGCTCACGGCTGACACTGCAGCTGACAGCAAGGAAACGCACGTTTAGGCAGCAGCTTCATTAGGCACAAGTAAGCCCATGCACATTAAAGAAAGATGGCCCCACTTGCCCAAAGACTCTTCTGCCATGGACACTCCCATTCCAAGGTGTTTGATTAAAACTTTGTAAGTCATTTCAGAAATTCTACATGTTATAAAATGAATACTTTTTTTTCACAACCTGCAGGAAAACAGGGCTGATTTCTATTTCTATCTATGCAAATGGCTAGTCTGACTTTCTGCCAGTCACTTTTGGAGACAGTTTCCTCCACTGTAAAATGAAGAGCATGGACTAGTGACTGCACAAGTCCCTTCAAAATCAAATATTCTGTGACCTTTAGTAATCTAGAATGATAAAACATAGCTTATGCTTGTATCTAACTTATGCCATTTCTAATGTGATTAAAAAAGAATTAGTGCTCTAGAAAAGAAAAAGACTATAAAAAAACACTGCATTTCAGTAGACAAAATAAATGACCTTATAATTTTATAAATGTAATTTAATTTGCATAAAGTTTTAAACTTAAGTATTAGATTTTGTAATAAATATTCACTCCTAAAATATACTTTAAAATTTGTGTAATTGGAAGTATAGACATCATAAGGACTTTTATATAAGATTTCTCTGTAATATACATAAGAGTAAGCAGTTTAACTTAACTAATAATCAAAGATCTTTATAAGTATGATTATCATTTCTTTTTATTTCTCTTCAAAAATTTTATTTATTTACTTTTAGAGAGAGGTGGAGGGAGAGAGAAAGGGAGACAGAGAAACGTCATTGTGTGAGAGATACATTGATCAGTTGCCTCACCCCCAACTGGGGACCTGGCCTACAACCCAGGTATGTGCCCTGACCGGGAACTGAAGCGGTGACCTTTTGGTTCACAGCTTGAGCTCAATCCACTGAACCACATCAGCCAGGGCTTCATCATTTCATTTTCAATTGTCTGACAACATTTGTAGAGCTGATCAGGAAAAATTAACTTTGAGATTAATAAATTTCCTACATATATATAAGCTTATTCTTCAGAAATGTTATATTTTCAAATCTATCACAAAATGAAAATTGGTCAAAATGTTTCATAGTCTGAGATTACATACATTACCAAAATATTTAGGCAGGCTACAGCTGGATAATTATCAATAGTGATTCTATAGCTCTTCATAAGAAATAAAAGGTCTCAAACTAACCACAGGGTTACATTTTCCCTAAATTAAATTGTTATCTTTGTTTGAATCTATATTTTAGGGAGAATAGACAATTGCTTATGTTTACTAATAAAATTGTGCAACTACTCCACTCTGGTTTGTAGCTTCATTTTATTAAGTTATAGTACCGGTATTTAGTTTTATAACTACAGATGCACACAGTGACTAGAAACTCAATTTTTCAAATTATCATAAATAATTCTGAGAAATAGCCCTTATTATTTCAGTTATGGTTCAAACTTGCAACTATTACATGTAATAATTTATTATTATTTGATACGATATAGCAACTTTACTATTGTAAGGAATAGAAATTATCTTATGTCACCCAAATAGGCATATATGTATTTATTAAATTGGTACCACATTAACTTTATATTGTTACAATATTTGACTTATCTCCCAAAGAATCACTATTGTTAGTATGATCATACAGATGATGTTAAAGACCTTGTAGGAGTTTATGCCACAACTTGTAAGAATTCGGCATCAGCCAAACTGGCAATTGATTCTGAGCTACCATCAAGGTTTTCAGTCTCCCCAGTTAATAAGAAAAATTTTATTTTAATTCAAATGTAATTTTCTTTAAATCCTACCACACAGGAAATTGCTTATTTGGGCTCCCTATGTCCCTCTTTCTGTGCAGTTATGTGTATGATTTCACATACACACACCCATATAGTTTTAGTGCAGAACTGGAGACATGCCCTGTGTGGCGTAGGACACGCTAGTCATTGTCCATTCTCACATGAGCACACAGGACAGTAGACCCCTCAAAGCCTAGTCTTGCTTGTCCTTTTGCTTGTTTGTCTCTTAAAATGGCATCCAACTGTAGGGCACATGACTGACCACTCAGCTGTACACCTGATAATGGTACAAAATAGTATTGAATGTAAACAGCAATTAATTTTTTAAAGGCACTGAAGACCCATAATTCTTAGTGGTTATTCTCCACTGCTCTCTCCCATCTTCAGGAATCTTAGAGGAAATCCCTTTCTAGTGTGCTGTGTGTGAACCCCTTGAGAAACTAGATAGAGCTTTCTCTTTTTATAAATATGCTGTACTTCTCTTCACCCCAACCTGGCCACCTCTTCAACTCCAAACCTTGGGCTCTATTCCAAATAGAAAAATAAACCATTATAGATGTTCCTTTTCCATCCCCACCAATGGAGTTAGGTTTTATATACAAAAAAAAAAAAGGAAAACTTTTAATTACTAATGCAATGAAGTATCTTACTACACAGCACTTAGAAAAAATGGAAAACATCTCTCATCTAAGAAGCTTTCCCTAAATTAATATAGTTAAGTGAGGTCTTCACTTGTTTCAGAAAAACAAATAAACTAAGCCATCACTACCACTCCCAAGACTGACTGATGCAATTTTATAGAGGAAGAATTGTTTATCAGAAGCAGCCACATGACAGTCAAGAAACCTACTTTGCAACTCACTTTCCCTTTCTGGATGCCCTTGAGAGAAACTAATCCTTAGCTTTTGTAATTTGAAAATGTGGAAGAAACAACAACAACAAAATAATGGTATATATTGAGTACTTACAATGTCCAAAATACTGCAGTAAGCCTTTAAAAAGCATATTATCTTCTTAATTAACACATCGTCTCTATTAAGTATATATTATTCTTACTCTCTATTTTTCAGATAAGAGAAAATGAGGGTTAGGGACATTAAGAGGCTTACACACTTAACTAGCACAAGACTAAATACATGATAAATGAAAGGGCTCATATACAAACCAATATTTGTTGGAATTCAAAGTCCAAAATGTTAAGCCATGTGCTATTCACCTTGCAGAGTTGATATAAAGACAAAATAAAACCTCAAACACTGTTGCATTGTGAGCTTTATAGAAATTTATACAGCAGTTTTTTTAAATTATCATTATATTGGCTCCCCAAATATATTATAACTATGTTAATTATAATATTCATGGACTTTACTTTTTGTTAGCTTTCCTTTGTCAATTCTCCTAACTTAATAAATATACAATAATGTAGTCACACCTTCTCACTGATTTTATTATCTGATTAAACATTGTGCTTTATGGGATTGTCATTTTAAAGAAGGTAAAAAAATACAAAATAGTAAAACCTTTATCTGCCACACATTTAAATTAATGTCTTAATGCGGTATTTGACAAACTGAATAAAGAAAACAGACATAATTGAATTGGTCACTATACATATACTTTCTGGTATATACATTTTTGTTGTTATTGGGTTTTTGTTTTTTTCTATAGAGTCACAACTTTGATTTATTAGCAAAGGTGTCAAGATTATGACACTCTTTTTTGGTCTGAAATGCTCTACTTCTATGTAATATAAAAGTATTAGCCCTGGATGGTGTGGCTCAGTGGATTGAGCATGTGCCTGTGAACCCAGGGGTCACCAGTTCGATTCCCGGTCAGGGTACATGCCTGGGTTGTGGACCAGGTCCCCAGTGGGGGGCACACAGTGTGCGAGAGGCAACCACATATTGATATTTTTCTCCATCTGTTTCTCCTTTCCTTCCCCTCTGTCTAAAATAAATAAATAAACAAAATATTTTTTTAAAAAGTATTGAATCTGAATTTTGAGATACCCATTAATTTTTTTAAGTTTCTAGAAATATAATTTACTTTAAAATTAAATAATTATTACTTTTTATTTTATAAAGTCTCAGCTTCTCTTGGTCCATATTTAAGTCATTTAGTTTACATATTATTCTACATGATTTGTGTCCTGTTGATTTTTCACTTTCTAGTATCATATACAATATGCAGTGTAACCAAGAAAAATATTTTTTCTAAAGTGAATGTGGGTAATGAGGTTGTTGTTAGTCAACAGTGTTCTAAAGATCATATTTGCCCTTGTATGCCAAGATTACACCCCCCACACACACATTGACTAGTTGTCAGTAAAAAGCTGTTGGGAACCGCCCTGCCTGGTATCAGAAGTTGTAACCCCCGCCTCGACGAAGACTGAGGGAACGACCTTGGACCACACGCCACCAAGGAGAAAAACTTATCTCCCTGGCCGGAACACTGCTTCTCCTCCTTTTACTTCATCCTACCTGGCCTCCAATGCTTGGTCGGTTAGCCAATGACAGGTAAGATTCCCCAACAGGGGAATGACCTAAGACAGGCACGATCTTGTGGGAGGCCCCCAAGGAAGGACTTTGGGGGCCACAGCAAAAGGGGGTGAAGGAAACTCGCCCTCCGCTTTGACAAAGCCTGAGTCCTCATTCCATCTGCGAGAAAATCTCTTAATCTCTTGGCTGCCTTACTTCCCTTGCTCCACCTAAGCCCGAAACAATGGTAGAGGGTGGTGCAGCCCTATACTGGAAAGGGCAGGCTCCCCGGATGATCAGGCCTAAGAAAGAGTATGTAAAATCCTGTGAAACCTGCTTTGTTTAGAATGCTCTCAATTGAATGAAAAGGGTCCAAGGAAGAAGTAAGTTTGTTCCTAAAGTCTTTTACAGCTCTCTGACCCTGACTCAAAATAGGCCCTCAGACTTCTTTGTTGTCTACTGTTTGATCCTTTCTTCCTGTGAATGAGTAATGAATTTTACCTGAATTCTTATGCAAATGAACCCAATAAAAGCCTGCTAGGACAGGAGAACATGGCGCTCTCCCCTAGGGTGCTCTCCCCTAGGGAGGGTGGCCTGGAGCTCCCCACTAGAGGGAGTGGCCATTCCGTTCCTACTTCCCCACAGGATCTGGTTGTCTCTGTGTATGTTTTTCTCGTGTGTCGATGAGCCATCTGCAGCGTTCCTTGGTCACTGCCGGTTGGTGGCTGGGACACAAAGCCATTTTGGTCACTTTTATTTATAAATATACAATTTATAGTTGAAATTCTCCCTAATAATCAATCTTAAACTTTAGAGACAAACTGTCGTGGGTGCTTCTATTGATGAACCTAAATTTCTTGCTAATAGAGTTTTCCAATACTAATTTTCTTTCTTTTTTAAATTTTTTATTGTTGTTCAATTACAGTTATCCTCCTTTCCCCCATTACTTCCCCCCAGCCCTGCCAAACCCCTCTCTCCAACATTTTTCCAATTCTGCCTTATCTCCAAGGCACACATCACCAATAAACTTGAATTTTTTCAGTACAAGAAGTAAAGACAGTCTCTTCAAAAAATGGTGTTGGGAAAACTGGACAGGTACTTGCCAAAAATAAAACTAGATCACCAACATACACCATACATAAAAACAAACTCAAAGTGGATAAAAGACTTAAGTATAGGTCATGAAACCATAAAAATCTCAGAAGAAAACATAGGGAGTAAATTTCAGACATTTTGCATAGCAATGGTTTTGTCCATATAGCTCCTAGGGCAAGGGAAACAAAGGAAAAAATAAATATATGGGACTACATGAAACTAAAAAGCTTCTAGACAAATAAAGAAACCATCAACAAAATGAAAAAGGAACCAACTGTATGGGAGAATATATTTGCCAATGATATGGAGTTAATTTCCAGAAATATATAAATAACTTATACAAGTCAACACCAGGAAAATAAACAACCCAATTAAAAATTGGGCAAAGGACCTGAATAGATAATTCTCCGAAGAGAACATTCAGATGGCCAATAGACATATGAAAAAATGCTCAACATCACTAATCATCAGAGAAATGCAAATTAAAACCACAATGAGGTGTCATCTCACACCTGCCAAAATGGCTCCCATCAATAAATCAACAAACAATAAGTGCTGGCAAGGATGTGGAGAAAAGGGAACCCTAGTACTCTGTTGGTGGGAATGCAGACTGGTGCAGCCTCTGTGGAAAACATTGTGGAGTTTCCTCAAAAAAATTAAAAATAAAACTGTTTTTTGACCCAGTGATCCCATTTCTGGGAATATATCTAAAGAAATCCAAAACACCAACTCAAATGAATATATTCTTCCCTATGTTTACAGAAGTGTTATTTAAAATAGTCAATATCGAGAAACAGTCCATGTACCCATTAGTAGATGAGTGGATAAAATGCTGTGGTTCATTTACACAATGGAATACCACATAGCCCTAAAAAGAAGGAACCCTTACCCTTTTCAACAGCATGTATGGACCTAGAGATTATGATGCTAAGTGAAAGAAGCCAGTCAGTGAAAGACAAATATCATATGATACAATCTTAGTTACATGGGTAATCTAATGAAAAAAATAAACTGATGAACAAAATAGAAACAGAATCATGGACACATAGTACAGACTGACAGCTGTAAGAGAGGTGGGGGGAGGGAGACTGGATGATGGAATTTGAAGGGCTTAGCCAATGAACATATATATATGCATGACCCATGGACACAGACAACAGTGTGGTGATGGCCTGACAGAAGGGGAGTGGGGAGGTAGGCAAAGGGGGATGGATGGACACATATGTAATAGTGTCAAGAATAAAAATATTGCTAAAATGTATTTTTTAAATTTTATTTATATATTTTTAAGGATTTTATTTATTTATTTTTAGAGATGGGGGAGGGAAAAAGAAGGGGAGTGAAACATCAATGCGTGGTTGCTCTTAGTGCACTCCCCACTAGGGACATGGCTTACAACCCAGACATGTGCCCTGACTGGAAACTGAACCAGTCAGGGCACATGATGCTTTGGTTAGAAGGCCTGCACTCAATCCACTGAGCTACACCAGCCCAGGCTAAAATATTTTTTAAAAAGAATTAAGTCACTCTTTCTAGTTTTCTTAATCATATAATCATCTATATCAAAGTTTTCTGGTTACTAGAAAAAAAATGAAGTACTTTCAGGAGCTAATTAGCTCTTCATTGCATAATAGTAGTTTTTAGTTTTCTTAAATTAAGACAATAAATAAAATGCATTTGACCTCATTTCATTTATCGTAGTCCCTGATTTACAAAGAAAAGCACTGTCTCTATATTTAGCCTTATTCAGTGTTTTCTATCAGAACATGAAAGTTATTGTAGACAGTATAAAATTTAGTTCTGCTGATACAAAGAAAACTTTATTTTTTGTGCTAGAATTTTTTAAAGAAAGGCTTTGAGTTGCAAATGTTAAAAACTAAAGCAAAATAATGATTTTTGTAGTCCTTTCCATTTTGTTTATAGTGACTAAAAGTGTCACACTCTTTTTCAAAGCTTTTTCCCCAAAAAACAAACAGACTGAAAGCCATACTGGACTCAAAGATTTAGCTTTTAACAGAATTTTTGACTTGACTTAGATTAGTGAGAAAGAAAATAAACACAACTGCTTTGATGATATATTGCTGTAATGCATCATCAGAGTACCGCTCATGTGATAAACTATAATATTAGTATAATTCATCATCAAGAGTGCTGTCACTCTAAAAAAGTATTAGAGCAATACATCAGCAGCCATCACCACAGACTGCCACTTCCAACAATGTTTAAGAAATTGTATTGTGCTACTTATCTACCAGGGAGAAAAGAACACTCTTTCTAAACATGAGCATAATGAATTAATTTTATTTTAAAATTATCTTTAGAAACTCACTTTTTCTCCACATCTCTCCATCTTTTCAAATTTTATTACTTCTTCTGCCTCTTCAATTACTTATTATATCTTATTTACAACTTAAACCATGAAATACAGAAGTTAAGAAACTGTCTTTGTATCTCACCTTCATTCTCCAAGTTTCCGGACAGCGGGAAGCCCTCTATTCTGCAACAAGGAGGCCCATGAGGGACAATTATGGACACTAGCTTGCTTAGTCTCTAACGAAGCTTCTTGTTACTGAATTTACTCTTGCCAGGCCATTTTATAACAGCGACCAGGATTCCATTACAGATTATCAGGTAATAAAACCAGAAACTTCCTTGGGCCACCTCCGTACATGTCACCAAACTTTATCATATGATCCCACCCTCCAATAAACAATTGTCTCTCTAATTACTTCTATCATTCCCCCTGAAGAGGTCAATAACTACTTTCAATACTTTTACTGTTATTTTCACCAGTGATGGATGTCTTTTATCTTCTCATTGTAGCTTAATACCCTGAATGACGTGCAGTTGTTATGTATTTCTTTTTCAAGCTGTTTTTAAGGGTCTTGTCTCATATTTGATCATAAGAATGTGTCAGTATGGGTGCTGTGGTAACTGACATGCAGCACAGACTCTTATGTGGGCTTTTTCCTTCTGAATCACTCACTGTCCAGCATATACCTCTCTGCCATCCCAGCTAAGTAACAACACCTTTGAAATGTTAAAAGAAACTGTATGTTAGACACTAGGAATATTTACTAATTTTAGGTGTTTTTGGTATGGAATATATTGAGAATATCCTGTCTGAGATGTGTAATGAACTTTTGGGGGTTGTGTAAGGACTATGGCATCTATGTTTTACAATAGATTGGGGGTTAAGATGATTGGATAGATAGACATATAAATTTGGTTAAATTCCAGGTGAATAGATTTTCATTGTACTATTTGTTTCTACTTTTCTTTATATATAAAAATTTTCTCAAGAAATTTCACAAAATATAGACTTAAGAAATATAAAAATAAAAATATGAAGACCTTGAGACCTAACCTTAACAAACCAAATGTACAAGTATTTTGTAAATAATTAGTAAAAATTTCAAGTGCATGGAATATTGAATTTTAAAAATCATTCATTACCTATGATAATTGCACTGTTTTGGAAATACACTTTGGAAATGTATATTAATGTACTTGGAAATTATATGTGATTTTGTCATTTATTTTTAAATAAAGATGAAGCAGAAGAATATAATATAGTAATAATAATTACTTATAATCTTTGTTTTAATTAGTAATAAATATTTATATTTGTTGAATATATATATATATATATGGGTTATTTACATTAATTTCCATTGTTTTCTAAATACTAAAAATGTATGAGTTTATACCAAAGAATAACCTAGAGTAACTTTCTTCTGGCTAAATTTCAAAGAAATTGGACCAAGGAGCAACACACCAAGACACATAATCATTAAATTATCCAAGATAAAAGATAGGGAGATATCTTAAAAGCAGCAAGAGAAAAGGAGAAAGTTACCTCAAAGGAGTTCCCATAAGCTGATTACTCAAAAGAAACCTTACAGGCAAGAAGGGGCTGGAAAGAAGTATTCCAAGTCCTGAAAGGCAAGGACCTACATCCAAAATTACTCTCTCCAGCAAGGCTATCATTTAGAATGGAAGGGCAGATAAAGTGCTTCCCAGATAAGGTCAACTTAAAGGAGTTCATCATCACCAAGCCCTTATTATATGTAATGTTAAAGGGACTTATCTAAGAAAAAGAAGATAAAAAATATGAACAGTAAAATGACAACAAACTCACAACTATCAACAACTGAACCTTAAAACAAAAACTAAGCAAACAACTAGAACAGGAACAGAACCACAGAAACGGAGATCACATGGAGGGTTATCAGCCAGAGAGGTAGAGGGGGAGAATGTGGGAAAAGGTACAGGGAATAAGAAGCATAATTGGCATGTACAAAATAGGTAGGGGGGCATTAAGAATAGTATGGGAAATGGAGAAGCCAATGAACTTATAAGTACGACCCATGGATATGATCTAAGGGGAGGAGGGTTGCTGACAGGAGGGGGTTTCACGGTGGAGAGGGATAAAGGGGAGAAAAATGGGACAACTGTAGTAGCATAATCAGTAAAATATACTTTAATAAATAAATGTAAACTAAAAAAAATGGACATTTTCCATCATTTATAGCTTCACACTAATTTCTAGATATCTAGTTCCATAATTATACTTCAAAGTGACATGAAAATGTATCACCATTCATGTCACCAATTGAATATATGTATTTATATTCATATATATGTATATATTAATATATGTATGTATAAGATCAGAAAAGTTAAGAAGCGAGTTGGAGTTGACACAGCTAAGATGAAGGAAAGATCGAAAGTAGTCAATTCTGTATGTGCTTAATGCCCAGCGCATCTGGGCGTTATTAGTGTTGATGTAGAGAAGAAGGAACATGACAAGCAGAGTTAACTGTGAAACCTTCTGCTCAGAAAAGACATGGTGCCCATCACTCATGCTCACAATTTTACCCACCAAATTAAGACTCAGACAAGAGTGTCATCAAAGAATATAATCTTCTTATATAAAATTCCATAACAAGTCAGAGATGAGGAATATTAGGTATAATAGTATTATTACATTGCACCCATGCTACTGAAAACATTGAGCATAACTATCACAAACATTACTGCCGATGTACACAAAATTCATATGGTTTCATAAAGATAGCATAAAATGTTAAGTAGCTTCTGCTGAGCTATTCACTCTACAGAAGTAGGAATTACAATTTTATTCTATAATTTATTACATTAACCTTTGTATGTGAGTCACATGACACTATTTGAAATTTAGAAAGCTCATAATAGGATTTAAAAAGTTTTGGGATTTTTAAACCTTTTCTTTAATTACAATCCCTTGAATTCACCTTACTCTGTGTTAAATACCATTTAATTCCATTTGCATTATGCTGAGATACGCACTTTTGCTAAAAAATGTAATGCATACTATTCCAAATAAACACAATGATAGAATATAATCATTATTTTGAGCCAATCTTTTAGATTACAGAAAGAATTCTAGAAAGTTAGCTGGAAGTTCAGATTTAAAAAAAATAACATATTTCTGTAGTCATTAAAAAATTTTTTTATGTAGCTAATAATGAATTTACAAATAAAATCACTTGCCCTGGCCAGTGTGGCTCAGTTAGAGTGTCATTCCATAGACCAAAGGGTCACAGGTTTGATTCCCCATCAGGGCACTGGCCAGGTTGTATATTCAATCCCTCGTCAGAGCCCATACAAGAAAGAGAAGGCAACTGAACAATAATTCTCTGTCTCTGTCTCTCTCTGCCTACCTCCCTTCATCTCTCTCTGAAAGCAGTGGAAAGATGTCCTTGGGTTAAGATTACAATAAAATAAAATAAAAAAATAAAATAAAATAAAATAAAATGAAATGAAATGAAATGAAATAATAAAATAAAATTTCAAATGAATTTGTAGATTGAAAACAAATTTTGTACCTGACTATAGATGAAATAAGGTATGATTACAATTTAATTTATTTGAAAGACTGTGGAAGAATCTGCATTGTCTTCAAGGGATTCACTCCTATCCCATAAATTTGTTAGAAACGCAGAATATAATATTAGAAATAAAATCCCATGGATACACTTATTTATTCAGCCCACACCATATGTCAAGCAATGTTTTAATTCTTAGAATAAAACATTAAGGCATGCACCTGTCCTTAATTACATAGTATAAGAAAGAATACAATAGTATGGTCAAGTTTAATGCACTTGACAAGTATTCTGGTACAGGGTACTCTGGAAGGGTTCAAAAGCAGAAAGTGTTCAACAACAATATTGAATCTTCTGCTAAGGCTCCTGGACCAGATGATACTGAGAAGAAATATGGGATGTGAACAGAAATTATTTCTGTGAAATGAGCCAATCTGTTTAAGTCAAATGAGATTGTTCTGCAAAGGTGCTAAGTTAAACAAAATAAGGTACATTCTGAGACCTTCACTAACATCATATGACTAGAAGGTTAACTAAGTTACTAGGCTGGAAGAAAAAATGGGAAAATTGAGTCAAATACCCAAAGTCTTTGAAAGTGCAATCAGATAAAAAAATAAAAAAGAATCATCAAAAGGTTTTAAATAATAGTGGAAAATTATCATATTTGAAAAAATATTAGATTTTGTTCTCTCTATAACCTGTTTACCTAGAAAAATCTCAGGTGTGATAAGGTAGTCAGGAGTAAGTGGGAATGGCATTTTTTATCTCATTGATAACTGAAAAAGTGCTTCTAGATATAATCATTCAAATACTTTTTAACTTCTTCCTGACCTTTAGTGACTATTTTTTTAATTAGTTGTATCTTGCTTCCTTTTCATGAGAATGTATATTAAAAACTCAACAGAACACTGTATTATATTTTTCTCAGGTCTGCCATTTACAATGTTACTTTGAAAAACTTGTCAAATGATTTGAATGTATTCTAATTATCCCCTTCTTTGTATATTTCTGTGTTTCACATTTATTTCATTATGTGTTAAGTTTTTCTTTCTTTAGTTTTAAAGTTATAGGATAAATTTCAAAATGTGATGAGAAAACAAAAATTAATTTCTAGCACCAATGGGAAGTGATATAATTTTTATTAAACCAATTCCACAATAACCTAAAAATAATCAGGGGGCTCTACATCTAAAAAAATAAAGTATTATCCCAAATATATTTGGGAAAAAATATATATCAATTTTACTGCTCATCAAAATAAAGTGTATAAAAATAATTTATTGATAGCTCAGAATAACCATAGGAATCAAATATTAATTCTGTTTTGATATCAGTTTTTCCATCATATCTCATTGAAATTTATAAGATATTTCTTCTCTTCATTTATGCTGAGGGGTTTTTCTTACTTTTTTTTTTTTTTGAGTGAAGAGCTCAGGGTAAAGTTCTCATGCTCTGGTATTATATGTAACCAGATTATTACTATTTCCTTCTAGTATGTTTTCCTGTCATCCCTCTGTTATGGATCGAATCGTGTAACTGAAAAAGATATGTTGAAGTCCTAAACTATAATATCTCAGATTTTCACAGAGGTAATAAGGTTCAAATGAGGTCATTAGGGTAGGGTCTAATCCAATATGACTAGTGTCCCTATAAAAGGGGGAAATTTGAACATAGAGACATATATGCACAAGAGGAAACATGATGTAAAGATGACCACATATATGCACAAGAGGAAACATGATGTAAAGATGACCATATGAAAACAGGGGAAGAAACTGGACTGAAATAGTTGGAAGCCAAAGTACACCAAGAATTTCCAGCCTGTAGTTAGGAGATAAAGAAGTAGCATGGTCTACTGACACCTTGATTTTGAACTTCTAGATTCCAGAATTGAGAGGCAATAAGCTTTTTCTGTTGTTTTAGGTCACCCAGCTTCCAGTGCTTTATTATGGCAGCCCTACCAGACTGGTAGAGTCTTATTTTATGTATGTTTTAAAGAAGTTGTATGTTAAAAACTACAAGAAAAAGCTTGTCAGGATTTTTGTAAAACTTTAGTAAAATGATTTCAAGTAAACAACTATTTTTGTACAACTTATTATCATTTTATAATAAAATTTCTGTGAACTTCTTGCCTTATATCATAGATTGCTAGAGTTCCAGAAATGATAAACTTCAATCAAATGAGTTTTAATGAATTGGTGTTGAGGTCAGTTTTGTGATCATGTGCAAAAATAGGGTTAATATGAAAAGAGAAAGAAATGTCCTCATAATAACATCATACTTTCCAAAATAATATTGTTCCATCCAAGTGATCAATATACTCTTTAACCAATACTTTCATAATATAGAGAATTACCTCAAATATAAAAGTTTAACAATTTAGAAGTATGAAATTTTGCTAGTGATAGCTTAATTTACTAGGCTTTTGAGGTGGTAGTATAGCTTATCACAGTAGATAAAGTTAAAGAAAATTGAAGTTATTAACTTTATGCTTACAATAAAAATCAATGAAAAAGTTATCATACAAAGTAATAATAGCTTTAAAAGTTAGGAATACAAAATAATAATCTAACATCAATTAAGTCAATGTAAGACATTACCTCGTTATTAGATTCTCCTAAGTAGTTCTGTATATGTACTTTAAACATACACAAGTTCATCTCTATGTCCTATGTATCTATATATAATCATATATTAAATATATACCTAACTACTTCAAACCCCATTGAGTAATTTCCATTTCTGATATTAAGCAAAGGTTCCTGGCTAATTTAAATTGTACCTTTAAAATAAATTAAATAAAAAGAAGATACATATTTACAAAAAAATGACAAGAATACAAATATTTTTAATTACAATATTTGAAATTTTTTCTTTATCAGCAATTAGAAATAATTTTATATTTCAATATAATATCATGACTTTTATAGATATTTTCTTATAATAAAGATGTTTCTCTCTCCCCCTCTCTCCCTCTCTCTCTTTTGTCTCTGCCCTCTCTGAACTCCATCCCCATGACAGATGGTCATAAGCTTGACTTAGTGGTGATTTTAAAGCCTTTTTTTTCTTTAACTGCTGTGATTTCTGAATTTCAGAAGCATATACTGCCATAAAACATGAATGATTTGCTAATTCCCAGTTCAAAAGTGTCATTTGAGAAAAAATGACTTTGGTAGGAAAAAAATCTTTATTAGATGTCAATAAACTTTAAACCTAATGGGAGACTCTCAATTCAATTTCCTAAGTATATCAGTTATTAGACATTATATAATGATACAAATGTTAATTCTATAAAAATAAATAGCCAATGCTTTCAAAAAGCAGGTGTGCTAAGACAGTTGGTAGATATATGACAAATACTATTAGAGAAAATTTAGGGGAAAAAAAAACTCTTCCATAAGAGGTGCAACTAGACACAGACCAGACCTCATCAAGATTTTTCCCCCACGAAGGGTGATATTGTAGTGCAAGTGTGTGTCATTCAGATGCGAGTTCCCTGAAAGAGAAGTGCCCTAAAATTTTACTTTGTAGAGGATATCTGATAACTTTAATTACACATCATCTGTTTTAATTTCAGATAACAGAAAATGATTTTTCAAAAGCTAATGGTCCTTCTTGAATCATAAAGCACATCTGGCTTGGGTATCACCTTCTACACATTTAATATTGAAAGTAGTATCTTGCTAATCAGAGCACTGTATCACCTTGCACACAGTGGTTGCACAAAGATGTACATATCATCTTATGGAAGCTTACATACCTCAATAATGGGAGTTTGACATAATTATTGTCATAAGACTATCTCCCCAGACTATGTGTGGTAAAGGTGGTGTAGTGTTGACTATGCTGGGACTTCCATGTGTGGTATGGGATAATGCCAACGAGAAAACTAGTACCAGAGAAGGAACAGGGTATAAGAGATGGATATCCTTTGTTATTTTTTGGATCCACTGGGGAAATTCTACCGATTCTATTGCCACAGGTGCCCAAGACCAAATTTACTACTGTGCTCCATATAATAATGCCTTTGGAGCAAATATCAGCCAGGCCTGACAGTAGGCTGGATGCAATGATAGTAAATCTGGGAAATTGCTGTTGGACTCCTCCAGGCAGGCAACACTCAGAATAAGCTGCTGTTTCCTGCAACTTGTCCCTGCTCGTTCTGCATCCTCTCTGTTAGGAAGAACCCAATGTCAGTTTCTCAGGTGTACCATCATTCCATCTAGCAGCCCACTTTCAAAACTGGCTTAAAACCATTCCTAAAAGCATTAGGAAAATCAGTACACGTAATTAAAGGTAAACAGGATCTCTGGAACAAATGGCAGAGACCAGTAGGGTCAAACAGTGCTCATAAAATAGTAAAGAAAGGTTTTCAAACATGGTCTTTAAGCCATTAAGTGGTATTATAAGTAGTAGTCTTCTTTTGAGGACTTCAAAGTGCAGGATTTCCTCGCCTTTATCACAGAGATGCTAATTGGTATGTAGTAACTCTATCCTGGACTAGGTCCTTTACCTACATTTAAGTTAGTGGTATAAACTTACTTTGTTTATGTTGGCCATATTCTACCAATCACATCACCATGGAAAGAATCATGAAATAAAGTAACCAGATTTTTGTTACGGAAAATTTCAATAAAAGATGAAATCTAATCAAGCAAATTTTGTTTCTGAATAATTTCCACTAATATTAAAATGCATTTCTTTTCTGTTTCCTGTATTTTATTCAGTATTGGTTATTTAATTGGGCCCCAAGAAATCTGCAGTAAAAAAAAGAAAACTAAGTATGTTCAAAGGTTAAATAATGTAACACATTTCATCAGGAAACTTTTTCCTATTATCTCCAGGAAAGGCTTTCTTTTATCCACAAATTGGGAATTAACTCACCCTAAGATCCAATCAATACCATTATAACTGCCATTTCATATTCTTTTCATGACTGATTTTGCCCAAGTGAAATACATCAGGTCATTGACTCAGTTTTAGCAATTGTACAGCACATATTCTGCTAGTTCTCACTATTAGGATTATATATTGAATGTAGGTCACCCAAAATTTACACTGAGTCATATAAACGTCAGATAACATTTTAGTCCCATGTTTGTCCCTTTATAACAAAGTAAAATAAAACAAACCGATTTTATTACCCCAAATGACATGCAACAAAATTTACAACTGAATGGAAAAAAGTAATACCTTCTATTCTCAATTATCGTTCTCTATTTTGTTGCATTCTCTAATGTTCTTCATATATAAGCTGTAGTACATGTATGCAAGTATACAAACATCCATATATATATATGGTTTATGCACATAATTTTCTAACAGAGTAGATGGAATAAAATTTAGAGAGCATTCCCATGGAAAATAAAAATTATTTTCCTTTAATGAGAATGATGTTTCATTTTTATGATTACTAAATTATTCAATAAACATTTATTTAATATCTAATATTTAGCAATAATATAAATTGAGGTGTTGTAAATTAATCAGCTAAGATAAAACTAAACAACCAACACAAGATTTAAACATCAAAAATATCTTCATCCAGTTTACAGTCTGGGCATTAGTTGGAAAACTTGTAAAATGAAAATTAGAAATACCTGCTGACTTGCCTTTCTTCCCCACTAAAATACTAGTTTTTATAGGAGAGGAATTGTAAATGTCTTATATTTTATGCTCAGTACGGTATTTACCAGTTGATAAATATTTAATACATGATTTTTTTCCCCATTATATTGGGCTAAATCTCTGCTTCTCTGCCATTGAAAATCTTGGAACATTTTTATTTTGTTAACCTTGAATAATTAGATGATTTGGGGAGGGTGTTTTACTCTGCCATTTGTGTTTGTTTATGAAGGTTCTGTCAGCTATTAACAATTTCTCTAATTTCTTATGACCTTAATAGAAGCTTGTTTTCTATCCTCCCCTACAGATCATCTCCATTTCCACACTTTGGAAAATGCACATTTTCATGTCAAAGGTAATCACTCTCTGGACCATAATTTTCATGTTCATCTTTTTACCTGTTGAGAAACTTAAAAAAAGACTATGCTTACATTTCATTGCATAAATTGTAAACTTCATTTTGGTTATTGTCACTGCAAAATTACTTTGGATGACAGAAATTCTATCAGATTGTTCTTTCCTAATTACTTAGAGTGGATTTAGTTTCTGTAATTACATAGTCACTTAATTGAATAGGCAAAAGTTAGTGAATTGTTCTGGAGTGCTTAAGAATAATGTGTTCCCAATTACTAGGAAGAAATCTTAAGCTAAAAAAAGAAGAAATTGCCTTTTATTTAGTACTCTACTATGCTTCAGATCTTTCATATATATTTTCTCATTTTAACCTTACCAACTTGAAAATAAGACTTGTTATCCCCATGTCTTAGATAAAGAAGCTTGTCTCAGTTCCAGAATGACTTTTGAGACCCCAATAGCCATCTATGACTTTATTCTACATCATAACAAATCAAATATGCAGTTAAAAATTGAATTTGACACAAGTGACTTTCAGCTACTTTATTTCACTTTAAAATATACTGTGTTTGTTCATCTGAATTGTTCCATACAACAGATTTCCTCCCACATCATTAATTGAAAGGTTGGGCCTCAAAGATTGCTTATTTCCTCTGTTCTGAGGAAATAAAGTACTCACTGGTGATTTTAAGACTATAGTTTCATTAAATTTATGTTTTGTGTATTTAACATTTGGCTATCTCTGTAACCTCCCTAGTAATAGAAACAGATCATTAAGGCTGCCTAATTTCAGGAGCCTGAATCAAAATTTGGCCTTTCTGAATTTCCACTCACATCAATTCTGCCTCATTTTCTTACTCTGTGCAAGTAGATAAAGGTGACAGACAGTGCTGCGACTCAATACATCTGACTAGATTCATAAGTAGTGCATATAGGGCTTACTGTAATGACTTCATTTCTACAAAGTATATATTTAGTTTTTCCTCTTTCAGTTTATTTATACAAATAACTAATTTGTTTATATAAAGGAAAAAAGAAATAGACCAACAACAACATACAAGCGGCAAGTGATCTATTAAGCAATGCAAAGGCTGGGTCAGTAATTATGAAATTCAAAGATTGAAATGTAGTTACACAGATATATATATATATATATATATATATATATATATACACACACACACACACACACACACACACACACACACATATATATACTGAACTGAAAAAGAGATAGATTAATAGCATGTCAATTTCTAAGAGTTGCTTTTTCCTATTGAGCCAATGGAAGATATTTGATTATGTATGTATAATGTTTAACACATTACCTGCAAATCAGAAATGCAAAATGAGATGTCTGGATTGACCATGTGACATACATGCTTTGTGATATTAGTCAATTCAACAAATAAAACTATAAATTAAATGTTACTTACTCTGAAGAAAACTGAGACACCAAAAGTCTACTTACATAGCAATATTGTTTTTAACATTCTCTTATTAACTTACTATTCACTACAGATGAAGATAATATTATTTCCAACTTTTATCATAATAATTGTTTCTCTTATATAGCACCACCTCCTTGGAGCCTCTTTTAATTTGCATAAGATAAACAACTAACAATCTTTTGTTCAACCAAATACATCACAACCTGGCCACTGAGTACTGAGCACTTGTCAGTCTTTGTCTCCACCTTTGAAACAATAGCTTTCTAATAGAAAGGACTGGCTCTTGGGCAGCAAGAAAAACCCAGGACATAGCATTGAACCCAGCACAAAATAGCCTTGCTTTTTAAGTGAGATGAAGAGATATACAGCAATACATATTATAACTACAGTACAAATGTAATATAAAATTAAAAGAGTTTGGTAACTTTCTCCAGCAATATATGACTGGCATACTAAGGTCTCCAGCTAATGACTTCAAAGGCTCATACTTTTCTAATAGTTGGTCAGTTCTTTTTTTCACCTTCCAGAAGCACATGCCACAATCCCATCAGTAAATAATAAAGAACACAACTTCATAAGTTGATTCTTGATCCTTTACCCTCGAATGCATGTTGAGCCAATAAAGGATTGTGAGAGTCATCCTTGTGTTGAACCAGCCTATGTGACTGATCTAAATATACATGTTCCTCTATGAGTATGGTTTTACTCATTATGCACAATTTGAAAATCTCAGGACGTACTTTTCTAGAGGCAAAAGTGGAAAAGGTCTTGTAAAAATAAAATATCTGCATAAAGTCATGGGTAAAAGATTTTGTTTCTATGTGCCCAATTGCTTGCAGCTGGGGTTCCTTATTCTACCAACAGATCATGGTGTGTATGAAACTAGGCAGGGCTTAGCTTTTCCTTCATATAAATGCTTTCAACAATGTCAGCAGACAAGCCAGGTTTTCCTGCTAACCTACATGAACCTATTTTACTGATTCTGTAATAAACTATGTCAGATTCATTTTCACATGTCACACACACAGAGCTTAATGCTATTCAGGGCAATGAGTTTGGCTCTGTTTTCTTTCTTTCTCTACCCCTCTTGTTTTCTAGGAAGCATTTGAAAAACACAGAAATAAAACATAATATATACTATATATAGGGAGATGGAAATACACACACATATACATATGTTAATTTAATCAAATACAACTGATGATTCCTTCCTACTCTGTGATATAAAATTGGTGCCCACATTAAATAAATTTTAAGGATTCTTTTCTGCTATGGTTGTTAACTCAAATTTGACAATCACTCTAAAACTTAAGACTTAATTCACAGGCTTCAGAGATCATGAGATATACATTAAATATATGTATTGTATTTGTCAGCTTGGGCTGTCTTAATAATGTATGATAGACTAGGTAGCTTAAATAACAAAAATGAATTTTCTCACTGTTCGATGACTAGAAGTCTGAGATCAGGATGCTAGAATGGTCAGGTTCTGGTGCGAGCTCCCTCCAGGCAGGCAAAAGGCCACTTTCTTACAGGATGTTCACGTAGTGGAGGGACAGGAACAGAGCAAGGGAGATAGGAAGGCAGAGAAAAAAAGAGGGAGGGAGAGAAAGTGAGAGAGAGAAATATCTTCCTCTTCTTAAAATGTCACAGTCCTTTCTCACTAAAGTCTCACTGTTATGATTTCATTCAACCTGTATACATTCTAAAGATCCCTTCTCCACATACAGTCCTGAACAGGATAGTAAGAAGCCAGAAAAATTCCTGGGCAACTGGAATAGGGAAACTGAGACAAGAAAATTAAACAAAGCCAAACACTTTGAGCAACTTACAGCCAGCGGGTTAACCCTAAACTCTAAGGGTCTCCTGCAACCAGGGAAGCTGCTCAACCTGGGCTTACCCCCTGATCCTGTCCCCACAGCCCCCTTTTCTCTGATTTCCCAATGAACTGATAGCAGCCCCTCCTTGGTTCACTCCTTTCCTACAACTTTTCTATGGAGCCAAAGCAGAGCACCACCTAGGCTCTCCTTTTACATCTTCTACCCTAAATCCTTCCTTTGTTCACTGTCCCAGTTTTAATAAACATACTCTCAAAATCACCTGGACGCCTGTTGTGAAATCTTTTCTACATGAGATCAAGAAGCCACACACTACAGGCCAGCCTGAGGCAGACTCTCTCTCCAGCACAGTCCCACTGGGGGGTTAGGGCTTCAACATATGAATTTGGGTACTACACTTCAGTCCATAGCATCTACATAGCAAGCTCACTATTTTCTATACATTTGTAAAACAAAACACATTTTTTCCAACCAGTCTATGAATATATGCATTTGGATATCTAACATTAACTTATCCTAAATAACTTTTATATTCAAATGTATTTTATTTAGAGTGGCGAGGTTAAATATATGGTGCATTTTTCAGCTGTTCTTTTGAACAATATAATGTTTTAACATATGTATATATATATATACACCCCCTGAGAAAACATCATCACAATCAAGATTATTAACATATCCACCACCCTTGTCTTTCTGATTGCTCTTTGTAAAATCTGGCCTTCTTCATCTGCTCATCCCAAGATGAGTGCTGATCTTCTGTTAGAATCTTGTGTTTGTAAAACTTTATACAAATACAATTATATAGAATGTACTTTGGAAGAGGGTCTGGGCTATTTTCAAATAATAAAATTACCTTGATCCTCACCTGTGTTTTTAGTGCATATTGTTTATTCCTTCTTGCTCTCAATAAATATTTAATTTATGGACATCCATAAACAGAATTTACTTGTAAATTTATTTATTGGTGGATACTTGTTATATTCATTTTTGGCAAATACAGATGCTATGAACATACACACACATACACACACACATATGTAAACATATGCCTAAATTTATCTTTGGTAAATATTTCTTAACGTGTTTTTTTCTATTGTATTATTTCACTACCATTTAATCCCCTTATACCTCCTTCCCCCCAGCAATCACCACGCTGTTGTCCATGTCAATGTGTCCTTTTACATTTTTGCTCAATCCTTCCACCATCTAATCTCCCCCACCACTAGCTGTCATCTTTCTCTCCATCTATGAGTCTGTCTCTATTTTCCTTATTAATTCAATTTTTTCATTAGATTCCATGTCTGAGTGAAATCATATGGTATTTGTCTTTTTCTGACTGGCTTTCTTGGGTAAATATTTAAGAGTGGCGTTGTTGGCTAGTATGGAAGGTATAGGCATAACATTTTAAAAAATATTCAAATGTTTTTCCAAAATACTTAAAACATGTACATTTCTGCCAGCTGTGCCTGAGGGTTCCAGATACTCCACACAATCCTGAACACTCCATATGGTCAGTATTTTTTAATTTAAATAATCCATTAAGTGTGTTGTAGTGTCTCATTATAGTTTTAATTTGCATTTCCCTAGGGACTAACATTGTGCACAGATATACACTTATTTGTCATTTATATAGCTTCTTTGACAAAGTGCATTTTAACTCATATTTCTCTCTCTTGGTTTTAGTGCTTTTGTTTATTATTATTAAGTTTTGAGAATTTTATAAATATCACAAATATGTCTTTTGTCAGACGTAATTTATAAGTAATTTCTTCTAAACTGGCTTGTCCTTTTATTCTTTTAACACTATCATTTAAAGAGCAGACACTTTTTAATTTTGATGAAATCAAATTTAACTTTTCTGTGCTATTAAATTTCCTTTTTCTCTTTATTTTCTTATTGTTTATGCTATTATAGTTGTTGCTGCTTTTTCCCCTTTTGTCATAAAGACTCATACTTATGATATTGTATCAAAGGAATATTTGCCCATGAGTATCACAAAAATAAAAATATTTCCCCATATTATCTTCCATAAGTTTTACAGTTTTAGGTTTTGCATTTAAGTCTATGTTCTATATTGATTGAGTTTTGCATATGGCTCAAGTTGTAGTTTAATGTTTATATGTGTTTATTTATCAGTGTATATTTATCAGGGTATTTGTATTTATCAATGTTTACCTATGTATGTATGTATGTGTGTGTACATCTATCTACTTACCTCAAATTTGTTTTACAGCATTGTTAAAAAGTTAGTCTTGAGTTAATATGAGAGCAATACTGACTTCGTAGAAGGAGTTGGGAAGTATTTCTGTTTCTTCAATTTTTTGAAAGAGTTTACATAAAATTGATATTTTTATTTAAAATAACAGATTGTACCAGTGAAGCTATTTATGCCATCTTTTCAACTACAAATCTGATCTATTTAATGCAGACAAGCTTATTCAGCTAATCTCTCCCTGAGTTAGCTTTGGATTTGTCATTTTTGAGCAATTTGTCCATTTTGTGTCAAATTTGTTGACACAAAGTTACTGATAATATTCCATAATAACCTTTGAATATTAGTAGAATTTGCAATGTTATCTCTCATTTCTTATATTAGTAATATGTGTCTTCTTTCTTATTTTTCCTGGTTAGTTTGGTTATGTTTATCAATCTATATTCCATCCTGTAAGGACATGCTTTTGGTTTCTTTCATTTACTTATTATTTTTCTGTTTTCTATTTTATTGATTTCTACACTGAATTTTGTTATTTACTTTCTACTGCTTACTTAAGGTTTTTATTTTTAATTTCATCTATTTTTTATCCTGGTATTTTAAAGTGGAGAGTCATTATACAAGACCTTTCTCTTTTGTAATATAGGCATTCAATCCTATAAATATCACTCAAAGAATTGCTTTACCTGCATCTTATAAATTTTAGTATGTAGTATATTTGTTTTCATTAAGTTAAAATATTTTCCAATTGCCATTTTGATTATATTTTTAAACTATAGGTTTAAAGGTATATTTAATTTCTAAATATTTGAGAATTAAAAAATTTATTATTAATTTCAAATGATTATATTTGTGGTCTTTGAATAAGTTTTCTGTGACTTGATTCTGTTGGACCATCATTTAGATTTGATTTATGGTAGAAAATGTTCCATCCTGGTAAATTTTCTTTTCTACACTTGAAAACTATTTGTATTCTATTGTTATTAGTGAAGAATTCTGTGTCAATGAGGTCACAACTGTGTTATTAGATGACAAAACATTTATGAATATAAGTTCCCATGCTAAATTGATTAATCCATCTTTATTAAATAAACCTCTTAGACTTGTTAATATTTTTGTTATGAAATCTATTTTGGCTAACATTAATATACTCACCTCAGCTTATAGGATACTGTTCTGAGTGGTGTGGGGAATGTAGCCCAGCCCCCATTCAGAAAGGCCAGAGGAAAGGGAGGTCCGGCACACAGGACCCGCACCCACAGATAGGTTCTCCTGTGGGGAAATCAGCCCTGCATTGTACCCAGGCCACTTTGAGACTTGATTTTTCCTAAAACTCCTTCTACCTGAATTGAGACAGCAAATGTTTACTGCATATCTTTAAAGTAACTTCCTAAAATCTGTGTTAAACCTCCCAAGGAGGAGTGCAACCAGTTCAACCACTTTTCCCTTTGTATTTGCAAATACCCTTCTTTTTTGGTGTAATTAACAACATCCTCTCCTTTGTTTTCTGTAAAAGGTAACCACCTAAAGCAAATATAAGCATAGTAAATGAGGACCATCCTCAATGTAACGTGCCCAGAAAAGCAATAAAAGCTTGTCCAGGCAAGGGAGGTGGCTGGCCCTCTCACTGAGAGAGCTGCCGAGTTACCCCTTTTTCTCCACAGGATTTCTGTAGTCCATATGAGTTTGTCTCATCTCATCCATAATGCTGTGGACACTGCGGAGGGTATCTGCATCATCAGCTTTCTTTGGTACTATTAGCACAGTATATACTTTTCTTCGTTTTACTATTCACTTATTTGTGAGTTTAAATTTAAAGTTGTTTTCTTTTGGCAGTATACAGTTTAGTTTTAGTTTTGCTTTTTGTCCAGTTGTATAACAACTGCCAAGATCTATAAATTATGTGCTTTGGGATAAATATTGATATAATTGTGCTCTTGTGTAGAATCTTGTTTTTCATTTTATATTTATTTTATCTGTTTGTTCTTATCAAAACTTCTTACCTTCCTTCTTGCTATAAAGGAAGCAAAGAATGTGGGTGGTGCTCCTCTAATATCTTGGACCATTTCTATTCCATATGCCAGCCTCTTGCCACATGTGGCCAGTGAGACTTGAAGTGGCGAATTCAAACTGAAATATACACCAACTGTCAAAGACTTAGAAAATAGAGTAAAATATCTCATTATTTGTAAAAGTTTTATAAAAATCCAAGAGCAAACTCATTTGGTTTGCAGGCCTACAGTCTCTTTTACAACTATGCAGTGCTGCTACAGTATCCTAAAAGCAGACTTCAACAACAATACACAGTGCATGAGCATGGTTTCACTCCAACACTTTATATACAACTTTATATACAAAATCTGGCAGACTGCAGGTTTGGCCTGTGGACCTTGATGTGACAGCTCTTTTTAGACAATAACTTTGAGAAACAAAGCCATGTTCAATGCATAAGCAAGGAATAGAAAGAGAGAAGCCTTGGTCCCTGATGATACTGGGGGCTGCCATAGCAGCCCTTGACTAGCTCTCTTTAGGTGTGACAAAAATGAACTGCTACCTCATTTAAGCCTACATTACTTTTTAAATGTAGATAGTTAAACCTATTTCTAACTATATTCACATTCCAAGATTCCATTATATGATTCTCTAAGTTTAAAATTTATAATTCCTTAGTTCAAGTCCAAACTTAGTCACTTTTATCTTCACTTTCACCTTTTTAATGTCTAACTTTTCATTTTTATATCATCAACCATAACTAGTAGATTTATTTTATATTCCATTTTAACAAGTAGTAGTTAAATAAAGATTGTTATCATGTGCAAAAATGTATGTATCCTTACAGTTTGGACATCTAAGAAGTCAATCAATAAAAAATGAAAATTAAAGTTTCAGTTATTAAAATAATACTACCAAACATTTAAAAAGTTTATTAATCAGAATTCTGCATAAATAATTTTTCATAGTGTTTGTAATAATAAACATTATGAAAAATTACTCATTGATACATTTTCATAGCCTTATTACATATGAAATATCATAACTATCTGAGTCTATTTTTTAACCCTAGTTACCTGTATAAATTATATGGCTTTCTGATGAATTTGTATCATGTGTCTATAAACATCAAATGGCTTGGCACTTATGACCTGTGATTGAATAAAGTCAGGCTCAAATTTTCTAAATGGTATTGCATGAACATAAGCAGGACTTAAATGACCTATAAATTACCAAAAGTTTGTGCAGAATTCATGCTAACAATGATTCTACAGAACAACAATAGGATACCAGAGCCAAAAGATTTGTCTTTGTTCATAAATAAACAAGCCAAAAAAAATCTTTCTTGTGCCTCATTTTAATGTGTAAAATTCCAAAAATCTACAATAAAGGAATAATATGGAACCTAGACAACTTATTTTTAATAAGACTCAGAGTATCACTAAAAACTCCACACACTCTGGAAATGATGTCTGTAAGACGAGAGCCACAAATAGGTTAAATAGCAGCAAATTTCATTCATTGTACCACAATTTGCTGAACTCACTCTTCAATTGTCATGACATCTTGCATTCTAGGAGAATTTATCCCACGTCTCAGATAAAGAAACAAGTTAAGCAACATGACTAGTGATAAAATGAAGGGGAAGCTGAGCTAGTACATAGATTTAAATTCAAGTTTGGTTTATGTGAAAATTGATACTTTGACCACATGGTCCATGGTAACAGTTGATGGATACGCCTTTCTGTGAGTTACAGTCTCTTGTACACAAAGGAATCACTTTCAGGCATCAAAGAGGAAAGAATGTATTGTCCAGTTGTCATTGATTGTATGACAATGGTGTCAGTGAACTTACATATTGAAAAGCACCCAATGGATTTTCTATGTTGTAAGAAGTCAACTAACACACATACAAATGTGACATCTATAACGCTTAACTCATTTTTTCTTCTGAAAGAAGAAAAATGGCATTTTTCATGCTTTTTTAAGCATGGCATTTTTAATGATTATTTGAAATGTTATCAGGGTGATAATGGTTTGAATTGGCTTCATAACCCCAGGAATAAAACTAAACTTATCTCTTTATTAAAATCTCAATTTCCAGTGGCTCCAAGCTTTACTCCTGGTTGACTCTCACACACTCCATTGATATTTCTGATATAACAATCCTCACGTATTTTGAAAAAAAATACTTAAGGGTATGTTCAAATGTCCAACAAATTCAGTAACAACAAATTGATAACTCAAAATAAATACCATTAATATTAAGGATGATCTGTAGCTATCATTAACATCAATTGAAATACCCGCCAAATTACAATTAGTGCCATTTGTGACAAGGAGGGATGAACTCAAGGGAATAAATCTCATTTTTCGTGCATCAGCATAAAGCTGATGAATATTCTCTTGAGATAAGATCTTCTCTAAACTCCTAAACTTTAAAATCCTCAAGACTAAGGACCCCTGGTCTCACTCTCTCTCTCTCTCTGTCTTCAGAGCATACTCACTCAAATCTTCTTTTTGAATACACTTTGCTAAACTCCAGGAGTACTTCTTCTGCCTCTGTAACTTGTTTCCTGAGCCTACATATGCACAACATGGCTGGCCACTTCCATTACCTCTGGAACTTTCTAAATAGTCTCTTATAATTTGGGAAAAAAAGAGAGAGAGATACCTGTTGAAAATACTAAAACTTCTCACTGGTAACTGCTCTTTTAATTCACACACATTCTCTCTCTCTCTCTCTCTCATGGAAACTAGGTCAGGATGGGTTCTAGAAACATCTATAATCTCTTATTTTGGTAACAAAAAGTTCTTTGACTCTTAAATCATAATGCTGAATCCAGTTCTGTCCCCAGACTTCCCTTTCCTTTACAACAGGCTGGTTTCAAGCTCAGAAAATCCTATTGTCCTTTCTTTTGTTGAGACTTCAATCAACTTCACCCACAGTGCCCACCTGCCTTTGTCCATAGAAATCACTTTTTTTACATGCTTTAACCGTGACTAAATAAGGACTTAAGACCTTTTACTGACTGGGGGAGTTGCAAGATACTCTATGTGAATTAATAAATTCAAATGTGTACATAGGAAAAATGTGAGGTCCAGTTGCATGTATTAGCTTTAACCCTTAATTTAAACTGATTAGAGTAATGCCTACCTCAACACATCAACCAAATAAAAATCTTCATCCCTCTGCTCAGCCAAAACATTTCCCTCAACTCACCTACAGTGTGCATGCTCGCACATGTGTGTACCCCTAAGCATCTTCACACTATAGCTTCTCATTTTTATTTAAATTAGTTTTTTTTAAAAATAGTAGTATTGTGTCCTGAAAGGAAAAAGAACATAAAGATAAAAGTGTTTAAAATGCTATGTCTCCTTCAAGTTATCGTGAAGCACATACTGAAGTACTAATAGGTTGGGAGTCAAATTCTGATGAAGTAAATGCTCAGGAAGAGGGTTTGATATCTGCTGGGGGAAAGAAAAAGACATTAGTGTGTTGGGATTTTACCAAAGTTCCATGAAATTCTACTGGAGTGTAGTATATATGGAGTTAATATAATACTTAACAGACTGAGGAAGGTTGTGAGTCCCCTGAAAAAGAGCCACGTCAAAGGCAAAGTAATTCTGAATTTATGGGATTTTAAAAGATTCTACCAATGGGGATCTCTTGCAGGAGAGTATGGCAGTTTTATTTTCTCTCACTGTGGATTTTATGGTTTGCCTGAGAATTAAAAGCATGCTTTTGAGTTTCTGCTATATTGGGAAAAACAGATCAACTTCCAAAATCTCTCAGCAAGCAAAAAGTTTGGCGAAGAGGCATCTTATGCCAGTCATGACAATGGCGCATGAAAAACTCCCATGGTGTAAGCAGTGATTATTCATACAGACTTCATTATATGGTCGTGTGCTACTCCCACTGACAATACCAGCAGAGGTTTTCAAAAAGACACTTAACTGATTTGAAGCACAGACAATGATCTGAGACAAATACAAGGATGCAAGAATGGGAAGAAAAATTGCAATAAAGGAGAAACAAGAGATAAGAATAACAAATACTTCAGTTCCCTGGAGAACTGGGTGGGAGTACATGAGGGACTTGGGAACGCTTTGCCCTTTAAGAGCCCTGGATGATCTTGTGTAGGAGACTGTTCTGCATGGCATGGGCCCAGCTCCCACTCAGAGATGCACAGGACTCACACTCACAGATAGGTTCTCCCGTGGGGAAACAGGCCTGCAATGTATCTAGGCCACATTGAGTCTTGCTTTTGCTTAAAAAACTCCCTCACCCTGAATTGAGGACTTTTACTGCAAAGCAACTTCCTCAAATCCATGCTAAACCTTCCAAGGATGAGTGTAACAGGTTCAACCATTTTTGCCTTTGCATTTGCAAATATTCCTCTCCTGTGATGTGATTAGAGGCATTGGCTCCTTTGTTTTCTGTAAAAGGTAACCACCTAAAGCCAACAAGTGCATTGTAAATGAGGACCATAAGGTAATGTGACCAGAAAAAGAAATAAAGGCCTGTCATGGTGGAGGCCATGGCTTTTGGCTTCCCTTGAGAGTGAAGCCGCCCTCCCTTTTCCTCCACAGGACTCAGTAGACCATGTGAATGTCTTTTTCCCCATCCACAATTTCGAGGATCCCATGAGCTGGGGTCCGCATCAATCTTGCTATTTTAAAACATTATGTCTGGCAGGTAGTTGAGGTAGCTAAGAAAGGACCTGGAGCCAGAGAAATCCAGTTAAGGGATTTTATTAGAGGGCAGACATTGCAATCAGGTGGGCTAAGTCAGAACAGACTGCAGCCCCAAAGGAAGGGGTAGAGGGGTTTTTAAGGGTGTAGAGCAGCCCCCCAAGGGTGGGTGAGTCACCCTGCTGGTCTGTTCCAGATGTTCAGGGTGTAGGTGTTTGTGAACAACAACATCCTCTGGTTAGGGATGGTGGATTTGGCAACAGAATGTCTAGAAGATTTATTGGCCTTGTTTCTGGGGAATGCTCAAGGGAGAGGGGGAGGGACAATGGGGGTTCAACTGGTTTTCAGCAGCTTGCTGGTGACTATGTCTCAGTTGCCTCTGATAATAGGGAATGTCCTGATCAGGTATGTAGCTGGTGCCACATACCCTCTTTATTTCAGCACAGATGGTGGCTCAAGTCCCCCAAGTCCCAGTACATTCTAACAATTTCAATAACTGATGGGTCATCTTGTGAAAACTGAATATTAAACAGTAAAAGTTATTGGTACTCTGCAGAACTCTTTGAGATTCACTAAAACATAAAAGTCTATTTACCAAACTAAACTATGCAGAGTAAGCTTAGGCTGCGAGATACATATAATTTTTCACAATATCTGGATAACACATACATAAAAATTAATTTCTAATAGCATTCCTCCATTACTGTAGGCTAGATGTATTTTATTGAGTTACAATTTTTTTGTGGCCAATTATAAGAATTAGGATGGGTATTTTTCTTTTATATTCAAGTCGTAGGTATGATTTAGGAATGGGGACTAGTCATTTAATAGCACTTATTAAGTTATTTGAACCATCTGTGACTTTGTTTTATTCTCTGTAAAAAAATGTATAAATATTTATTTCAGACAATTATCAGAGGATTAAAGAAGATAATAGGAAACACATAGCACTCACTGTATGCTAATCGCTCTTCATGTGTTAACTTATTAAATCATCATAGCAACTGTATGAGATAGGTTTTATTATTATCCTCATGAACAGATACTATAATTGAGGTACAGAAAAGTTAAATAAATTTTCCAAAGTCCCATGTTATGTAATAAAGCTTGGTATAATTCCAGGCAGCCTAGTTCCAAACTATATATCTTCAAACACTGTGCATGTTTTGTTCTGTTTTTTTTTTTTCCTCTCAAATAGGGTATATATATGCTTAGCAAATGTCTGCTGCAAAATAAGCTTGCAAATAATATCCATTTTTATGAAAAACTAATCCAGTGTCATATATAATTTAGTATAAATTTTTGAGAAGCAAAATTTCAATATAACTTCTGGTTTCAGTTCCACCATATAAAGAGGTTGGAAGTCATCACTCCTATCCTTACACTAAGGAGGAGGTGCAAAGGGAAATGTCACTGAAAATCAATGACTTTCCTCAGACACATCAGAGGATTGAGGTCACCACAGGCAAACCATGCACTAGATCTGAAGAGATAGGCAAATCCAGAATCACAGCTGAGAACTGTTCACCAGAGTGGAAACCTCTGGAGAGTTCCTGGAGGTTAGTATGTACTGACTGAGAGTAAGAAACTTTGGGGGTTTTATGGAGGCTCCCATATTTTCAAGGCTTCTATTTCCAGGGACTCCACTAGACTCTCAAAGTGAAAAGCTAGGAAAGATTTCCTAATGATACTGGTAGAGCCAGGGGAAAGTAATCATTGAAATATGCCCAGATTGTTCTCCACAACAAAAGCCTACTCTCCAGGGGAACTGATTTTACTGGGGTCTTTTCCCACCTGTAAGAAAGGTGTTTCTCCATCTCTACCCCCTCCAGTCTTCCCATTAAATCTAAAGGGTAGAGAGCTAAAAGGCACTTGTGAAGGCCACAGCTTAGGTACACAAATTAGCCCACTTAAAAAAAAAAACTAAGATTTAAAAATAAGACTTTAGATTGCTTCCCTTTCTCTACACCAGAGGTCCCAACCTTTTGGCACCAGGGACCAATTCTGTGGAAGACAATTTTTAAAGGGATGGGGTTCGGGGGGGATATTTTGGGATGATTCAAGCACATTACATTCAAACTCACTTCCTACTGTGCAACCCCATTCCTAAAGGCCCAAAAGGTACAGCCTGGAGGTTGGTGACCCCTGCTCTACATCTTACCACTACATGAGCAGAGCTGCGGTGTAATAATGGTGGCTGAAAAATCTGCAAGACACAGGGTCTACCTGAGGAGCAGTTGACAAGGAAGCCCAAAGACTACAGGGGAGGCAAAAATAACAGTTGTATGTAAACCTTCGGGCACCTACAGCTACAGCAAGCATTAAACACAATCCAATGCTCAGACAGATTGTATAAATCCTCATAGTAAAGGCATATTTACTTTTATTGAGTTTCAACAATAAATTACAAAACATGTTAAATGTCAAGGAAATAAATTAAGTCTAAAGAGAAAAGCAGAATCATAACAAGACTCAGATGAAATACAAGAATTCAAATGACCAGATAAGAAATTTGAAATTATAATAGTTATGCCCTGGCTTGTGTAGTTCAGTTGATTGAGTGCAGGCCTGCAGACCAAAGGTTCATGGTTTGATCCTCAGTCAGGGCACATATGATTATATAATATTATATATATATATATATAATTTATATGATTATATAATGTGATTATATGATATAGTATTATATATAATCTGATTATATTCTGAGATAAGTAATTAAGGTTAAAGGAGGTTATAGAGGTGGAGCCCTAATCCTTTAGGGCTACTGTGCCTATAAGAAGAGGAACAAACACCAAAGACTTGTCTCTCCATACATGCAGAGAGAACCGGCCATGTGAGGACACATGAGAAGGCAGCAATCTATAAGCCAGGAAGAGAGGTCTCACCAGAAACCAACACTGCTAGGACCTTGACCTTAGACTTGCAGCCTCCAAAAATGTGACAAAATAAATTTCTATTGTGCAAACTACGTAGTCTGTGGTTACAGACTGCCCAAGGTGACTAATACTGGGTTGGTCAAAAAGTTTGTGTGTTTTTTCAATAAAATGAAAGACACATTTTTCATTTGCACCAATAACTTTATTGATTTGGATATTTTAAGTATGTCATCTATCTCCCACATAGTATCAAGTTGATTGTTCTCAATGTCTCAATTTGATGATTACCAACTTCAACTGGTCTATTACTGTGGAGCATGGTCCAGTGAGAAATCTCCAGCATAGAGCCTTGCAAACCTCTCTGACACAATTGATCAGTCACAGTACCTTCTCCATACATTGCACAAATCATTTTTTTATGTTTCAGTTGTATTTTTACCTTTCTTGACATAATAAAGCATAATATGCCAAAAACGTTGCATATTTTCTTCCACCTTCAATATTAAGATGGCTACACAAAATTCACCAATTTTGATGTTTTTTAATGCACACTCAGATGACAGCTGTCAACAATAAAAATTAACACATTTGTTTCGAGTGAAGTTACTCAAACTAAGCGCTACTAGAGCCATCAAATGGAAAAAAACAAATGAACTATTTGGCCAACCCAATACATTCTTCCCCAAATCAGCCATTCCTATTTTACACTAATGTCCATTGCTGCCTGGTTGGCCAGTATAATTTTTCAGTATAGTAAATATCAAAAAATAATGGAAATAAAATTCAAGCCAATAAGCAAGTGGAAAGGCAAATTTTGTCTATCATACAGGATTTCAGGATGTTGACAAAAATAATATTACAGAACCTTTGGAATTACAAGCAAAATCCTTATCTAACAGAGCAACATCCTCAAAACTGGAAGGATAATATATTATTTTCAAGAGATGTTTTTATTATTAAGATATGTATGATAGTGAAGCAAGAGACAGCATAGGAAGAACTCTGAGACTGCAATACTGTCACTGGCCAGCATTTAGCACCCTGGTTGCCAGGAAACGCCTTTTACCAATTAGGTAGAATAAGTAGTAAACCAAGGCAGGGAGGAGGAAGGAGACAAGTCTCACATGCTAACTCAGCAGTCCTAAACCTGTTCTGATAATAGTGCCAGGTGTTTTAATATCACAAGAAACACTATATTAACAAGAAAGAAAGTCCTTGAAATTCTATGTAACATTTCCACCATCTGGAAAAGAAAGCCTTGAAGCTGGGCTTTCATTCCAAGGCCTGGATGTGGGAGAGGGTCCCCAGTGCCCAAAGAAAGAGCTCATAAAACAACTTCGGTTAATTGCCTACCTCTGGTCACTATGAACAGTAAAATGACAACAAACTCACAGCTATCAGAAACTGAACCTAAAAAACAAAAATAAAAGCTAACTAAGCAAACAACTAGAACAGGAACAGAATCACAGAAATGGAGGTCACATGGAGGGGTATCATCAGGGAGAGGGAGAGGGGAGAATGGTGGGAAAAGGTACATGGAATAATAAACATAATTGATAGGCAAAAAATAGACCAAATAATGACAAGAATAATATAGGAAATTGAGAAGCCAAGGAACTTATATGTATGACACATGGATATGAACTAAAGGGGGTGATATTGGATGGAGGGGTGGTGCAGTACGGAGGTGGACGAAGGGGAGAAAAAAGTGGGACAACTGTGATAGCATAATCAATAAAATATATTTAAATATTAAACAAAAAAGTGTTATAAAGAAGAGATCAGGGAATACACAGTCAAAGCTAAAGCAAAAACACAATAAAAGATGTTTCAGGAGTTAATTTAAAAAAAGAATTTAGATTTTACTGTGTATGTGAATTTTGTTAGCTTCTTCAAATGTACATTTCTTTGTTAATTCTAAATAAATATTCATATCATTCTTATCTTGTTTTGTTTTTCTTTTAAAAAGCACTCCCCAAAGTTTATCTTTAGGTTCCTCAAAACTTGGATCTACCCCTATCCATGAGGCAGATATAATTTTATTATTACTGAGACCAAACCTTAGAAAAATTAAGCACCCTACCCTATTACCAGGGAAAAAAAATGTTGAGATTGGAATTTGAATCCAAGGGTAAACCATTCCAAAGCCCACACTAATGCCACCACTCTTCTAGACACTTGTCAGTTGGGGTAAGAGGAATAATGGCTCTCTAATGAGAAGATGGAGACACTGGCAGTATCTAGTTTTCTAAGCCCTCAGCCAGTAGCCTACCAGCACTAAATGTCCCTAAGACCAGCATATTAGGGGACATTCTAATAGAATGTGTTCTACTGTGGACTTTGTTTCTTTGAATAATAAATAGGTCACAGCATGTGAAAATCCCTTCATCTGATGCGCATCAAGGCTTGAGAAGAAGATAAGCTATAAGCTTTTTTTTTTCTTTTTAAAGGCATCTACAATGCTAAGAATTAATGAAACTTTAATTAAAGCACTCAAATATGCTTTGTGTTTCATTATATGAAAAATATTTTGAACTCAATGACTGTCAATTATAGTATAGCCTAAAATGTATTCTGCTCACACCTCTTAAGGTAAGCTGTGTCATGATCCAATACTAAAGTAATTGCTTTAATTAAGCAGTCAATGCTATCTGAGTATTACATCTTAATTATATATACGGAATGGTAGACTTATTTTACATATGCAAACTAATTAGTTGTCAAAACAAATACAGATAGTATTCTGCAAGTAAAGGCTTTAATTTTCTTTCTAAAATTTCTAGGAATATTCTTTAAATGAAGTCAATATTCAAACTGAAGCTTTTAGTTAAAAATAAATGCAGATTAAACTTACATTGAATCTTAAATATAATCAATAATACAGCTATGATGTGTCCTTGATTTTATCTAAAACAGTGGAATTCCTACTGTGGCCAACCTGCAAACTGAAATACTTCTGAGATAGGGAAGAATACTGCATTTAAAATTGGAAATTCTGGGTTAATACTTCATAGATTTATCTGATGTTGTAAGAACTTACCTCTTCTAAACTTTGCATGCACCAATCATGAAATGCGTATAATGAGTCTGCGCCAGTTCTAATGCCATACCTGTTGGAAAAACTTTTTGTATGGTGTAAATGAAAGAAAGCAGAGTGTAAACTCATTTCTAGGCCACCTTTGACCAGTTTTATACAGAAGCATACACTATTGTTTCTTTTTATAAGATTAAAATCAAAGCAAACATCAAAAAGGCAATTATATTATTGATGCATTTTGTCAGAATCATACAAGTATAAATGCACAAACAAAAGGTAAATGATGAACACCTCTTCAGAAAGAAATAAAGCCCTCCCCTTTTCTTGCTTGCCAAAGAATCACAGTATTCCAAACATTTTTATAAGCATAATTAACTTCTGCTTTATCTGAAAGTTAACTTTTTGTCATTTTTATTGTTTTAAATAAAATGATTCTGGCTGTCTCCTTAAGTGTTTATGGTCCTAAAAATTAACAGAGAAGTGAAAAAAAAACATTTTCTTTTGCTTTTTTTCATTATTGTGAAAGTGAAGTGTCCTACCATCATGGAAAATAAGCACTTTGAATTTTAACGGAAGAACCAACTAGTCTTCCCCCAACCAAAAAGTCTTCCTAAACCTCTCCAGGGTCTCTTAGAACTCCCTACATGTATTTTGTGCAATAATACTCTTGAACACTCTATCAATTAAACACATCGCTTCATTTCTCCATGGCTTGGCTTCATTTGGAAAACTGTATTTCCTATTTTAATGAATCTCCCAATTTTCCATTGAGTTGTCCCAACAAGAATCTTGGGCCTTTATCTTTTGCTGTTTTCTTCTCTCAATTATAGTTTTATTTCTTTTACCACTTTAAAGTTTGCTGACCTTCCTTCATTCTCTATATCTTTTTGCCACTAACTACCTGTAATCTTAGAGATTTTAAAACAGATCTCAGTCAACTATTCTAAATTGCACGTTTGTCTTTCTTTATTATCATTAGCCACTAAAGTGAAAGTGCTCCTAAAATACTGTCTCCACTCCTACCAAGATGTAAGAGCAGGAATGGAATTACCTTCACACCTTAAACCATCAGAAAACACAGAAAATATATAACAATGATTTTCAGACACAGACACAGAGGAAGCACAGGATTGTGATTAGACAGAGAGAAAGGGGAGGAGAGAGGAAGTGAGAGGAGAGAGAGAGAGAGAAAGCGAGAGAGCGCTTTGGAGATTTGCAGAAGTGTATCTTCAAGTCTTTCACTTAATGCTGGTATGATGTGTCAGGGAACAGTGAGACCAACAAGAGGAGTAGCAGAATAATTTCCAGAGTTTGTAGTCACAACCCTCAGAGTAGAAAGATCTTGAAATACATGAGCCATCAGATAGAATCCACATAAGAATATTGTGTACATGAGGAGAAATTCACCATAACCTAAAGGTCGCTCTGTCCCTACCTTAATAAAGCTTCTTCCAGCTCCTCTGTTAATTCTACACAAACAAACAAGTTACTTTGAAGTCCTGAGTGTAGCAATAGCTAAAGTTGAATCAGGAGCAGCTGGAGCTTAAACAGGGAAACCTGGAACAGCAGAAAGCTGAGGCATACAGTGCTGCATAGTGCTGAGTAAGTACCATATTCTTCTGAAGCTGCAGCCTTTCTCTGAAACTCAACCATATGCTTCCAGACTTCTATCTGAGATACTTTCCAGTTTGCTTTGTCAACTCTTTCTGTTCAGAAGATAGGTACTGTTTCAGCTTCTAGTTTAAGTTATCATACAAACAAGGCATATTACCGGGAATCATAGGTGAGTCATGATCTTGACTTAGAAAATCCCTTGGGCCTGAAATTGTAGGTGCTGGATCCAGCACAAGAGTTAGAATCCCTTTCATGCCACAGCAGTTATTTGATCTTACATTTGATGATTCTGTAGACACTGTGATTTAGAAACTTTGTTGCCTGCTGTTCCACTACCAATCTCAATGACATTCAATTTTCCATGTAAATAGTTTTGTCTCTGGCCCTAACATTCTCATTGATGTGCAAAGAAACAAGAATACATGACTCATAATGAAGAAAAAAATTGTTCAACTAAAACCAACAAGAACTGATACAGGTGTTAATATTAGTTGATAAGGACATTAAAACAACTTTCGTAACTGTATTTCATATGTTAAAATAATTAGAGCTATTGAAAAATGTCCCAAATCAAATTTTCATGAGACAAAAGTGACAATGTCTGGGATAAAGACTACAATTGACATAAATGGTATTAATGACAGATTAGACACTATAGAATAAAGATTACTGAAGTTGAAGATATAGAAGTATAAATGATATAAAATGAAACACAGAAAGACAAAAAATGTAGTAAACTGTGAGATGGCTCACATAGCCAGATAGATAATTGGAATCCCTGAAAAAAAGTAAAAAGACAGGTTTGAGCTATCACAGTGGGACAGTTTAGAGGAGAGAGAGGAGACTGCAATGGAAGAAAAACTAAACATGGAAACTGATGAGTTGTAAGTAAGTAAGGAGAAGGAAGATGTGGGAGGTACTGATGTTTGTGGAAAATAGACCTACCAAGAAAAAAAGATCAAAATACTAAATGAAACCCAGAGGTAAATTAAATCTAATAATGAGAGAATAGTAAATTATTTAATAATTTAAATGATAGAGGATTGGAAGGTTGGTGGAAATTTATACAGATATATTTTGGTTCTTTTCCATGCTCAGAGTTTAATTCTTTCTATTTGCCAGTACTTCATGATGATTCCTTTGCAAATAAAACACTTTAGCTCTGTGATTAAATGACCTGCATAAAATACAACAAAATATTTTTTAAATATCCTCAGGGATGTTCAGATTGTGATCTTATATTATTGGTAAATCTAATTGACACTGTTTTTTCTCCTGGTTATATATAATCTAACATTAATAATCACTTTCAGAAAAATAAAAATTTATCATATACATTTTTATTCAGGTGTTATACATAAATTATCTGTCATGGTTACAGATCTACCTTTTCTAAACATTTACATGATCATTGCAACAATAAAGAGGTTTTTCCAGTTAGCCTAAATCTGTAAAAACTCACTTATCTTCTTTAGTTGAAAAAAAAAGAAGATAAGTTCATGTGCACAGAATTATAAACTTGTCCAACAAATATATTTTCTAATAGTGGATTTCCTGACTAGACAATGATGCCTACAATTTGCTGATCACTTTGAGGCAACTGCATTAGTGTTTATCACAGTCATAATAATGTAAACAAAAACAGTGGCAAAAAATTTGTTTTTACAATACAGATGAATAAATTGGAAAACATTTTCCTAAGAATACATAACCTCACATTTTTATTATTTATTATATAAAATAGTGTTGTCATATTTTTATTTATATGAGAACTCCATTTTATAATATAAATATACTTATTTTATATTTAATTAATAATATTGTAATTAAAAATTTATATTAGGATTTTAAATAAATTATTATAATGAGTGATCTTGAAAAAAATGTTCAGTTGCTAACTTTAGTTTGTTGACACAGATATAATCAATCTTCATTTGATACATATTCCTCTAGGGTTTTATTTCTTTTTCTGTCTCATACACACACATTTAAAAATACATCATGGACATCTTTATGAGGTCAGAAATTATAAATGTATCATCATTTTTAATAATTATGTATCATTTATTGAATTACCATAATGTTAATAGAGATTTAAATTGTGTCTTCTATTTCACTATTATAAATATCCCTTTGATGAATATTATCACATAGATATTTTTGCATGTATTCTGTTATTCATTTACACACATAACCGTTTTCTACATTTTGGCCCACATCCTTTTTCATTAAATCCTGATTGCAGTAATATAGCTTCCCCTCCTGCTAACAGAGAGAACCAATGTGCAAGTTTAATGTGGGGACAATCTAGGAATCTATTAGTTCCTAATCCCATAAGCAGAAGATGATATACTAAAACAGTGAGCAAAAAAGGGACAGCAAGAAAAAAATCTGAAAGGCGCTTCTGACATTGATTCTCTAGAGCAGCTATTTTTAACCTTTTTACTCTCAGGGAACACATAAATGAATTACTAAATTCTGTGGCACACCCAAAAATATATTCTTGCCAATCTGACAGAAATATGTATAACTTTTATTCGTTCACACTGAAAAGGCTTCTGATGTGTTGGTTATTGTTATTTTATTTGACAGTTTAAGGAAAAAGAGGTCAGCACCCCTGACTAAAATAGTCAGGTATTGCATATTTTTAAAAATCTTGCAGTGCACCAGTGTGCCTCTTGTGTACACCAAATGAAATTGCTGATCTAGAGTTAAATTGCCTTGAGGAAGGAGATGTTGGCTAATTCTTGTCCATCCCCAGTGCTTATTGCAATACTGGCACATACTAAAGAGATGATAAAGTGAAAGAAAAAAGAGTTGGAATTAATAAAAAGAGTTTACAGCAATGGGCATTGGATTGTGTGGACACTGAAGGAGAGTAAGAAAGCGAAAACAACTGTTTTTATTTCTTTGTTTGAGTCTCTGTTGTGGAAAATAGGAGGCATGCTTACATTGCAATAGCTACTTCAAAAGTCGTTGTTTTAAATCATAGCATGGATGCATGAAAACACTTTCAAAGAACCTCTGTTTTTCAAATCATTACTCCAAGAAACATTTATTTCTCTTCCAAATGATGATAAACATTTCTACTCTATGGTTTAGTGATATATTTTATTTCCTCTACTTGATGTCAATGTATTAGACAAATACTTTGTATTTTTCATACTTAAATCTCCCACACTGCTTAGTGGAATACCTTGCATGCTATATTTTTAATTTTCTAAATAAAAGGAAAAACTGTTGTATAGCCATATTCTGTATGCTATCAAAGTTATTATTCATGTTGTATATTTTTTAAATAAATGAGTCTAGTTTATTTATTTTTTTAGTTATTTTAATGTGTCAGTCAGAGAACTGTGTTTTTCAAGCGTTCACCTGCTGCTTGATTTATGGCACACTGACTCACCACTAACACTTCCCACTAACCATACTCAGGCACCCCTGTAATTCACTCACTGATCAATCTTATTTAGAAGCTAAGAAGTAATAATGAAGTGTATGAGAGCAAAGACAGGAAACAAAAGTCTACAAAAAAGATATTTTATTGACTTTCAACATGATTTTTGTTAATAAACATTCATTTCTCAGTATACTCCCTAAATGTTTCACTGAAGACTTTACATATTTCACCATGGAGGAAAGCATAACAATTAATATTCATTGAATAAAAGATTGGAAAGTTATATACTGACTTTACAGGCTAGGATAGAACATCTTATTAATATAATTACTAACACTTTATAATAATGTAAATTTTCTTTTGATAATTTCCATTTAAGGTAATTATTTTAGAATCCGATAAAACACAGTGCTAAAAAATATTCATCCTATTAATGAATTATTTCCACAAAAAAAGCCAAAAATCCTGATCTTTGGATGTAAGTTGGGCCTGTAATCAGAATGCATTTTTTTGGCTCTTAGCTCTGTTATTTCACTAGGTATAGGTCTATGGGCAAGTTATTTTATCTTTGGGTGCAAATTTTTACAAATCTGTTCACAGAGATAGTAATCTTAACTAACAGTATGGTTATAGAGATTAAAATAAATAAAATAGGGGATGTTCTCATGCTGCCTGGCACATAGAAAGTGATGAATAAATATTACTTTTTATATTAACCAACGGTACTGAATTAAGGATTCTTGCCACAGACTTGAACACATTTTATTGTATAAATACACATCTTTTCTGTACTCACCACTTCTTAACACACTGGAGTATTTGTTAATCCTGGAGCTATAGCACCTCAGATGTGACCTTTATTAAATGGATTGTAGTATTTAATTATAGCTCTTGTTTGAGAATGCTCTCATAGAACGACAGAAAATAGATTATTAATTAAGAGGCCATTGCAGATTCTTCTCATGGAGAGAAATACCTTTGTATAGAAAAATCTCCAACAGATGTGGATAAGTATAGAGATAACACTCTCTAGGTTTGGCCTGAATGGGGCAACGGAAAGGAAAAGCAAGCCCACAGAAATTGTGAAATGTATGACTGAGGGTTTTTTTAAGAATGAATGATATTTTATATTATAGTTTTTATTCATATATTATGATTTATATTTTTTCTCAGATCTAGAATTATACTAGAAAATTTGCATAGTATTTTTAATAAATATTGGAAGAAAGAATATGTTTCACATTTACCAAGACATAAGGCATAGAAGAGGCTCTAGGCATCATTGGAAGTGCAAATATTATCAAAATAAGAACAAGAAATTGATTAGTGGGGAATTTTGACAAGAGACTGTTAGCCACTAGTAGACATCCCATACTGGGTATTAGATATTTCACAGGACGTAGATGTGAGTTCAAGCCAATTTTATTTAAATTGAATATGTAAATGTCAAGGTGACACCAGATCATATATCTTCTTATTAGCATGTAAATCACTGGATATTATAATTTTCAGATGAACACCTTTTAATTTAAATATTGATGATTTAATATTTATCATTCTTTTCAGTAGGTAAGTAACATTGTTGTAGAAAATATACTGCATCCCCTTCTGAGGAGGCTTATGGAATGCTCATTGCTATGTTTCCCTCTCATGAATATGTATTTCATATCTTTGTGGTAATAATTATATTAAAACAATTTAAAATATGTTTTCCACAAAGGCAATATTACTTGTACAATACTTGAACTGGGTGTTATTATGCACACTTTTATAGGGGTTAATCTCTCCCCAGTCCACTTACATGCCTGCACTATGAAGAGTCATAATAGGCTAGCCAGCTTGCCTCTTCTGGACATTTCTTTGATAGTAGTAGATACTGTCAAGAACAGAGCTAACCTGGAGAGGGCTGAGCTGCCAGGTGTGGACTAATCAATTAAAATAACAAGCCAAAATGAAAATAACAGCTCAGCCTTTAATCACTTATTGCTACAGTGTAAATAAGGCTAAATCTAGAGAAAGGAACAGTTCCTCCACTGTTCCTTTTTTCCTACAGAACTGCCAGGGTGAGTTGGAACAACACAGATGTGGAGATACTCTCAAGAAGGAGCTTCAAATAAAAGGTTCTGCCATTTTATGACCCCAGGAACTGGAGAGAGTCAAGAGAGGAAGAGCTAGGAATGAAAATGTCCCTCAAACCGAGGCCAATAGAAGAAAAGTGTCTTCAAGCTCCCCCAAATAAGAAGACTTCCCAATGGAGGCACCTAGACTAAGAGTACAGATATGCAGAAGAAAATCAATGTCCAGGAGGGCCTGTGTCCTTCACTGTAACTTCCATGAGAGAGTACAATGACTTAGCTGTACACCAGGATGCTATGGGTCAACATTTCCCCACGAGGCACTGCCAGGTAAAACTTGCTCTCCTTCTATGAGTCTGTGTCTATTTTGCTTGTTAGTTCAGTTTATTCATTAGATTCCACATATGAGTGAAATCATATGATATTTCTCTTTCTCTGATTGTCTTATTCACTTAACATAAAAATCTCTAGGTCCATTCATATTGTCACAAAAGGTAAAAATGTCTTATCTTTTATGGCCAAGTAGTATTCCATCATGTAAATACACTGGTTGTTGTATCCACTCATCTACTCTTGGACACTTGGGCTGCTTCCAAATCTTGGCAATTATAACTAATGCTGCAATGAACATAGGGGTACTTATATTCTTTTCTATTAGTGTTTCAGGTGTCTTCAGACACATTCCCAGCAGTGGAATTGCTGGGTAAAATACCTAGGAATAAATCTAAGCAAGGATGTAAAAACCTGTACTTAGAAAATTATGACACTGAAGAAAGAAACTGAAGAAGATACAAATAAGTGGAAGCATATATAGTGTTCATGGATAGGTAGAATTAATTTAAATAGACATTTCAATGATTAATTAAAATGCCCATTCTACCCAAAGCAATGTATAGATTCAGTGCAACTCCTATCAAGATGCCAATGACATATTTCACAGAATAAGAACAAATATTTCAAAACTGTATGGGGCCACAAAAGTCCCTAAATAGTAACAGCAATCTTGAGAGAGAAGAGCAAAGTTGGAGGAATCATGCTATCTAATATCAAACTAGCATGGCACTGACATAAAGTGCTTTTGTCATTTAAAACCAAGAGCCCCAGAAAACACAAATGGTACAATAAAAGAAATCCCAAATAGTAATGCCTCTTTGAAATTATTGAAACATGCATATCCAGTTCTTAAAAAGTTTTCTGAGAAATCACTAGTTAGCAATGCCATCATGTATATATAGATTGAATCTACAGACATTTTTTGTTTTTAAAAAATGCTCAAATCTATCTCCTGAAAATTTTGTCTTTATATGTCTTCATTCAGTCCTGATGTAATGGCTGTTTAATGACCCCCAAAGAGCTAGGTCTGTCTTTTGTCAATTCACTTGGCATCCTGATATGGTAGTACACTACATCAGAGAAGAAATTTTAAAATTTTGCTTATGTCTTTCTTCTCCCCACAGACATATTTTATAAATTCAGACTGGAATTAATAAGTGCAGTCTTTTTAGAAGGTAAACAAGCAAAGTAATATCAACTTGGAATGTCTTAGAAAGGGAGTAGCCTCCTCTAATGCTGGCTGTCCTGATTGCATGTGGTCACTGGAAAGCATCCTGAGATGAATGGAGAACTAGCCTCGGTGGTTAAAAAAGAGTGGATAATTACACATTTTATGTAAATGTAAACAATATTAAAAGATAGATGACCCCTAGATTAGTTTGTGAAATGATAGTGGTGGATCTTTGAAAGACAAATATTAACACTTTCATGAGTGCGTGATTCTGAGAATTGCTAAAGTATGAAATTATTGTTCATAGAATCAAATTTCTTCAATGGTGATATCTTATAGAGCTATAATACCATACCAATACCAATACTAGAAAATTGGCCTCAGTGCAATTTAAGTAGACTACTGACCATATTCAGACTTTTAAATTGTTTTTACATGCATTTGTGTGTGTGCATGTACACATTTCTAAGAAATTATATCATATACATGAACTTTTTCATTGACACAAGAGAATCTCTTCACACAATCCCCTTACAGTCACAAGTCCATACCTAGTTCCTGTTTCCTGACAACCACTAATTTGTCTTCTACAACCAGAGCTTTAAGAATGCTATATAAATGTTACATAAATCTCACAGTATTTAAACTTGAGAAATTGAGATTTTCACCGATAATTATGTTCTAGAAATTTATCTGAATTATTGCATCTATTAATACAGTGTTTAGCCCTGGCTGTTGTGGCTCAATGGATTGAGTGTTGGCCTGCAAACCAAAGAGTCACCAGCTAGATTCCCAATCAGGGCATGTGCCTAGATTGTGGGCCAGGTCCCCAGTAGGGGGTGCATGACAGGCAACCACACATTGATGGTTCTATTCCTCTCTTTCTCCCTTCCACTCTCTCTAGAAATAAATAAATAAAATCTTTTTAAATCTTCCTTTCTTTCTTCCTTTCTTCCTTCCTTTCTTTCTTTCTTCCTTTCTTCCTTCCTTTCTTTCTTTCTTTCTTTCTTTCATTTCCTTTCATTTTTTCTTTCTTTCTTTCTTTTTTGTTGAGTAGAATTCCATAGTGTGGATGTACCATAGTTATTTACACATTTACCCACTGAAGGGCATTCAGGTGTTTCCAGTTTTGGTTACTACAAAAATCTGGTATAAACCTTCATGTACAAGTTTTAATGACAAAGTAAGCTTTAATTTCCCTGGGATAACTGCCCAAGGATGTGACTAGTGAGTTGTATAATTGGTACATATATAATTTAACAAGAAACTGCAAAGTAATTCTCAGAGTGGCTGCCCATTTCATATTATCACCAGAAGTGTATAAAAGATCTAGTTTATCCACATTCTCATCAGCATCTTGTTTTGTCATAATTTTAAAATATTTGAATATGTACACAGTGATTGTTTTATATATGTATATATATATTAATTTGCATATCCTTAATGGCAAATGATGTTGAACATTTTCATATGTTTATTTGCCATCTAGATCTTCTCTTTGGTGAAATATCTACACATGACTTTTGCTGATTTTCTAATTGAATTTTTTTAAACTTTGGTTTTTGAGAATTCTTTACATATGCCAGATATAAAACCTTTATCAGATATGTAATTTGCAATATTTTATCCAAGTCTGTAGTTTTGTTTTTTCGGCCTCTCTATTTGGTCTTTCACAGTTCCTTTTTATAGACCAGCGTTTTGAAAATGTTATAAATAGGAAACAAGAAAAGAAAACAAACATAACTATTTGCACCCTGACTTTGTAGAGCTATTTACTAAGTAATGTAACCACTATTTGTCATATTACACAATGACAAATATATTACAAATTCAAATAACTGATTTATATATTATTATTTAGAAATCAACCCACTCATAAGTGGGAGACTTCCTTTTACATGAACTAAGTTGCTGCAAAAACTATATTTTCTTTTCTAAACACAAATATTTTGACTTTTACTTTTTGAGTCAATTAAAATAAAAAGAAATTAATGCCCTAAATACCTTTTCATATATATTTTCTCTCTGGGCAAATATTTTGACATTTTTATGTCGTATTCAACTGGAAGTAGTTTTCTATTGCAATTTATATACAATAATATGTGGAGATCTTTCTAGTAACAGCTAAACATTGTTTTTATTTTTAACTTAGTTTTAATAAGACTGATTTTTCTTAGAGGTAACAAGGAAAAGGTGACATATTCACTTAAAATAATCTATAAATTATTTATGGTATTACCCTTAATGTTATTATCAATTGTTCTTTCCTTATATGCAGAAGAATATGTGAAACTTTTATATTTTAGGTATATATTTGGTTATAAGTTCACATTAATTATAAGATAAAATATTTCATATTGCTTTGCCATTTTATATTATGTCATCTTATATAGAATGATAAAAATTTATTTATATGACACATGATAAATGTTGGTGTTATACATCCTTAATAAGTTTTAGTTACATAAAATTTAAAAAGATTTGAAGCTACATTGGTAGCAATTTTTTTTGGTTAAATTAAATTAATGACTATGTATTGCCATTTCTCAACCAGCCATGAAAGTATTTTCTCCATATTTATCACACATGTTTTTATTTAATACTTTGAAAGATGAGGAATGAGTTAGAATATAGAAGTGAACATATCTTGTGATAACTTTCAATTGTAATGAGATTGAAAATGTGAATAATTTATATTTCTGTACTACTGGGAAAATAAAGCTTAAATTGGGTCCTATCAGATTATGAGGATTTGGATTAGCAGATCACAACAGAAATATTAAAAAGTACTTAGGAAGCTCAAGTGAGTTAGTAGGAGATGAAAGAAAAACAAAAATGTTACAGTTTTTTATAAAAATTAATTTTGCAATAACATTAAATATCATGAGACTTTCTATTAGTTTTCCTTCAGGTTTCAGTTTGTAATTTTAAAAGAGAAACACACACACACACACACAACATCAGATAGAACATCTACAATAAATATCTTGTCACATTTTTAAAAGTCTAAATAACATAGACTTATTGGAGAAAAAAGTTAAACTCTGCTAATCTAAAAATAAAGACTTGAAATACTGAATGTTTACATTTAATGTATATTTAAATTCTTCATTGGTAGTTGCATTTGTTGGGAGCAAACACTGTGTAGAAAACAAAACCTAAATAAAGCAACAAACAGAGCTGCAGCCCTTAATGAGCAAATACATTGTTAAATGAATTTTTTATTAATAAACATATGCTAGGTTATGGTGCATTAAAAAATAACCCCCCAAACCTCAGTGGCTTACATCAAACACTTAGTTTGTTCATGTGTTACACTGCAAACCAGAGAGAAGGAGAAATGTCTCTAGGAGGGAAGGGACCTGGGCAGAGAGATAAATCCAGTAGCAGGACTATTAATGACTCCCAGAGTTTCTGATCTACAGCACCACCCATCTAATCTACTCCCACTCATGGTTAAAGCAAATCACATGGTCAAGCTCAATGTTTGAAGAATGGGTGAAAACAAATCTCAGTGCAGGGAAGAGCAGTTAACTGGAAATATTAAGTCAATCAACTACAGATGAATTAGAAAAACTTCATCATCCATGTAAAAAAATATTCAAAGTAAGAAAATATGTTTCACAAAAGGAACCATTCAGTGACCAAGCTAAGTAAGAAGTGGTTCAAAATCTTTATTATTAAAATAAAGACACATTAAAATGATGAGGCATTAATTTTCAATTATGAGATTATTAGAGTTTAAAATGTGTAGCTAAAATCTAGAGCTGGAGATTTTATGAGGAAAGAGATATTTTATGATATTTTCTTTGCAGTATTAATCACAATATTCAGTTTTGGGTGTTATTTTGGAAACTATTAAATTATAAATATACATGATATAGCAATAAAAGTTTGAAGAATCAATATTAAGAAGACAATTATACAAGTGAAGAGATATACTTGCACAAGTACTTAATTTCATCATTTTTTATAGTTGACCAGAATTGGAAATATAAACATTTTCTATCAATAAGGGCCAGGTTAAACAGTTCACACATAAAATGCACTTCTGTACTAGGAGTCACTGAAATGGAGTAAGAAAATTGCCTATCTATCTATTTAATCTGCCTCCAACTCCATAATATGTTTTGTGCATTAAAGGTTTAAAAACAGCAGGATGTCATGTTTGTAAGTATATGTGTGTATATATACTTATATAATACATACATGTATGCACTTATACAATACATATATGTATGTACTTATACAATACATATATGTATGTACTCACGTGTACTTATATAATACATGTATGCACATATAGATACACATATGTACACATATATGTATATATGTATTTATCCAGGAGTAGGCAACAAGAAATAATTGGAACAAATATCACCAAAAATCTCATGTGTTTATAGATAATGAAGTACTATAAATTAGTAAAAAATGTAATGTCTTAAATGAAAACTGAAGATATGCAGAGACAATCATAGTAAGGAATACTAAAGATAAAGACCCAGTAAAATAAAAGCCAACACATACAACTCACACTTAACAATTATATTTCAAATCTCAGGTCATGATTGCTATATTTTTCAAATAAAGCCCCCTCTTTCCAAATTAGTAGGTAATTAGTTAACATGGCTGTTTGCTGTTGCCTCTGTAGACCCCACAAGTTGGAAAAAAAGAGTGTATAGCAGAAGAAGACAAAACACAAATAAAAACAAAGAAAAAGATGAATGGGTCATCTTAATTATTACCATAATTTCTATTTTTCCTATTAGTAATTTCTTCTTTTAAAATACTTAGCAAATTAAAAACAAAAAATACAACTAAGGTATTTAGCCTGCTAGATTTTCTCCTTCACCTAGCCGAATATGTTTGATGAATGAACTAAACTCAAAATATTATTAATTAAAAACTAGAGAAAATACTTTCATGCATTTATCTCATTTTTGGTTAGATTATATCCTTCTGGGCATATAAAAATCAAGTATTGGGAAAATATGAAACATAATGTTTAGCACTAGATTTGCACAATCTATCAATAAGTAACTGTTTATGGCATAAAGTCTTTAACACTAAAGGAAGAATTATGTTCTTTCTGTAGTTGAACTGCAGCCAGACTATTTCTCACCTGTTTTAGACACTTATTCCCATTTGTTTCATCTCCTGTAAGTACACAAATGGAAGATTTCTATGTGTTGATTCATTTATAACTCAATCATGTAGTAATAAGCATATTTTACATATTTTTAAAAAATTAAGATTTTATTTATTTTTAAAGAGGGAAGGGAGGGAGAAAGAGAAGAGAGAGAGAAAAACATCAATGTGCGGTTGCTGGGGGCTGTGGCCTGCAACCCAGGCATGTGCCCTGACTGGGAATCGAACCTGCGATGCTTTGGTTCTCAGCCTGTGCTCAATCCACTGAGCTATGCCAGCCAGGGCTATTTTACGCATTTTAATTGGAAAGAAATTGTACTACTAAAAGAGTAAGTTTATTGCCACCATATATACAGATATCAACTTAGCAAAAAACATCAAGAACAAATTAGAAATTACTTTTTACAATATCTAAAAATATTTTTCTACATATTAACCAAGATGCTATTTTCTTTCAAATTTTGGGTTGCATGTAAACTGATGATTTTAGTGTATGGAAAACATAGGGAAAGACAATATAGGAAAGAAAATAGGGGAGAACTTTAGTGAGAAATATAAGCTATATGAAAATGTAAAGACTACAGATATCTGCAATCTAAAGATTAAAAGAGTTTTCCTTTGGCTCTTTAACAGTGATACATTCCAGATAGACAAGAATTTGTGATAGAAATATCAGTAATAATTATTCAAATTTATTATATGGTTGGAAACTGTCCAGAACCATGCTCTTTATTTCAAAAGTTTATGTCATTTCATAGACATGCACACACACGCACACGCACACGCACACACACACTCGAGAAAAGTATTATTGTTTTACTTAGGTGGTATATATAAAGCATAATTCACATATTTAAAGAACTCTCTACTATTTCCTTTCCAAACCTAACTTTAAATGTCGGTGATATTTTTGAGGGAGAGCATTTCATCTCCTTGCTTCTGCACAGAGCCATTGCTCCCCAGGTTTGAACATCTGCCTTGGGCTGTTGTCAGGAATCAAACAAACAGTATCCACTCTTCCCACCCGACATGGATTATTTTCTTTTTTCACTTTTGCAGTGAATACCCACATTTCTCTCTCCCCCACAACTTTTCTTTGCCCAATGAACATTTTGCTGCTGTTGTTGTTGCTCATAGTAGGTGCTCATGAGCTATGAATCATCAAAAGATATTAGCAGGCAACAAACTAGGGGATAGAGAAGTTTGGTATCTATTTAAAAGCAATAAAAGAATCTCCCCCAAAATACAAATAAAATGACAAGAATTCAATATTTCCTTTAAATAAGAATTCAATATTTCCTTTAAATAAGGAAAGTGTTCCTTATTGCACTTCTTAACTGTCACATAAAACAATTCAGTTTGACACCAGAGTTGAAATTTGTTACCATACCAAATTGAAGATAAGGTCTTAATTGCTTCATATACACACACTTGAAAACCAGGCTGGTTAGCTACAGTTTCCAATGTCATCATGTGTTAGTCCTGTGACCTTTAAAGTTTGTCTCTGTCTCAGTTTTCTTGTAAAAGATTGATAATTACTTTACTGATAGAACTTGTCTTTTTGGTTTGTTGAGACAATTTAATGAAATGATATACATGAAGAACTGATAGCCATTCGTGAACCATAGTCAGTCCTCCAAAAATATTAGCCCATTGTTCTGGCGACAATATACACTTGCCCTGACCCTGAGGCTTCCCTCTTCTTTGCTCATGTAAACCTTGACCGCTGATGCAGACTAATCAGTCCTTTGTGTTTGTCAGGCTTTGATTTGGGTAAGCAGTATTGGAGGGAATGGGGAAGACAGGTTTTGAAGAAATGTTGATTGCTTTTTAAAGTTGGTGTGATTTTGAATAGGATACTTAAACCTTAAACATCATATTATTCACTAATATAACTGAAAATTATAATATTTATTGGGGTTTCTGTGAGAGTAAGTTAACTAGTATAACAAAGAACTTTTCTCAGGTCAGGATATTACTGCACATCGAGTCCTACTGCACTATTGTTCAAAGTATTGCTATTAACACGTCAGTGACAGCAGTCACAATTTGGTGAGCATTTTATATGTGCCAGATATTTTTGAGTCACTTTATAAAAATCATTCTATTAAACTTTCACAACTATTTGCTTAGGAAGTTATTAATATTCACATTTTAAAATAAAAATTCTGAGCCTCAAAGAGCCATTCCAATGTTTGAGTGACTTATCCAAAGGATGATCTACTCATGAGGACCTTGAAATAATAAAATTATAAAGTCTATATTCCATCATCACATAGTTATAAAATTCAAGCTGGTGGTTACTCATCCTGAAGTTCATGATGATGCTGGGCATTGTTCAGTAAAACCTCCAGTTAACTGTTACTACTGAAAGCAAGGCTCTTGTGTATCACCATAGGCATTGCCTGCATATTGATCTTTTCTGAATATTCCTGCTATGTAGCATCAGAAGAGGATAGGAAGCCAGCTATGCTTCTCTCTGCCTGGGGAGACAGGATTCACAATATGTGAAATTCACCATGTCTAGGAATAGTTCGGAACATGCCAAGAGCTCAAGATGCATGGTGAAATTCCAGAACACTTACATATCTTCAAATCTGGTTGTTATTATATTCCAGGATAATTCCTGGAGTTGGCCTCTACATCTGTTTTTGGATAGTTACATTTCTTCTCTAAGATTTATATCTTTCACTGCCTCTTATAATAAAAATTGCTGAATAAATTATTGAATGAATGAATGAATGATTGAATCATTGTCTTTATAAAGTCACCTGTGTTAACACATATTTATAGGCTATGTCATAAATTGACATTAAAAAAACTGAGGGATACTATTTTGGAAATAATATAACCATGTGTGCATCTGTTTACATTACCACTACTCTTTCTGCATCATCCAGAGACCTGGTGATGCCTGAATAATGCTGTGTTCTGAATTAGTATTGTTCTAGGTCATGCTCAAAAAATAAAAAATACTTAAGGTTTCCACACATATTTTTTCCCTCATTAAAAGTAATTGCCTTATGTTTAATTCTTTCATTCATTTTGAGTTTATTTTTGTATTAATGTATGGTAAGAATGGCCCAGTTTCATTTTCCTGTATGTATCTGTCCATTTTTCACAACACCAATTGTTGAACAGACTGGTGTTTCTTCATTGTATATTCTTGCCTCTTTTTTGTAGGTTTCTTGACTATATAAGTGAGTATTTATTTCTGGACTTTCTATTCACTTTCTTTGATCTATGTGTCTGTTTTTTTTTTGCCCAAACCATACTGTTTTTATTGTTATAGTTATATAGTATAGTTTGAAATCAGGGAGTGTGATACCACCAGCATTGTCCTTCTCAAGATTGCTTCAACTTCTCATGGTCTTTTTTGATTCCAGAAAATTTTGTGATCATTTTTCCTGGTTCTCAGAAGACTGTCATTGACATTTTGATAGGAATTGAACTGAATCTCTAGATTGCTCTGGATATTATAGTCATTTTAACAATATGAATCCTCCAATTCATGTATGGAAATTTCTCAAAAAGCTAAAAACAGACCTACCATATAACCCAGAAATTCCACTCTTGGATATTTATTCAAACAAACAAACAAATGCTATTTCAAAAAAAGATATATGGATACCTATATTCATTGCAGCATTACTCACAATAGGCAAGACATGGAAGAAACCTTGCTGTCCATTGATAGATCCATGGATAAAGAAAACACAATGAAATGTTATTTGGCAATAAAAAAAAAAGAAAGAACAAGGAAATCCTGCCTTCTGTAACAACATGGATGAACCAAGAGGGTATTATGGTGAGTGAAATAAGTCAGACAGTAAAATAGGAATACTACATATTTCACTTATACCTGGAAGCTGAAAAATATTAAATAAAACAAAAACAGACTCAAAGTCAGAGACAAGAGAGATGGTTGCCAGTAGGGACGGATGGGAATAGATTAAAAAAGTGTGAAAAGGAACATAGTCAATAATATCGTGATAAGTTTATACAGTGACAAATGATTTGATTACTAGAATTAATGGGGTGATCACATTGTAATGTATAAAAATGTCAAATTACTACATTGTACACAGAATCACTGCACGTCCCCAGAGCAACTAATACCAGGTGTTTAGAAGCAACCACAAAACTTGCCCTGGTGGATTTCCTTGCCAAAAGCTGAGATCCGTGAAGGCACATGGCTTTAAAGAGTAAGAACTAGAAGGGAAATGTCTCCTTTCTTAGTGCACTGAGTAATCATTGAAAATGTCTGCTTTCAGTTTTGCATTAAGAAACAAACTGTCAAATGCTAGAGCCTCTACATGGCAGAAATCAAACTTCATCACTGTCTCTGAAAATTTTTATTTACTTGTTAGCAAAGAATTAACCAAAGTTTTGTACTCATCATGTGATTCAATTATCATTTTAATAGGTCAGCACAATCATTGAGGAGTAGAAGGACTTTGATGAAAAACAGAAAAAGGATTTTTTTTAGCTCCCTGAAGATGTAGTTATTTTCTTGGGAAAACTATTAAAATAAAACATAATTAACTTTCGAACTAGTTCATTGAAAATAGCCAAGAAAACCATAATTCCTTTCAGTTGAATTTTAGTGTTCCAACTCATCATATGGTTACCATTGCAGTTTACCACTAGATTTTAAAATTCCAATTATGCTCTACAGTGTATCAGGCTATGAACACAACAGCAGAACAACTCTGGTATGTCTGCTTCTTTATTCAACAGTCTTGGGAAATCCCCAATTTACAACAAAAACTGATACCAATATTACAGACATAAAATTAATTTAGACATAATAATATCAGTAATTTATGGAATGCTTACTTTATACCTACCACAACTCTAAGCCCTTTGTACCTATTCTTGTACATATCAATTCCCTGAGGTTAGTACAATTATCATTATTTTAAAGATGAGAACAAAGAACAAATAAACAAAAATAAGTCCCAGGGCACCAAGAGGTTATGAAAATCACCAGTGGGTACAATGGTAATTAGTTGTGAAGCTCCTAAAACTCTATGGATTAATTTTATTTTTTTCAAGTATTTTTGGAATGTGAACAAAATATTCGCAAAATGTTGAGAGGAATATACCAATTTTATACAAATTTTACACAACTGTGTAAAATTTGGTTCCTAATTTTCGCTTTTATTAAATTTACAATTAGTGGTGGATGTTTTATGTGGAGAGATAGACCCCTATTTATGTCAGTAATATACTCATATGGTGGAAATAAATTATTTGCAGTCAAGAGATGAGCTGAGTCTTCAGGGATAAATATTTGCCAGGCAGGGAAATGGGAGTAGATGAAGAGGTTCTGAGGAAACATTCAGGACTATAAATCGATATTATAAAAATAAAAAATATGATTTTCATTATGATCACATTAGTACAGTCTAAGGATGATGGTAAGGATTTGGGAACTGATTAGGAAATATAATTTGAAAAATTCCCTGGAGTAATTTGAAAGTGTAAGCATTCTTAAGGAATTATTTAAGCAGTGAGAAGGATGACCAGATATTTAGACTGAACATTTTTGTTTTGACTCTGATAGTATTTTAGCATCATATTTTTAAAGACCAAGTTTAACACCTAAGAATAATAACACTTTTCAATATTTATTTTAAAAGCTATAAAACCATGTTCATTTATTCTTTTTATTTATTGCACTTAAATACTTAGTAAAATGTAAATAATTTGTTTCCTGTATTTTTAATTTTTTATATTATGTATCACTTTTTTTACTTTCAAATTTTACTTTTTAAAAATATAATTTTTTTTTTTATCTTTACCCGAGGATGTGCTTAATGACTTTAGAGAGAGTGGGAGGGAGAGAGAGAGAGAGAGAGAAACAATGATGTAACAAAGAACCATGGATTGGTTGCCTGTCATACACACCCTGACTCAGAACCAAATCCACAGCATAGGTTTCTGCTCTGACTGGGAATTAAATCCACGACCTTTCAATTTACTGGACAACTCTCTAACCTACTGAGTCACAACAGCTAGCCAATTTTAGTCTTTATAGCTTCTGCCATTGTAAGTGTGCATGTGTGTATATTGTGTATGTGTGTGTGCTATGCCTGTCTGATGGTTAAGGGTAAAAATATTGCAGAACTAATTTTTATAATGAGAAGTTTTAATCAAAGTTCATTTTATTTTTTATTAAAGACAGGCATCAGTACTATTTATTGTGAGTTAGATGGTGAGTATTTCTTCCCTACTTAACCAATGAGAAAAATATAGCAACTTGCCTTCAGCTGCTCTAAGGTATGTTTCCACTGACTAGGTCTGTGTTGTGTCATATTCTGTTCTTTAGTCACCTTCCCATTGCTTTGCATGTGGTGATTTAAGTTTTCCCACCAGTAGCAGAGCAAAGATGAAACAAAGGGTCAAGCTGAAAAGTCACAATGCCCTTGAATATAACAATGAAAAGGTCAACATATTTTGCTATGGAGTGATCCATCACAGTTGCTTAAAAAGGGATATGTGGTTTAAATTTTTAAGAAAGATAGTTGATGGCAAAGGCTTAGAGTATAGAGAGACTAAAAATAGTAAGACAAAGTTGCGATGACAACTAAAACCAATGATTCTGAATTTTCCTTAATGAATAAAGTCAAACATATGAGGAAAATGCACCTGCAGAAACAGAAAAAATCTGCAAAAACGAAGTACGGCAAGATGTTCTTAGGGGATGGAGCTAAGCAACAGATACTATTGTTTTCAAGTGGCTTGAAACCATGACAATGAAATTCCAATTAAATATAACTTGACAATTAAAATAAAACTGTCATATAACTGATGAATCTTAAGTGCAGAAAAGCAGAATTCAATTGATACTAATTTTGTCCAGATCACAATTATGTTTCCCATTGTTCCTTAGATTCCTAAGTATTTCCATGAATTTATAATTTCATGATTACTATGTCCCCTGATTTCCTGTTTCTATTCCCTTGTAATTTTCCATCTCAGTTAAGCCTCATGTATCTATGATTATTCTCTTGTTTAGGCTCACTCAGTTGTTTCTTTCATTTATATACAACTATACATACATATCCTGAAAGAGAAGGATTTTATGTCAATGATTTAAGGAATTGTGCATTAAGCATCTTTTCTTACAATTCATTTAGTTGTTTAGTTCCATCACTGACCCTAGAAATTCCTAACTGCATTTTTAATTACTAAAGCTCTCTAGGTCCTTCCTCTCTCTATCTTGTTTCCCTCTTCCTTTCTCCTAAATTTCTGTTATATTTATAGTGGAAATTTCCTTAGCTATTCTGTTTGATCTCTCTCTACCCCACGATTAAAATAAGTAGTTAAATAAATACCTATGATGTCAAACATTAAGTATGCCTACTTTGACAATTCTATTCCTGAGAAGGATTTTTATTTCACTTTGGCTATTTAGATATATTTCCAAAATCTATTCTATACTGTCACACTTCACGCTATGCTGACTTTTGCTATGCTGACTCTGTTGTAAAGACAAGGACGTCTCCATGCATTCAAACGTGAACTTCCTCATTTCATTTAATTTCATTTTCAGTCTGCTTTGCCAATCACTTAAAGAAAGTTTATTAGTGATAGTTTAAGAAGGATCAGCAAGAATCATTGATATTTTTGCAGACAGTGAATGTCATTCTAATGAAAGTCAGTGAACCTGCCTTTTCTACACAATGCAGTGCTTTGTTGTTTAAAATATTATTTTAAGTAAGTTTTTAGTCATTATTCATTCAAGGGAGGATTATAGGCATCTCAGTAAAGCTGCTGCTCCTACAAACTCTATTACAAAAAAGAAATCCTCACAAACCTCCCCCACTAACATAACAGAACTAGAAATTTTAGCTCACATGTCCTGTGAAACTAACTCAAATAGAGAAAGTGATTTAAACCTGGCAATGCTAATGCTTAGTTCAGGAATCTTTGTAGTTTATTTGAGCTGCAATCCCAAAAAGGCCCTAGGTGACCATGATTGTGATCACACTGAAGATAAATGACCAAGTTTTCAAACTGCTGCATCCATGAGGGCTAGAAAAACAGGAACTAATAATTGCCCTCTTCACAAAGAAATTAGATAATTCACTCAGTCAGGTAACACTGAAAAGCCTTGGGAACTAGAAGTTTGAGATTAAACATTATGTTTCTGAATAAATCACTTATTAGGTCTACATATCAAAACTCTGAGGTTGTTTTTATTTGACCCTCTCATTTATCATGGGTGCATGGTGAGACTGAATAAGACAGGGTAAAATATTGGTTTTGAATTTACTAAAATAAGCATTCTACACCTACCCTAGAAACTATTTCACGAGATGGATTTCAAAACCTAGAATCTCAAATTGCCTGCTGTGTGAAATGCTGCAGTATAATGTCTTGGATTCTTCCCTTTACCATGGGGCAGCATATTGCCCAATATTTTTTCAAGCTGTGACACAGTTATGAACTTCTGGGGGCATATTGTAAAAACAAATAGAACTTCTCAGAGTTCCCTCAATATTAAGAGAAATTGTATTTATAGATCCTCTACCACACAAGATGCATCAGGTAAAACTCATTACATATAGCATTCCCCACAATTCTATGCAACAAGAATTATTTTAGAGCAAACTAGGACACAGGCAGCTTTAATTGTCAAACTGGTTTTCAGTTACCGGTTGTATTAGATTAAGAAAAATAACCTAACTTGTATGACGAGGTTTAGAATGCTTTACCATCTGTCATATTGATGGCTAAGTGCTTTCTTCCTTTTTTCTTCAATTATCAATATGTATTCCCAGAATGAGATTGGTCTTTAATCAAGAACTGGTTAAAATAAATAATTGGCTAGAACTTCCTAGCAGGATCTCAAGATCCATTTCTAGGAGATGTATTAAATCTTAGTTTCTATGTTTCCAAAGTTCTGGTTATCATGAAGCTCTTCTGGGCTTAAATCAAATCATATATGTAAATCTACATGATAAAAATTAAAATACTGTATAAATATAACATCATGAACAGTCATTACCACAAATTACAGAGCAAAAAGTGAGTTTGGGAGAAAATAAAGCAAAAAATGTTGGTGAAAAAGCAAAATTGCATATAGATATGCTGTTAAAAGATTAATGTGTAGCAATTCTGATCACAAGTTTACAGTCAAAGACATCAGTCAGCTTAGTCTTGTTATGTACAAGATCATGGACATGGATAGAGGGGACCATTCCGCGTAGCAATGGGGAATGTAGCCCAGCTCCTGATTTCAGAAAACCGATGGGGAGCGAAATCAGCACACAGGACCCACACCCATGGACAGGTTCCCCTGTGGAGAATCAGGCCTGCATTGTACCTAGGCTGCTATGAGTCTTGCTTTTGCTAAAACCCCCTCACCCTAAATTAAGGCACCAAATGTTTACTGCATATCTTCAAAGTAACTTCCTACAATCTTTGCCAAACCTTCTGAGTATGGAGTGTAAACAGTTCAACCACTTTTCCCTTTGCATTTACAAATATCTTTCTTCTTTGATGTAATTAGCAACATCCTCTCCTTTGTTTTCTGTAAAAGGTAACCACCTAAAGCAAACATGTGCATAGTAAATGAGGACCATCCTGGATGCAATGTGCCCAGAAAAGCAATAAATGCTTGTGCAGGTAAGGGTTGCGGCCCTCTCTCACTCAGAGAGTGGTCATGCTGTCCCTTTTTCTCCTCAGGACTTCTGTAGTCCATGTGAATTTGTTTATCACAGCCACAACACACAGACCTGCTGGCTGGGGTCTGCACCACATGGACTTGAACAAACCTACATCTTGCCAATCTTTCTGTCATATAGACAAATCCAATGTGACCACTCAATGAATTAGTTAAGACTTATGAAGGCTGGGACAGTCAGTTTTGTATAGTTTGGTTTAACACAGAGTTTATTTAGCATTCCTCATCCAAAATCTGCAGATATATGGGATATCATAAAAAATTCATAAAATAAGATATTATAGATATAGATGGATAAAATATGTTATCAGATATTATTGATTCTTCCTTATTGATTAACCATTGATTTATAAAAAAATAATCTTCACTGAATAACCACAGCATGGTATGATGTTTAAGTGATTATGCTGTCCTGGTAAGACAGAAATCATGTGAGGTTGAATTATAATTATCCAATCAAGTACTTAGTGGGCTGAGGCTGTGATAAATGCTTAAAGTCATTATTAAGTATAATTCTTATAATGCTTCAGTGAGGCAGGTATTAATAGAGTACCAAATTTTATGTATTATCGTATATACTTTGTAGAGTCAGCAGCAGAACACCTGTTTGAAACAATATGTATCTATTTGAGCCCCTGTTTTAACACTAAAAAAAAAAAAAACCCAAAACATGTTTTGGGACCATATTCACAAATTACATTAAAACACAAGGTACTCTGTCTAGAAACAGTTCCTTTACAACACTGTTATATGTATTTTTTACTTGTTATATTCAAGGTTTTATGCTTTATGAAATTTGGTTTGAACAAAATAGTTGTTATGTAAACACCAAGATGTTCCCTAATTTTAATCATCTATCTATTCCTTTATATCACATCTTTTATGTTTTATTACATTCCTAAACCATGAGAAAATATTTAATTGAGAAACAGACTAAAAAACAGACATTACATAAACTTAAAATATGGATTAATTTAAACTTCTAAATGGAATTTTATCAAGTTGAAGTCAACATAATGTAATTTCTCCTGTTTAAATAGATGTTAATTTTTAGCTAATTAAAAATTGAAATATTTTTATAAATATATATAGAATTATGTGGAGTTAACTACTGATATTCCAAAACTCAGGTTGGTAACTGAGTCACAGTATTTAATGTAAAATGTATTTAATGTAACACTGATTAGTGTTTAAAACTCAAGTGATATTCTTGTTGTAATAAAATTATTTGGTATATGAAAAGAGGGTAAACATATGTTTATCAAGGATATTGATCTGTAATTTCCTTTTTTTTTTTCAGTATCTTTATCTGGTTTTGGACTTAAGATAATGCAGGCTTCACAAAATGAGCTTGGGAACTTTCCCTTCTCTTGAAGTTTTTGAAATACTTTAAAAACCAGAGGTGTTGATTCTTCCCTGAATGTTTGGTAAAGTTTATCTGTGAAACCATCTGGTCCAGGGCTTTTGTTTGTTGGGAGTTGTTTGATTGCTGCTTCAATTTCACTAGGTGTAGTCTGTCCATTCAGATTCTCTGTTTCTTCTTGATTTAGTTGTGGAAGATGTTATGTTTCCGCAAATTTATCCAGGTTGATGAATTTGTTGGCATATAGGTGTTCATAATATTTTCTTACAACCCTTTGTTTTTCTCTGGTGTCAGCTGTTATTTCTCCTTTTCACTTCTGATTTTATTTATTTGGATTCTCTTTTTTTCTTGATCAGTCTGGTTAAGGGGTTGTCAATCTTCTTTATCTTTTCAAAGAACTGGATTAATTGATCTTGTGTATCTTTTTTAGACTCTATTTTGTTTATTTTTGTTCTGATATTTATTTTATTTCCTTCCTTTTACTAACTTTAAGCTTTAGTTGTTTTTCTTTATCAAGTTTCTTTAAGTGGGAAGTTAGCTTATCTATTTGAGGGTTTTTTTTTTCTTTTTTTTGAGATAGGTCTGCAATGTCATGAATTTCCCTCTTAGGATTGCTTTCCCCGTGTTCCACAGATTTTGGATTGCTGTGTTCTCATTTTTGCTTCAAGGAAACTTTTGATTTCTTCTGTGATCTCTTTGTTGACCCATTCATTGTTTAAAAACAGGTTATTAGCTTCCAGGCATTTGTGCATTTTTCAGTGTTTCTTGTGACTGATTGACTGATTGATCGTGTAGTCTATCCTAGAAAGTGTCACATGGGCACTTGAAAAGTATTATATTCTGCTGTTTTTGGGTGAAATTCTCTGAAGATATCATTAAATCCATTTGATCTACTGTGTCATTTAAGACTGCTGACTTCTTCTTGACATCCTGTCTCGAGTATCTGTCCATTGATGTCAATGGAATGTTAAAATCCCCTACTATAACTATATCCTTGTCAATCTCTCCTTTTATATCCATCAAGATTTGCTTTACTTATTTGGGTGTTCCTGTGATGGATATATAAATATTTACTAGGGTTATGTCTTTTTGTTGGACTGATCCTTCTATTATTATGTAGTGTCCTTCTGTGTCTATTACTACCGCTTTGGTTTTAAAGTCTATTTTGCCTGATATAAGTGTTTCTATCCCAGCTTTTTTTTCCTTTCTGTTGGCATAAAATACCTTTTTCTGTCCTTTTAAATTTAGTCTGTGTATATCTTTTAGTCAGTGGTGGGTCTCTTGGAGATAGTGTATATATAGGTCTTTTTTTTCCCTTTTCCATTCAGTTACACTGTCTTTTGTTGGAGCATGTAAGTCATTTACATTTAATGTGATTTTTGATAGATATGTATTTAGTCCCATTGTATTGTTAGACTGTCTTTACATTTTCTTTCTTTTCTTTTTATTCTTCTCCTTCTGCTTCAATCAAGTCCATTAACATTTGTCGTAGTACTGGTTTGCAGTTAAGAAACTCCTTTAGCTTTTTCTTGTCTGGGAAGTTTTGCTGGATGAAGTAGCCTTGGTTATAGGTCCTTGCTCTTCATCATCCTGAATATTTCACACCACTACCTTCTGGCTTGAAATGTCTCAGTTGAGAAATCAGATGACAGTCTAATTGGAGCTCCCTAGTAAGTAACTACCTGCTTTTTTTCTTGCAGATTTTAAGATTCTCTCCTTGTCTTTAAGCTTTGTCATGTTAATTATGATGTGTCTTGGTGTAGGCTTCTTTGGGTACATCTTGTTTGGGGCTTTATGTGACTTCTGGACTTGTGTGTCTTTTTCTTTCACCAGATGAGGGAAATTTTCTGTCATTATATCTTCAGATAGATACTTGAACCCTAGCTCACTCTATTTTCCTTCTGGGATTTCCATGATATGGTTGTGATTATGCTTCATGTTATCCCAAAGATTTTTTAAGCTGTCTTCACTTTTTCCTTTTTTGTTGTTGTTATTGCTTTGTTTGATGTTTTTTTCCTGCCTTGTTTTCCAAGTTGCTTATTTGATCCTCTTCTTCATCTAACCTACTATTTATTCATTCCAGTGTATTATTTATTTCAGATATTGCATTCTTCATTTCTGACTGGTCCTTTTTATGGTCTCTATGTTTTTTTTTTATGTCCTTCGGTATCCTTATAATCATTATTCTAAATTGTATATCTAATAAATTGCTTGCCTCCATTTAATTATTCCTTGCCTTTGCCTTAATTCTTTGCCCTAATTCTTCTAATTGCCTTTCATTTAATTCTTCTTTGGGAGGATCCTCTTGTTCTTTCATTTGAAGCTTATTTCTTTGCCTTCTAATTTTGGCTACCTTTTTGTGTTTGTTTCTATGTCTTTGGTAGACCTGTAAAGACTATAGCTCAGACCAATGTCAGAGACTGCCTGTAACCTGGGCAGCCTGTTTAGAACTATCAGCAATCCACAGGTTGTAGTTCCCTATGCTGGGCCTATTTGTGTGCAGAAAGACTAAGCTGCACACTAAGGCTGGCTTTATTATTATCAGGATTGGGGAAGCTCAGCTAAAATCTCAGAGCTTCAAGAGGTCTGCCTTACTTGTTAAACTTAATTAGTGAGATAACCTCCAACAGTACTCCTCAGCAGCCAAGCTTAAGCTCCACGGATTAGGGAACTATAATTTCTGTGGGCAGGAAAATTGCTTCCTCTCAGGCTGATGCCACTTAGAAAGGAGCTATCTGCCTGGGAAACATGGCTTATGTAGTATGGGGAATAACTCAGCACAGGGATCTGGGGAGATGTTTCTTCAGGTTTCTCCCCAGACCTATGAGGCCCAAACTATCCTCAATATCTCTCATATACTCTAGCCCCTCTTTCCAGAGTCCAGTGTAAGTGGCTGCAAATGGAATTTTTTGTGTTAGCCCATTAAGAAGCTCTTTTCATCTTTATTCATCTTTTCCTGGTAGACAGAAACTGCTCTGTTTTTCATAGATGGATGTTATCTAGGTTCTTTTGTGGCTCTGGTGCTGTAATCAAGCGAGCTTGGCTTGGGCTTTAGGCCCAACACTTCTCAGGGGGAGATGTTGAAATATCCATCTAAAATTTCAGCTGCCCCCCATGGGAAACTATGAAGGATGAAAACTACATGGTATGATCAATAGATACAGAAAAGGCATATGATAAAATCCAGAAAACTCTTAGAAAAGTAGAAATGGATGATTATACTTAAATATAATAATGGCCATATAGGACAAACCCACTGTCAGCATCACACTCAATGGTCAAAAACTACCAGCTTTCCCCTTAATATCAGGAATAAGAAGGGGATGTTCATTTTCAACTCTTATTCAAGATAGTACTAGAACTCCTAGCCATAGCAATCTGACAAGAAGAAGAAATAAGAGGCATCCAAATTGGAAAGGAAAAAGGAAAACTGTCTTTATTTGCAAGTGACAGGATACTGTATACAGAGAACCCCAAAGATTCCACCAAACAAAAACTATTAGAATTGATAAATGAATTCAGCAAAATAGCAGAATACAAAATTAATATTTAGAAATCTGTTGCATTTTTATTGCTATTATTGAACTAACAGAAAAGAAAATTAAGAAAACAATCCCATTCACAATTGCTTAAAAAACAATAAAATACCTAGGAATAAATCTAACTGAGGATGTGAAAAACTTGTACTCAGAAAATTATAATACTCTGAATAAAGAAATTAAAGAAGACACAAATAAGTGGATGCACTTACTGTGTTCATGGATAGGAAGAAGTAACATCATTAAAATGTATACACTACCCAAAGAAATCTATAGATTCAACACAAGTTATATCAAAATTCCCATCACATTTCACAGAACTAGAATGAATATTTCAAAAATTCATATGGAGGCACAAAAGGCCCACATAACAACAGTGGTCCTGAGAAAGAAGAACAAAGTTGGAGGACTCATGCTGCTTAATATCAAACTATACTATAAGGCCATAGTAATCAAAACAGCATGGTACTGACATAAATACAGACATGTAGATAAATGGAACATAATAGAGAACCCAGAAATAAGCACACATCTTAATAGTTAATTAATATTTGGCAGAGGAAACAAGCACAGACAATGGACTAAAGACAATTTATTCAATAAATGGTGTTGGGAAAATTGGACAGATATGTACATAAAAATGAAACTAGACCACCTTCTTACACCACAAACAAGAATAAATTCAAAGTGGGTTAAAAACTTAAATATTAGACCCAAAACCATAAAAATTCTAGAAGAAAACAGGCAGTAAATATTGGACATTACTCATAGCAATATTTTATCTGATATATATCCACAGGCAAGGGGAATGAAAGCAAATATTTAAAACATGGGACTACCTCAAAATGAAAAGTTTTTGTACAGCAAGGGGAAATATCAACAGAATAAAAATACCCCACAGAATGGGAGAACATATTTGCCGATACATCTGATAAGGGATTGATATCCTAAATTTATAAAGAACTTAAAAACTCAACACCAAAAAAACAAACAACCCAATTAAAAAAGTGGACAAGGGACCCAAATAGACAATTCTCAGAATGCGTACAGATTGCCCACAGATATATGAAAAGATGCTCAACATCACTAGTGATCAAGAGGATACAAATTAAATCCACAATGAGATATCACCTTATACCTGTAAGAATGGCTATCATCAATAAATCAATAAACAGTAAGTGCTACTGAAGATGTGGAGAAAAGGAAACTCTTTGTACTGTTGCTGGGAATGCAGACTGGTGTTTCACTGTGGAAAGCAGTATGAAAATACCTCCAAAAATTTAAAAAATGGATCTGTCTTTTGACCCATAGATCCCACTTCTGTGAATATGCATGAAGAAATCTGAAAGACTAATTCAAAAGAACACAATCTCCTCTATGTTCATTGCAGTGTTATTTATAATCGCCAAGATATGTAAGCAACCTAAGTGTCCATCAGTAGATGAGTAGATAAAACAACTATGGCACATTTAGACAAAGGAGTACTATTTGGCCATTAAACAGAAGAAAATTTTACCTTTTGCAACATCATGGATAAACCTGGAGAACATATGCTAAGTGAAATAAGCCAGTCAGAGTGAGACAAATACCACATGATTTCATCTATATGTTGAATCTAATGAACACACTGAACTAAAAAGCAAAATAAAGATGGACATACTCATAGATTGAGAGCAAGATGATAGCTATTGTGTGCAGGGAGTCTGGGGAGAGGAATTGAGCCAAAAGGAAAAAGGACCCATGGATATGGACAACAGTGTGGAGATTGCAGTGGGGAGAGGTTTGTAAGACAGTTAAATGATAATGGAAAAAAGACAACAGAAAACTTAAAAAGCTAAAACTAAAAAAAAGAAAATATGGTAAATAGCACTAACCATCAGGGAAATACAAATCAAAACCCCAATGAGATATCACCTCTCACTTCTGTTAGGTTGACTATTATCAAGGAGAGAGAGAGTGAGAAATGAAAGGAAGAAAAGAAAAGAAAAAAAGAATTACAGAGTTGGTAAGGCTTTGGATAAATTGGAACCTTTATACACTGTTGATGGGAATGTAAAATTATTTTTAAAAAATGGTACAGCTGCTATGGTAAAACAGTATGTAGATTCCTCAAAAAATTAAAAACAAATTGAACTACAGTATGATCCAGCAATCCCACCTCAGGGTATTTATCCAAAATAACTGAAATCAGGATCTCAAAGAAATATTTGCATGACAATGTTCATTGAAGTACAATAGCCAAGAAGAGAAAACAACATAAATGTCTACATACAAGGAGTTCATAAAGAAAATGTCATATATGCGTACAATGAAATAATATTCAGCATGATTGCACTTATATGATTTATATAAATTTAATCTGCATTGTAGAGGCAGAAAGTAGGATGGAAATTGCCAGGGGCTGGCTCTGTGGAGGGGTAATGAGGAGTTAATGTTCGGTGGGTATAGTTTGTTGTACACAGTGACTACGTTCAAGAGGTCTGTTGTATACCACAGTGCCTCAAGTTAACAAGACAGTACTGGGCCAAAGATCTCAGGGGAAGTGTTCTTGCTACACATGTACACAGAAGAGGGACACAAACTCTGGGAAGTGTTGGCTGTGTCTATTATGTCGATTGCGTAATGGGACCCCAGTTGTTTGCATATGTGCAAACACATTAAATATGCATAGACTTGTATACAAAATTTCAATGGAACCATTTTAAATTTTAAAAAGAATGGTCAAATCAACCAACCAATCAATCAAAAAGTGAACACCCTATGAAAAAATAAAAGCCTGAAGAAAAAATAGAGACAACTTCTGAACAGAAACGTAAGATTAAGCATTACTTTGTAGGCCATTTTAAGGATTTTGACATTTTTGGGGGGGTATTTGGAAGAAATTAGAGTCTTGAGAGAGAGAGAAGAATGGTGTAACATAACATTTGCTTTTTGAAATGATAAATAATCACTGTGACTACTTTAAAGAGAGCTGATTGAATAGAAGCAAAAATTGACATGGAGAAACTTGTTCAGAGGTTATATAAACACTATAGAGGACAGCTGAATAGGCCCTGGAATAGGGACTAATAAACAAAAATGTAGAAAAGGAAATAGAATAAATGTATAACGGTAGAATGCTTAGAAATTGAGAAATGAATTAGACCTGAAAAATCAGGGCAAAAGTGATTTCCAAATAGATTCTTTTGTTTTTATTTGAACAACTATATGAACAATGTTGCCAATCATTTAGAAAATGGATGTAGATGGATATAGGCTTGAGGAAAAGCAATTCCTTGAAAAAAAGTGGATCATGTACATGCTGATACAATATAGGGGTAACACTGTCTTCAGGGGACTCTGTCTTTTCCTAAAGAACTCCATCTTAGAGGCCTGACTGTGACTCCTTGTTTTCAATAAAATTCTGTAGTTGAAATTAACCTAACTGCATCCTTTAAAGAAAGAATATACAATGATAACATCTTTTCCTAACAGTGTATTCTGCAAGAATTATTTTGTCAATTAAATGATAAGTAGAATATTTGCACAAGCATAATTTTACAGGCCCTTTGAGAGGTCCACTGACTATGGAGGACATCTTGTATGACCCCAGGATCAACAAATGATCATAGGACAACTGACCTCATCCTCATTTCCAAGCCCTACATCCACCCCCAGTGCCCTTCTGTAAGTCATCACAAGAGCCACTCGGGGGGTTGACTTCTGTTTTCTAATTGACTCCCTGTGCACAAGCTCTTTTCAATAAACTCTATCTGCCTGATCTTGCCCTGAGTTCAGCACTCATTTCTATGATATTGGGACTCAAGAACCTGACATTCAAGGTCTGGTAACACTAAGGCAAGGAGATAGAAGATACATCTGGAAAAGAACTTGAAACTGAGGAGTATTGAGACTAGGTATTTAAAAGAAAAGGTTTTCCAGGTTTTATACTAAATTTATTCTGTGTGTGGAGAACTCCATTATGGATAGGCTTCTGAACCTGTCAGATGTGTTCTTTAAAAGTGAGGGCAGGCATTGGAGAAGTTCTGTTATTGAAATGAACTAGCAAGAGATTAGTTGGTCGTATTGACTGAAGTAGCACTTATGATGTTCCAGAACCTGCTGATCTGAGGGTCTGAAGGAACATCACTTTATAGTTTGGACAAACATTATATGCATTAATAATTTCCAATTGCCAAGAGGTTGACCTTACTCCTTACCCACTCAGTTAACTTTCTAGGAGTCTTCAAGGGTGGTAGGAGTCTTCTTTCTAGGGTGGTAGTTGATCTTCATACCAGCTAACTGAAAGGGTCACTACTGTTCGGTCATCATTTGTGATTTTTTTCTCTTCCTTTGCTTGTCTCCATATCTGCAGAGCTGTGAATCTCTTCTCAATGCTCAACTCAACTACAATAAGGTAAGATTTGCCACATTTTTTCCTATTGTTGCTGCTTCATGTTTTGTTTTTCTGGAAATTTTGTTGCTTTGTAATTCATTCCTTTTTCTTTCCTGCAGGCAAGCACCCCTCTTTCCTCAAATGAAACATTTTTAAGTGTTGGCAGGGAGTGGAATACTGTAGCCAAGGTACTGAGGTCCTTTATTTTTAAATCTTACAGCCCTTTCCTCCTCAGAGCAGGCAGACATCTGCTCATTCACAAATCTCAGAGCCTCTGCTGCTGCCGGGTCTCTGGAACTTACTAGCATAATTTTTCACCTTGCTGCATCATTCTCCTTGACTGGATGGTACCTTCCTGAACTCCACTCCTGAGGACAAAAAATATGCAACTCCTTATTTCAGGTAGGTGAAGTTTTATCTGACCAGGATTCAAGTTCTTGACCATTGGATTCCCGGACCCTGTATAAACCAAGAAATCTGAGCTGGCAACTTTTTAACAATCATTAAACATTGTGAGTGTTATAGAGAATTTTATTTCTTGCTACAGATAGCTTTATTTAGATAGTCTTTTAAAATAAGTATTGTTTTTAACCTAGAATAATCTTTAAACAATTTTAGTAAGTTCTACTACTGTTATAAAACAGGATACTATTAAAATAGTAGTGTACAGATGCAGAATGCTTCCACTGGGTAATTTGATCAAATTTTACATAAAGTGTTATTTTTTTGGGGGGGATGGGGGGTGAGGGTGGCTGACCCTTCAGTGGTCCTGAGAAACTGAGTCAGCTTTAAGTGCCTTCACATGACTTTGTGCAGTTTTGGTGCTTTATAACAAATCCCTAACCCATCATGTTTTATTTCCTTTTAAAACGGCTACATTCACCGTTTTCCTTTCATGTCTGTGCTACAACTTTGATTTAGCATCAACAGAAGCATGTGGATAAGCTAAAATAGATAGAGAGCTAAAACCCAACATCAACAGATCGAGAAGGAAACACATACACAGCGAGTATTTGTTATCAGCTTCACATGAGCAGAACAGAATGCAACATTAACTTCCACCTCCTCACCTCACTGATTCTGAACTAAAGCTTTCAAATGCCATGTTGATTTTGAACTCCATTAGTCTTTTATGTTCAGGCTGTGAGAAGATTCATTCTCATGCAAATCCCAGAACTGGATGCTAATGAAGTACTGCCCTGACAAACAAATGGACTGTAATATAACTTGCATCAGGGCAGTGAAATCTCAACCACTCCAATATGATCTGTAGCAAAGCAATATTCAGTGATTCCTACAGAATATTACTCTATCTCTTTGCTTGCCCCAAATCTTCCCATTATTGAAACTAAAACAATGCATCATCTACCATAAAATTTCAATGTTCTCCTGTGATTTCTGAGATCAATTCAAACAGAATAGCTATGACATTTAATACAAAACTGCTCTTAGACAGGTATTCACAAAATTTTAATTTTTTTATTCATCAGCATGATAAAGATTGAATCAGGAATAAATTAGGATCTTTTTAAGCTGAAACACTTGATTTTTTTCTTTCATTTTTATGTGAACCAAAATAAAATAATACCTCCATTGAAGCAGGGGGTAGTATCTATTTATCCAAACTTTGTGATTATAATTTACCAAAGTATGAAATATATAAAGAAGTGTGATACAGGTGTGTAAAAGTGACAATGCTGCCAGAGGGAAGCTAAGAGGAATTATAAGTTATACCAAAAGAATTTTCTTCCCTGCTTTCCTCTTAGTGATGCTGTGAGAATCGAATATGATACTGTCAGTGGGATTGTGTTACATATTGTAAAGCAATAGACAAAATAGAATATGGTCAGTTCTTAATAGACATACTCATTTACTAAATTTATTCTTGGCTATAAATCTTACAGCACAAAATGTAATAGTACTACAGAAGGAAACAGAGTCTCAACACATATTTTCTTGTTTAGGGAATTTACAGAGGTCCTCATGGGTATAACAAGAACATTTATATTTCATCTGGGAAACCATTCTAAATAACTTGATTGATATCCATTACTGGTAAGCTGTTTTCTCTTGTTTTTATTACAATAAGGGTTATCAGGGACAATATTACCATAATTTCACTCTTTGCCTCAGTTCTGGACATGGATTCAGTTTAGAATTGTATAATTTCAGGTTTTCTTCACAGAAAGGTGCCGATGAATTTGGCCCAGTCACTGACACATCATCCGCAGAGCAGAGCATCATGAAGCATAGACTCACAGAGAGGGAGCAGAGAGAACCTGAACGGAAGAGGATGTGAAGAAGCAGGAGGGTCAGGCAAGGTAGGCTTTCTGGAGGAGTGCAGCCATGGGGAAAAAGAAATTAGTGGGCAGGGAAGGAACAGGGCCAAGGGCTGCCAGGGAGCGACAACACCATAACATGCATAAGCCGTTATTTGAGATCTGTGTGAGGTCATTGGTCACCTGGTATCATAGCTGCAAATGTACACGAAACACAAAGTGACTGCTGAAAGGTGAAGTTGTAGAACTTATTCAAAGGTTAAGATTTCAAACCCTTTTGAAGAGAAACAAACACTGTGCTTTAGTTTGATTTAAACAGTGTGTGTGACCTTGCGTAGATCACTTAGCATCTCCGGTGTTGACGTTCTCAGCTACAGCATGAAGATAATGATTGCAGTTAGGGTCATCATGAGGTGCTTGCTCACTAGATAGTAGCTCACTAGTTACTTAACAATCATTGAATAAAAGTGAAATGGTGATACAATATTTGGGAAAGATAAAGATTATTTAGAAAAGAAATGTCTTATCTTCTGCCAGCTATCAAGTTTCCCAACTGTCTTTGAGTCACATATAAATCATAGGTCATGGCAGTAATTTTACTAAGAAGTTTTTCAAGGATAAAAATATTGTCTATCATTGTATATTAGAAAGAAAAGGACTTAGTCATTCCAGAAATGTCTTTAAATCAAGGATCTATTATTTATTGTGTTTTTATATGAAGTGATTCTTTTTTATGCTATAAATTATATAGTTATATTTGTAACTAATGTACATACAGCATAGTGACTATAGTTAAAATACTATTTTGAAAAATAAAAGAAGCTGTGTGGCCCATAATTTTACCAATGTGAACATTTTACTTGAGGTCTTTCTAAAATAACTCAGCAGCCCCAGGAAAACTCTTTTGCCTTGTTCAAGCAGAAAAGAAAATAATGTACTTCAGACATTTATTAGACTGAAAGTTTGGGGTCATTCAATGTTTGGAAGTATTACAAATTATAATATTCCTGAGTCTTTTAGCATAATTTTTGGAGGAGAGATGGGGAACAGTATACAAAGTATTTTACATGATCCATTTAAAGGTGAGACCATATGGTATTTGTCCCTCACCACCTGGCTTATTTCATTTAGCATAGTGCTCTCCAGTTCCAAGGGGGAGGATGGAAGCAAGGGAGGGAAGTGGGTTTAGGAGGGGTGGGGAGAAAATACAGACAACTATAATTGAACAACAATAAAATAATTTTTAAAAAGTATTTTACATGAGATCTTTTGTTCTCCACTCTTTGACAACATTTAGTTCGTATTTTTTCTAAGAAAAGCAATCTGTCAGAAATGCTCTACACAAGGGAGAAGAATTATTCCCTAATGTTATCAAATTACAATCTGAAATAATTAAAACCATTTTTTTGTTTTTGATAGCAATACTTCATAATATAGCATTAATGTTTTATTTAAAACAATCACGTTAACTGAGTGAAAATACAAACAAAATTATATAATGGGTAATATCTAAATATTACAACCAAAATGTGCTGAAGTATTACACATACTTTAAAATGAAACACCCACAGTCTCTAAGATCGGTGCTCTGTCAGCACCTGATGTGGGGGTGGGTGCCATGCATAACACAGCTTTAACTTATTTGCTAATTTATTATTTATTAATCCACATGGTCAGTTCAATCATAATCTTTAGTCATCCAACTTACTAGATTGTGAGCTCCTTAAAAAATACTGTGCCTTCATTCATTTAGCATCGAGTTCACCCTCTGTGTTCAGTGAAAGAGTGAATTAACCAACATATAGGAACTGACTCCTCTATAAATCTTGGATTAAGAAATGCATTTCCTAAGCAAGTAAGTAAATCCTAAATTGGCTGCAGAGATTAGGCACACACATGTGATGAGAAGAGACAAGGCAGGGATCAAATCTAAAACTAAAGTCATATGGTACTCTGGTTGCAAAATGCTATATTTTAATTAATCCTGATTAGTAGATTTTTGCATATGAAACCCTAAATTAAACACCAGATTTTAATTTTGAAATTCCTTTGATTGTTCATTTATTGTTTGCCATTTAATACTATTTTGTATTAGTTTAAGGCATACAGCATAGTTATTAGACAATCTTCTGTTGAGTTTTCACACATACCAATAGCATACACAAACACCAATTTAACTGAAGTGTGTTCTCTTGCATTGACTAAGGATCAACCTTCAGAGCAAATACAAAACGGATCCTGACTCATGCACTTATTCATTTCTTCATTTGGCAGTATTCTGACAGACAATAAGCTATAGGATCAAATGTTATATAAGAAAAGGGTTTAGAGCAGCCCTGACCAGTGTCACTCAGTTAGTTGGGTGTAGTCCACAAAGCAAAAGGTCACTAGGGGGGTCAAGACACAAGTCTGAGCTATGAACCATCCTGGTTGGGGTGCGTGCAGAGGTGACAAATAGATGATCCTCTCACACATTGATGCTTCTCTCCTTCTCTTTCTCCCTCCTTTTCCCTCTCTAAGAATAAATAAAATCTTTTTAAAAATTCTTTTTAAAAAAAGGGTTTAGAGCAGTAATCACTAACTTACTTATCAACCTACATGCTTTAATATTTCTCTTCTTTTGGTTCTGTACCATGAAACATTATGTCACTGTACCATGAAACATTATGCCATAATTGGCATTGATTTAATAATAAGTAATTTACTTTCCTGTTTATTTAAATGCAAAACATATGTGTTGGCCTAGGAGAACTTGTGCCATTAAGTAGTATAACTTTTGTTATCACATCAAGGGGAAATGATTTCTGCTAACAAATGGTGGATTTCTTAGTGTACTCTGTCCTGTACGCTTTTTGCAAGAGTAGGCAGCACTTGTGTACCTCCCCCATCCCTCCCCAGCTGGTAGCCTTTGAGTTGCCTTGGATGCATGAGCTCACTCGGAGAAGCCTGGCTTACACTTTGTAGACTGAACAAGGACTAATTTGGAAATAAGAAGAATACAGGGACAGCGTTTAAAGGAGGTATTGTAGCACTGAACTTCCAAACTCTAAAAGTTTATAGGCACAGGACTATGATGAAATGAATATGTATATAGCATGTCTTCAAGATGACCAATTATTTATCTGGTAAATTTTGGAAACTAGGACGATATGTGTTATTCTAACTCAAACAGGGAGTTTATCATAAACCCGTTATTTCCATCACCTATAGAAAGACAGGAAACAACCACTCCTTTGTCTGGGTGAAAAAATTGGTTATTGTTCTTGTGTTAAAGCCTTTGTAATGTAGACTTTAACATACAACCAGATAGCAATTACATTTAAGAAACCCTAATTAGGTACTCAGTTAACTATTGAAGGATAATCTCTGTTCACTGCATTTTTGATATTAAATGCCTGTATTAAAATGAGAATGCTATTTTAGTTTTTAAAACATATTTCAAACCAGTTACAAAAGAGTAAAACCCCAACATTATTCCACCATACTATTTTAATATTTAGTTATATATGTATTTGTATAAATATGAGATTTAGGAACCATAAATCATTTTTATGTGCTGCTATTCAATTTATTCAATATATTCCAAGTAAATAGTAGAATATAATGCCTGTGATAAAGGGGTTCATTCTCATAAAGAAAACTTCTATCAGCCCCACAGCCTCCTTTGCACTAGAGTGTAATTTCCAATGGAATGGCCTTGATCTCCAGCTGGTTCTTCTAACATTCTTCTCCAGTACAAACTGAACATTGAATCAAGAATGAAAACTGAATTTTCCTAGAGAAAGTACAATGCAGAAGATATTCTTTATGGCTTTTACAGTATAGATTTAGTGACCATTAATTCTGCATCAAATAATAAAAAGGGTGAGACCAGAAGCCTAGACATCTATAAATACAAGATTTTTAGTATCATAGATAACACAATGCCAGCCCATTCCAACTATCTCAGTGCCCTTGAGCAAAACACTTAAATACTCTGCACCTCTGTTCATCTTCATAATGAGTCACTACCCTTTTAGATATTCTATGCTAGCCTACCTCATCACATTACAATCACTTTCATTCACCCTTTTCTTTTTGCACTCAGGAGGTAACAGAACATTTTCTTTCTAAAGGATGTGTTACCACTAAGTTAGAGAAAAAGATGGTTCATCATCATGAAAGCATATAAATCCCATAGTAGTATATTTTTGCCTGGAGTGAATCAGATAACACCCCACTTTAAAAAATACTTTGTTACTTTACCATCTTCCCATTTGAAAAATACCTGTTTTTGCAATGATGTGATTAGCCCCTGTGACTTGTGTCCAACAGCTTTTTCTAAATGCTTTAAAATCACACCATAACCAATGATTAATGGGTATTTATCAAATATCTTCGATGTAAAACTAGTGCTGATTAATCCAGTCTCACAAGTCACAGGAGGCAAAAGTGAAGCAAACTGAGACTGTACCTTCTGCTCTGGGTCCTCACTCTAGGTATTAGATGAAGGCTGTCTTTTCTTTCTTTCATGGTTGTCATACTTAATAAAAACATGCTCTTTGACAGCACAGTCTCACTCTGGGTTCATTTCACCTATGTCAATATAGAGACTGTGAAAGCGAGCTCAGGAATGAATCCAAAATCTATCATTCTTTTAATGTCTCTAACAGATGCATATAGTTCCCTGGGTGGGAATTTTTTCAATATTCTTATTGGGGTTCCCATTCCCCTAAGATTATGTGCACATGACCCAGGCTGGGAAGTGTTATGAAAGGACCATGGAAAGAGGTATTTCAAGAATGTTTAAAGGAGCAGTTGCAAAGATATTAAAATCATCTTTCTCACTGAGCTTGTTGTGATGTTTGCACCCTTTTCCCTCAGTCTGGAGAATAGAATGTAAATGGAGAAGCATTCTTTATGCTGTGGTAAGCAAGGAGCTGGCAGTAAGTACAGGAATAATGAACTTGGGACACACTACACAGCAAAAGTATTACTGCAGTTTTGGCATCCCAGGAATTTGATTTGCTTTTTGAGAGAAAACAAAGCTAGAGACTCTTCATTTCTTATATCTTTTTATGGTATAAAAACAAATGATTTCATCAAATGATGAATTTTAACCATGTGGTAAAATTTAATGTTTTACTTTTTCAAGAATATACCCCTCATAAAACTCTAATTTCATTTGAAGAAATGAGCTATAAGTGCCCCCCACCAAAGTTGTGCTGCTGTGTTTTAATAAAGCTATAACTGATCCCTGTAAGTCAGATATTTTAATGATGAAAAGATACTGAGAACTCTGATAAGTGTCACCAAAAACTGAAAAGCATGGGCGTTGCTGGTGTGCCATAGATAAAAATTTAATGGGAATCCCTGTTCTTTCAATTAAGCTTCTATAAATATAAATTACTTAACCTTCACCTTAAAACAACCATCTGAGAAATTTAGCAGGTGTTGTGAGCAACATCTTCAGTATCCTTTAACAGGTTTGTATTTGATTAGATACCACATTGTAGATAACTGTTTAGTTCGCCTGTCAAAGTTCTATCTTTAAAATAAATTATCATTAAAAAAGAGAGAGGGTGAAATTGTAAAAGAGTTGGTGCCAAGGTGAGAGAAATATATACTATTAGAAATCAGAAAGGAAAAGAACCCTTCATCAACAAAGTTCAAGTCAGGAATAGACTTTATGTTCCAGAGGGCTCCGGTGAGAACTTAACAAAATAACGGAGTGAACAAAGCCACAGGAGCAGCATCGTACACTTGACTAATTTAATCTCAAAATTGACCTTTTTTACCTTCAGGCAATAGAGTGACTTGTTTTATTAGCGGAACGTGGAAGCCTAATTCTACCAGGCAAACCTCAGCCCAGAACGCCCTGTTGCCTTGCAAGCAGCATTCTGTCTTTCTGCAAGTACCTGCCCCACATTTTTACAATGGAGGGTCACGTCTGCCATCGCTGAAGTGTCCTATATTGCTTACTTGGAATTCTCACTTTCCACAAATGGGCTAGTGCTACACCAAACCATGAAATAAGTGGCTGATTTTATTTTTATTTTAAAATTATTTTTACAGAAAAATAAAAACTTAAAATGTGTAAAAGACATCACCCAAAGACCTGATAGCCACCAAACCCCATTTGAATGTTTTATCATATTCCTTTTTAAGAAAAAAAACTTTTATTTCATGATTATTGATACATGCTTTTGCAATCTTTACTTGATTTTACTTTTCTATATTTGCCATGGTAATCACAGCCTTAATTCTAATGGTTTCTATTTAATATTAATAGTAATATTTTATAAATTAAGAGGAGTTCTAATTGTTATATTAAGACTATTATGTTCTCTGATATAATAATTCCAAAACTATTGACATTTTAGGTAGTTTTTAGTTTTTCTCTATTGTACAACATATTGATATGAATTTTGCTTTATATTGTGCCTATATTAACTCTCAAATACAGAGTATAGTTTTTCTCACCATACCAGACTTGTCAAGATTTTAAAAATATATAATTAAATGTGAAAATTGTATTTTATTTTTAAATTTTAATTTCTTCAGTTATTTATTAATCTTACTATGACATCTCATGGTTATTGGTCATTTGCCTTATATTTTATTATACTTACTTATTGTATTTTATTAGAATTAAGACCAATTATTTTCTGTTCTATAAAACCCTCTGTCTTAAAGCTATTAATCTTTATGGTAAATATGCCCTCAATGTCAAGTTTGCTTTTTAATTTTGTTTCACAATATTTCTTTTTACCTTTTTTACATGAATCACATTCTCAAAGCAGGAAAAAAAGGTACAAAAGTAGGAAAAAAAGGATATTATTCTTGGGTTCATAAAACAATGACATTTTCACAACATTTAACATGTTTTTCCTCACACACTGGTAAGCTGATTCTTATGTGGTTTGGATTTCTTCATATAGGAAGATGCTGTGGACACTTCAGTAACAGGTAGGCTCATATGGTGAACTTAGGAAAGGAAAAGCATCATACCTCAAGGTAGCAACAGGCTGACTTTGTTTCTACAGTAACTCTTCTTATAATTTCTTTCCAATTAGTCTTCAAATTCCTAACTAAAAACACCAACTATCCTAGTGATTATGCTGTGCTCTTTACTTTATAATGAGACACACATACATGCTTCTGTGAAAACACTTAAAAAACTATCTGCAATTATTTTATAGGTATTTTTCCCAACAAATCATGGACTATGGAGGAACATGTATTTTTTACTCTAACATTATGCCTAGTACAGAATAGTTGTTCAAAATGATAGTATAGTTATCTAAACAGGTAAATGATAAGCAATTAGAGCATGAAATATAAAAGGACAAGAGTAGAGAGGAAATATATAAGTACATAATGTTGCCTGTTAGGCTGCGGAAGGGCTTGCAAATCATGATACAGGCAGGCACCAAAGAAAAACCAGACTGTGTCACTTGGTCACCTTTTTACCTTTTTTCAGACAGAAAGAAGACTGACTAGGCCTGGAGCAGCCTGTGCATTGTTCACCCAAGGCTTTGATTTTCTGTGCAAGATGTTATCATTACAATAATCCTGCTACTACTCAAGCTTCTTCACAGCCATGTGTTGGCTTTGCCTTCTTTGGAACCATGCTCCCTTTCAAATATGCTTTCTCATATTTCTGGTATTATGGTAATGACAAACAAAACAGTGTTATGCCCTTGAGCAGACTACAATTCTGTTAGCTATGTCAAGACCCATTGCGATGCCTCTAGTTCCATGGCAGCTCACTTGTCTCCTACAAAGAGTGGTCTATGGTGAGATCAGCTTCTTTTTTAAAGAGTATCAGGGAAACTGTAGCAGATGGATGATATTAAGAGAAATCACAGGACACACAGAAATTAAATCAAGGAATACAACATATAAACTAAAGTAAAATATTGTGATAAGCAAATAAAGCAGAACAATGTTCTTCAGTGAAGGAAACCATATTCATAATATTAAGAGCAAACAGTGTCACCTCATTTGATCATCACAACATTCCTATGTAGTAAGCACTATTATTTTTTCAACCTTGTTTAAAGGATGAAACAGAATGGTCAAGACGTTTACTTTGATCATATCCATGCAGTTAATGAGGGGCAGATTCAAGATTCCAGCAGTCCGGTGTGAAGCTGCTGTATAAGTAGCTTCATTCAAGTCTTCCTATTTTCTCTGGTATTATTTCACATTCTTAAATCCTTGAGACCCTACGGCCTGCCATGGGGAAAGCAAAGTGACCAGGAACAAGAGGTCTGGAGGTCTGGACAAATCATTCATGTACCTAAGTCAGAATAAAACATGCAAGTGAGAAGAGAAGATTTAGCTTTGAGAAGAAAAAAAGTATCTTAGCAACAGCGACAGGAATAAAAGTACAAAAAATAATAGAGTACTTTGTCACCCAAACAGAGAAGATTCTAAAATCATTAAATGAAGAGACACAGGCATTTTTCATACCATTCCACAAACAAAATTCCCATGTCCTCTACTTTTTTCACATAAGATGTATATACCACAAAGATATTGTTTATATTGAGGGTTCATGCTCTACTATTGAGATAAATATATCCAGTGCACATTCTATAACTGAAAGGGTGAAATTAACTTTATATTCCTGCAGGTTTTAAACATATTCTAAATTTTCTATTCACTTTTAATACAGTACCTAGTATTTGACATCTGCTAAATAAATGTGTAATTTGATGTAATTAGTGTACATGCATTTGTAGAACGAGTTCCACAATTTAGCTATATTCCAAATATAAGAAATAAAATATGTGGATTGGTACTTTGGAAATTTGAACACATCTAATTCATTCAGAAGCTTTTTACTGTTTGTTTTTGATCCAGCTGATGTTATGAAAATTTAATGTGGGTGATAACATACTAAATATTCATTCTGTTATGTAGATAAATAAATATAAATATACACACACACACACACACCCATAATGTTATACATATCATGATAACTCTGTATTACACATAGTCTTCTTTTATTCCAGTACCAACAGATTTACACTATACAGGAGGAAAGATACACTAACTAGAAGGAAAGATACTCCCATGAAAGAAAGAGATAGAAACTGGATGCCTAAAGAATAACATCTTATGAGTTATTTAAATCAGTGCTATAGATTTTTATTTGTAAGATAATATTTTGAAGTATACAAATCTTAATTTATTAAAAGTAGTGATCTGGAGATTGTAATACTAAAGGGTTATAGTCTGTCTAAGCAACTGCACCAAATATGCAGGCTAAGAAAAATCTCAAGAAAAAAAAAACAATAAAAGTTAGTTTGCAACATCTGCTTCCTCTAGACATTTCAATCAGTCAGTGGTAATTGAGGCCTTAAAAGCCAACAGCAATAGAAAAATCAGAAGTTATCCTTTGTTAACGTATTTGTGAATATCTCTGGCCTCAGTGGTTTTTCCAAACCTGCTTTTCTTTCACAGTCAGGACAGAATCCTGCTTTTTGTAGTAATTTTTGGATTACCTCACGTTCTTAAGTAGAACAGTATTTAATCTACTCAGTGTCTTTAAGTCTGTTATCAATAATAATTTTGATAAAATAATGATTATTTGCTACATATTTATCGAAGCCCTACACATTATATTTAACTGTTACTGAATCAACTACAGTCCAGACACTGGGCTAAATATTTTACATTTCTTAACATATTTAATCCTAAGAACCACCTTCTAAATCAATTACTATTATTACTATTATTATATTTTGGTGTCAGAAACTGCATTTTGGAGATTTCACAGTCATCTCTTGCTTCATAATTACTTCTATCCCTTTTGATTTACTTCCCTCTTTCATTTAACACATCCTGTTTTATATATTTGGTATGATTATTTATTGTCACTCTCTTCCCTTTCACCATAACAAAGTCAAATTTAGGACTTCAAGAGAAGGATGAGGTTTGATTACATAGAAGAAGAAATTTTAATGTATGTTTTTCTAGCCAAGAATATAATGGGTTCAATTCCTGCTTTCAATTTTGTGGTCACACTGGATTTAAGTTAATCCATGACTTGAAAATTTTACACTGGGCTTTCTATAAATTACTCATTTAATCAATTTATAAACATTTATTGAGCATAGCTTTATTCAAGGAAATGCATTCGGAGAATAGAAAACCAAGTTTAAATATTACAACATTTTTGCCTTAAAAAATTTATAGGATGTAGAAAACTTGATTGTGTCATTAGATTCTTATTTGAAATGTATCTGTTAATTTCAACATTTCACAAATGTTTATTGAATATCTACTATTTGCCAGATACAGTTCTATTGCTAGACATACAAACTTGAGTAAAAAAGACTCACTTCTCTGATTCCATTGAGCTTATATTCCAGTGGAGGTAGACAAACAGTAACAGTTAATATACTATACTGGGTGGATAAATACTGTATTTGCTGTGTATAATGCATACTTTTAAGCCCAAAGTTTTGAGGGGAAAATAAGGATGTGCATTATATATGGGGAGTACTAATTCCATATCTATATATCCATATAAATGCTTTTAATTCTATTATTTATGTTTATGCATTGAAAGTATAATTCTAGAAAGCAATAATGATATTTGTATGCAAAAAGTAATAAACTGGAATACGATAATAGGTTTTGTTTCTAAATATAAATGTAAAAAATGGAATTAAAAATTAAAAACTCTGTAGTCTACTCCATTGATTGATGTGTCTGTTTTGTGCCACTATCATATTGTTTTGATTACTATAGCTTTATATTATAGTTTGAAAGCAGAGAGGGTAAGGCCTCCAGTTTTGTTCTTAGTTCCCAAAATTGCATTGGCTATTTGGGGTCTTTTGTGATTCTATATAATTTGAGGTTCTTTGTTCTAGTTCTGTGAAATATTCCATTTGTATGTTGATAAAGATTGGATTGAATCTATATATTGCCCTAGGTAGTAAGAACATTTTAGCAATATTATTTCTTCTGATCTATGAGCATGGTATATCCTTTTATTTATTTGTGTCACCTTCAATTTCTTTCAACAATGTCTTATAATTTTTAGAGTGCAGGTCCTTTACCTCCTTGGTTAAATTTGTTGCAAGGTATATGATTGCCTTTGATGCAGTTTCAAATAGGATCATTTTATTTTTTGTTGGTGGTGTCTTTAGTGTATTCTTTATATAGTATTAGGTCATCTGCAAATAGTGAAAGTTTTACTTCTTTCTTTCCATTTTGGATGTATTTTTCTTTAAAAATATCTCAAATTATAAAGTAAATCATACATTTAGATAAGGTGTTTATCCTCAAAGGAAGGGCAGACATTAAATAAGTTTTTCTCTGGTAATGTTTTATAGTCAAGTCTTCTGATTTTTTTCATTTTATAATGTTATGTGGCAACTAGAAATTAAGCAGTACTTGTTGCTAGCTCATTTAATTACAACATAAAGTGACTGACATCAAAAGTAATTCAGGTTTTATTGTCAATTTAGTTCAGGTATCTTTTATGTTCCCATCCATAATTTGTCTCTTGCCAAGTCTAAAAACAAGGAAATGTGCACTGTTGATCATAAGAATAGTTGGAGGAAGTTGTAGTTTTACTCCAACTTAGAAAGAAAAACAAAATAGCTCAAGTTAGAGTATTAACATTATTTCTGGTTATTTATATGTACTTTTCTACCAGAACAGGTTGAGAATAGTCACTGCTACCAGCAATCTTTTTAAAAACTCATAAAACCAAACTACCATTTCAAAATACCTCTCCATGAGCATTACTGCTCAATTTTGACTTATATACCAGTAAGGGTATAGCACTAAACCTTATGGCATACCAAATTTAAACTAGAATGTTTCCTTGCATCTTTTCTAATATTAAACATCCTAAAGGCACCATCCTGTGAATCAAAGTCTAGAGTACCAATGCAATGTTAATCCCTTTTCCCTTTTATTTTTACATGTGTTATGATTAAGGAATTGTATATATTTCAGGGGGTTTTGTGTTATTTTGATTATGTTTCAACAGGTGATAACTCATCTTTCCCTATACCCACTTCTGAAATTTATTTTCAAAAAGCACATGAAAAATAATATAAACAGTGAAAAGCATATATAAATAAAATTCCCCCATTACAAGCTTTATTTTCACTGCACAGATGTTCCCAGTTTCACCAAAATATCCAAAACTTTATACATTGTTTATGAATATACATGTCTATGTATGCAGGTTTTTGCTATGTGCAGGTGTGTTTATTCATAAATCTTTTCCAGAAATAAAAGGATATATTATACATTGTTATTCAGTTGGATTTTTGTCCACTCAAGCTTAACTTCCATTTCTCTTTTATTTATTTTTATTGTTGTTCAAATACATTTGTCCCCATTTGCTCCCATTAGCCCCCATTACTCTCCCCTGCCCTGCCCACTTCCCACTTTCCCCATTCAATTCTCCCCCCTCCCCATTGTCTTTGTTCATACTGCAACATCTGTCACCCCATTGATCACCAGGGTTGATTCAGCTGATCTGGCTGGCTAGATAGGTGTCTCTGTCCTCCCTCACCAATTCATATGCATCCCTCCAGAAGCTGTGACTTTGTGGAAGAGGATGAACTTCCAGCTAGACAAGAGGACTGATCTTCAGTCAAGGCTATGCAAGTAGCTGCACTCCCCTGCTTAGAACCTCCAAATAAGCTCTCAAGGTCATTTCTAAATAGTAAATACTTTCAGTTCTGCCTCATTCTTTGATGGATGCAGACTATTCCATTTCATGGTTGCTGTAATAATTTATGCAGCTCTACTTTAATGACTAATTCTGATAGACATTATGTATATTTTCACATAGATTTCTGTTACAAGGCTGAAACGCCATCTCAGGCATGCAATTTTTGCCTTATGTGTTAGTATATGTAGGATACATTTGTAGAGGTAAAGCTGGTATGATCTTTGTTTTTGTTTTGTGTAGCATGATATAGTGAAAAATAAAAGAAACTTGTGAGATATATAAAAATTTAACTACTTAAAATAGATGGTTAATATGAGAATTGAAAGAATTCATATATTCTGTGTCTTATCCACTCTTACCTTCTGGTTAGCTAGCTATTAAAATGAAAAATTAGTATTTGATCTCTAAATTTCATTTTATTTGCAAAAGTCTTTTGATTAAATGATGTTTACTGAATGTTAAGTAAGGATATGATCCTACTAAAGCATATTTAACTTTGATTTCCTCTCAAATCAAAATAGAAAATAAATATTATCTACCCCTTCTACTCTTGATTACATATTCCAAGACAGCAAGTATAGTGATAATTGTCTCATTATTATTTCTATATCATGTAGCACAGTGATTGGTAGGCTCAGTAATTCTCTCCTGAGTTAAACACAACACATTACTTTCTCAAAGAGACCTTACATTAAGAGATGGAAAATAACATGTTCTATAACAACAAGGAGCATTCACTGTACATCTTGTTACCTGCTGTGCTTTGTACAATATCAAGGTAGCAAGAACATCAACCTGAAAACTGTGCATGGATTTATGGTTTCTTCTTTCAAGATTTAAGAATACAATATTACATTTCATTAGCAATGGGACATCTTACATTATAACTTTATATATTAATCACTTTTCTAAGTTTTTGGAGGGCACAATTAGTAATTAGGTATAAATCAATGGTAAAGAAAAAAGAAAGTAGAAGAGTTTATGAGAAATTAAATAATAATTTAACAATATTGATATAATAACACATTTCAAATATTATTTTTATATTTATAATATATGTTTATGCAAAAAGAAAGATCTTTCAGAGGCATGTACAAAGCAATTAATTGCCTGTGTGAGCCAAACTTCACTTTTATACTTGTGAAAATTAAGTAATATATGAATGTTATTATTTAAAAGTGAATAATTTTTGATAAAATTTTATGTGGCAGTTGAATAATGGATTCAGTGAGCTCTTAAGATATTATGTCTCATATCCCAATAAAGGTTAACAGAGTTATTGCTATCCATTAATGAAAAGGAAAAATCACTGATTGTAACAAGTAAAAACTAGACACAAAAAGATATCTCAGGAGAATTCTGCCATCTTCTGCTGTGGGTGACAAGAATCAAATAGCTGCTTCAAAAACAACTCTTCTATAAAGTTCAACCTGAAAAGCTTGAAAACAAGTAAAATAAAACAAAGGAGAAGCAATTGTTTGAAGATGTTAAGAAGCTTCAAGGCAGTCAGGAATTGAAGGGCCAAGACCCAAAAAATAAGGGAGGCCCGGAGAAGAAACTCTAACATCTGGTGTAGCATCTACTCTTGAGAAATCTGAAGACTGACAAGTGACAAAGAAAGTGGAGGATTAGAAGCTAAAACATAACCAGAGTTTTAAATGATCTCTTAGACCTGGAAAAATATTGTGAGTTCAGGGTCCTCTTAGCAAGAGAACTTTTAGACTTTTAAATGAAACTTCCAGAGTGCAAACACCCAAGAGGTTAAAGGAAACTAAAAGTGGATTAACACACAGTAAACAAATGCTAGAAAATTCACTGGTGAAAATATTTAAAAATGGAGACAGAGCAAATGTGTAGTTAGATCACCACCCCCATCAAAACCTGAGAGAATTCATTATCCATAGGCCAAAGCCAAAGGCAGCACAGAAGAGTTATCATCAGGCAGAACAAAAATGATTCAAGATGGGAGCATGGTGAAATCTGAGAAATAACTAGCAAAGGAAAGGGAAAGAGTAAATATTTAAAAAAGTCTAAATGAATACTGAATTTACACACTAAGAATAATAGTGACTTGTGTGGCTTAAAATAGAAATACAAATAAAATACCAACTTAAGTGGCAAGAGGCACTGGGTAAACTCGAAATGTTAAAAAATTCATAAATTAACATGATAGATTTTAATGAGTTGATTATGTTATAGTTTCTATAATACAATAATATAATATTATTTAATATAAAATTCTAAAGGAACATATAATGAGAAAGTTAATAGAGGAGCAAAATAATCAAACTAATCAAACTAATAATCAAACTAATTTAAAGAAGTAAAAATAATATAGTACAAATAGAACAAACATAAAACAAAGAGCAAAGATATAGACTTAACTACATTAGTACTTCCATTAAATACAAAAGGTTGCTTAAATTTATATGTAAAATATTTCATCATCAAATTCTTGCAATTGACTCTTAAGAATACCAGGAAAAGGATCAATCTAAATTCAATAAAAACTAGAATGAACCTGGCCAGTATAACTCAGTGAATTGAGTACAGGCCTGCAAACCAAAAGGTTGCCAGTTCCATTCCCAGTCAGAGCACATGGCTGAGCTATGAGCCAAGCTCCCAGTAATGGATATGCAAGAAGCAACCACACATGGATGTTTCTCTCCCTCTCTTTCCTATCCCTTTCCCTCTCTCTAAAAATAAATTTAAAAATTTTAAAAAAAACTAAAATGAAGAGAATGGAAAATATAACTGCAGAAAATATAATCACAGTGTGGTGATTGTGGTGGAGGGGGGTATAGGGAGGATAAGTGGTAATGAAAAAATACAATAGAAATTTTTAAAAATATATAGTTGCATGAATTTCCCCATGTTTTGAAGGGTTTATTAATTTTTGTTTAGAGACCATATCAATTTATTTTTTTCACTGCAATGATCTTACCTTATAGTACTAGCTCAATCAAATTTTTTGTGGTCACTGACCAGAGAATGAATTCTAATAACTCAAGGATGTGTGAAATGACAGTGTTAGGAAAAGGAAAGTGCAATGATTTTCCTATACAAAACACTACCAATTGTGATATAAGCATATAATACAATGGAAATTAAATTTAATGAAACATACACAACCAAGTAAACTGAAAATAATATAACTTTCAAGTACCAGGAGTACTTGAAAAGTATACATATATATACTTGAAAAGTATACTTTTACATATATACATACGTAAATATATGTACTTATATATATATGTACTTTTCAAGTACATATATATATACTTTTCAAGTATATATGTATACTTTCAAGTATACATACATATATATGTATGTATACATATATATATGTGTATGTGTATATATATATACACATACACACACATTGGTAATAGTTTGAGAGTGAACTTAGTGCACTAAATGTTTTGCCATAAGGCTAGAGACTTAAGACTTCTCTGAAGTAATCACATGCCATCAACAACTTTGTAATGGTCATAGTTGTCTTAAAATTAAAGATCAGTATCTGGTAAGGTACAAAATTTTATGAGGAAAGAGAATTTTCAACTTGAAATAATCTGTTGATTACATTTCTTAAGAAAATTCTTGCTCATGAGTGATAGCTGAATAAGGTGTTCATAAAGCAATCTAGGTGCTTAAGTAAAGTCATAGATTTAAACATTTCTGGAGAGTTATTGCAACTATTATAAGATTTTAAAAACATATATTGCATATTCACATTTTATTTTACATGTATTTATATATATTACATATACATGTGTACTCGTATACATTTTATATATGTACATACACATGTCCATATATAATTTAATATTTATCAGTATTTATAATCATTTATTTTTACTAATATTTTATCAAAGAATTAAAAAGTATAATTATCAGCTATTTCTAAGTGTTGTTTGACAATTCATATCACTTCATATCTTAAGGGTTAAATTTGAATTCTTTCAAAGTAACCCATTGAGTCCTTAAATCCCTGGAATAGTTTTAATGACTTTTGAGGAGTTAGGTTACCTCTTCTGGAATTGACCATGATAACTTTTAAGAAACAAAACCATCAGGCCAACACTTATTAAGACACCTAATTACCGCTAGATGTCTTCAATTCCCTAGCCAAAATATATTCAGAACTCCCATGTGTTAGCTATGTCTACAGTATTTAAATATCAGTGGATATATTTGGGATTATGATGAAAATGAAAGTCCCAGCTACTACCACAGGGAAACAGTAAATATTACCATAAGCGGAATGAATGTGCATGTTGCTGCACACTATATTTCAAATACAAATATAAAAATGAAAGTCAGCCTCACATTGAAGGCCAGCTCTTCAATTAAATTTACTTCCCAGGTTCACATTTACTTGCCATGTTTATTTGGAGATGAATAAAAAAGATTACATAGTACAAAATTGCTAAATATATTTCAAGGAGGCAGGCTCTTCAAAAGAACATTGGATTATTGAGTTAATATCCCTAAAAGTTAGAAATCATTCTCATGAGAGGGAATTTTCACTTTCCCACAGAAAATCCTTTCATATTGTGGTCAAGATAAATAAAATTGTACTGGATAATTTTAGAAATTACTGCTATGGGCTATTATAATTACAAATGCCTTGTTACCTAGAAATTCCAAAAGTCAAAATATATGACATTGTTTCAACTTTGCTTAGCATAATGGGAACTTGATTCTTTTGGATATAGGTCAAGTAAATGTAATAAAATTGAATTAATAAACAATGTCTGTAAGATTAAGAGTTTGCTAAAATTATCATATCAAAATTGTCATTCCAGAAATGCACACATGTACACAGATACAATCACCCTGAATGAATAGCTTATAGTTTCCATAATCCAATGAATTAAGTTACTGGATTTTAAGAGAAGCAAACAAAATTAAGAAGAGATCCCACCATTTCTGATGATCTTTTGGACAAAGTCAAAGCTGTTCACTAAACTTTTGTCTTGTTTTTCAATCTGACTTTGCACAACTAGAACTTTCTACATGTTGAAGCAAGTACTTCTTTTATCTTCCTCGTCATCTTGGTTAGTTTGGTTCTGGTGAGGTGAGTCAAAAATGCCTTTTATCATAGTCCTTTTGATCTGAGGTGAACATACCTATCAAGTTATTAACTCTTCAGAGAGGACTGCTTTCTAGTAAAGTAATGAAAGTGTAAGTTGCAGGAAACCTTTGTAAACCTTTCACTCTACCTTTTGCTTTGTTCCCTGATAAAGAAAACCATAAATTCAATTACCTAATATTTATTCAATAATCCATTATTTGTTACTGTGTTTTTACTCATATAATGAGTTTGGTGAAAAGTTTCACTTTCTTGGTGTATAAAAATATGTAATGAATTTATTTTCTCCAATCATTACTTTCAACTATGATTTGTCAAATTCTTTTTTTTCTATATCTTAGCAACAACTTAATTAGGACTCATAAATTGTCAATCATTTTTAATTATTAAACTTTAGCAAACTTTTAATCTACCATCTCAAGACAAATTCAAAGTTGTCCTCTCCCTCAGTATATGCTTACTGTGTGGGTTGAGGCTTCGGGAGTTGGAGCTGGAACATAGCCTTCCCTTTACATACATTACTCACCTACATACTTTAAAATCTAGAAAGTTTCCACAACTGTGTGAGGAGGAGGAGAAAAAAGGGTAAACTTACTAACTGGGTGAAGTAGCAATAGTTTTTTGTTTGTTTGTTTGTCTTGTTCTAGTTTGTTTTCTACTTCTCTAATGCACTGTCCCTAGCCATGGAAACTATATGGCAGGTATAACTTTCTTCTGTGCATAAATATGAGTTCTCTGGAGTACCTTGAAAGACCCCCTCACTGCAAAGTTTCTGTTATGGGAAGTATGTCTTAAAATAAATCTCCTATATCTCCCCTCATAAATTATAGACAATAGTCCATTGTGCAACATTTATTGTTAATGTGCTCTGCAAAAATAAATAGATCTCTAAAGCTTAGTTACCTTTTATGATGTACACTCAGTCTACAGAAATTTTACTAATTCTTAACAAGCCAAGGAAACAATCTTCATGCTCTTTCACTGCTTATCCTCCTTTCATCCCATCTCTCTTCAATTCTGCTGTATTTGTTCAGGTAACAAATGAAAATATGAGAATGTATAATGCCTAATTAGATGCCCAGACTGCGAAAGAAATGCCAGTCTGCCCCTCTATCAGACATTTCTCCACCTTTTGTGAGTACTTCCTCTCACTTGGTTCTTGGAAATTAATTAAGCTTTGTTTTCTTGGGGAAACTTTCACCAAAAAGATGATCATTCAAGTGTCTCTCAAACCACCCTTGTCTTCAATATATACAGAAAAGAGATTTGTTAGGATAGTTAGGTTGAGTCACACATGGCAGAGTACATGCTATTTGTGAAATCCTAGAATCTGGTGGGTTGATTTCTTAAAAATGTGAAGATACAAGGCCCTTTAGGTCATAGCCATATTTCCAGGACAATTTTTACTCATCTTAATATTGCAATGATTTTTGCCAAGTTCTCCACTCAAATGATTCTTGACTTTCATATGGGTAGACATTCCTTCAAGCATATTATACTCCAAAAACATTGGCTCAAATTTTATTTCTACATTTGATATTAAAATTTCCATCCAGTAGATTTTCCAACACTCACAATTACTAAACAGCTCCTTGGCATATTGTTTTAAGTTGATTCATTATCAGTGGAAGTATCAATATTCAACCTAAAGAAATTTCACCCTCTAAAAACAATTTTATGATTCAAACTAATATTTAAGTGAAATAAAAGAGACAAATAAAAACTAAGAGAGAAAAATTATATAGCCTGTGAATTGTCTGTGTAGGTAAAATTATGTGTGGCTACCAAAGTGTATTTTGTTTTTCATGTGAAACCTTTTGCTTACCTTTCTCCTAATTTTAAGGAATATCCTTTATATGTATATCATAAACAAAAATACAAACAAATCACACTTGACTATTATGTCTATGCAACTTGTAAATGAAGAAGAGAAGATAAAAACAATAAGAAGGAATATCAGAGAGACACAGTAAATAAAGTCTCGAGATTTATGAAGAAAAGGGCCTGCTTGTCTCTCTTGATTTTATATAGTGTATCTCATCTGAATATTTATCTCATTATTAACCCATTCATTATTTAATAGCATGCTATTCCATCTCCATGAATTTGAATATTTTTTAGTTTTTTCCTTGGGGTTAGTTTCTAGTTTCAAACCATTGTGATCCAAGAAAATGCTTGATATGATTTCAATTTTCTTGAATTTCTTCAGGCTTGTTTTGTGTCCTATCAGGTGGTCTACCTTTAAAAATGTCCCATGCACATTTGTAAAGAATGTATACTTTAGCCATACTTTAGCCCTGGCTGGTGTGACTCAGTGAAAAAGAATGTATAATTTGTTCTTTGGGGCAAAAGGTTCTGTATATATCAATTATATCAATTTGATCTAGAATATCATTCAATGTCACAATATCTTTGTTGGTTCTTTGGGAGGTCTATCCATTTTTGACAGTAGGGTGTTAAAATCCCTTACCATGATTGTGTTGCCATTAACATCTTTCTTAAAGTTCTCCAAAATTTTCCTTATGTATTTAGGTGTTCCTATGTTGGATGCATATATGTTTACAAGGGTTTTATCCTCTTGTTGGACCATTCCCTTAAGTATTATGTAGTGACTTTCTTTGTCTCTGACTATGGCTTTTGTTTTGAAGTCTATTTTGTCTGATGTAAATATTTTCTTTCATGTCCAGATTTTCTTTCACGTCCATTTGCTTGGAACATTTTTTCCCATCCTTTCACTTTCAGCATGTGTAGGTCTTTTGTTCTGAAGTGGGTCTTTTGTAGAAAGCAAATATTCAGTCAGGTTTTCTCATCTATTCACATACCCTATGACTTTTGATTGAAGCATTTAATCCACTTACATTTAAGGTTATTACAGATAGGTACTTATTATTTGCTGTTTTTTTCTTTTGCACCTGTATTTCTCTTTTCTCTCTCTCTCTTTCTTCATTTTTTAAAAACAGTGCCTTTAGCATCATTTGCAATGCTGGTTTGGTGAAGATATACTCTTTTAGCCTTTTCTTTTTTTCCCTCTGGGAATCTCTTTATTTCACCTTCCATTTTAAATGACAGCCTTGTTGGGTAGAGTAGTCTTGGTTGCAGGCCTTTGCTTTTCATTACTTTGTATATCTAGTGCCATTACATTCTGGCTTGTAGTGTTTCTTATGAAAAATCTGCTGACAGCCTTATTGGACCACTCTTGTGTGTTACTAGCTGTTTCTCCCTTTCTGCCTTTAAGATTCTCTCTTTGTCTTTAATTTTTGTCATTTTAATTATAATGTGTCTTGGAGTAGGATTCTTTGAATTCATCTTGTTTGGGACTCTCTGTGCTTCCTGGACTTCAGTGACTTTTACCCTTACTAAGTTAAGGAAGCTTTCTCTCATTACTTTTTCTAACAGGTTTTCTATCCCTTGCTCCTTTTCTTCCCCTCTGGTAATCATATGATATGAGCATTATGTTCCATGTTGTACTGCAGCTCCCTTAAACTATATTTGCTTGTTTTGAATCTTCTTTTCATTTTTTTGCTCTGTTTTGGTGTTTTTTCTACCTTTCCCTCTAACTTGCTGAATCTATTCTCTGCTTCATCTAGCCTGCTTTTATCTCCCTCTAGTGCAGTCTTCATTTTGGATATTGCATTCTACATGTCCTTCTGGCTCTCAATCATAGTTTCTATGTCCTTTTTCATGCTATGTATTTCACAGTAAGTTCTTTGTAGCTTCCATAGAGTTCCTGGAGGTTCTCACTGAGGTCATTAAGCATCCTTATAACCATTATTTTGAACTCCATGTCTGATAGATTGCTTGCCTCAATTTCATTTAATACTCTTTCTGGGGATTCTTCATTTTCTTTTTATTGGGGGTTGTTTTTTCTGTCTCTCTATTTTAGGTGACCTTTTGTTTCTTTCTGTTCATTAGGTTTATCTGCTTCCCTGTCTTCATGGGGTGGCCTTCTGTGGTAGGAGAACATTGGGACTCCTTGATCTCCTGAGCTGCATGCTGTTTGGATGGTCTTTATGCCAGTTTTGTGAGCTGTCTTGTTGTGATTGGGTTTTGGTTTTTGCTAGGTCATTTTTTGTTGGGTTCTCTCTGGCTGGCTGACTGAGAGTCACACTCCCCACCACATGCTATATGCCATTCTACAGGTGTTGCCAGAACAACAAAACAAAACAAAATAATATCAACACCTGAATAAATAACCCCAAACCGCAACCACACTATCAACAACAAGTGAACAAATACCAATAAAGGTGAAAGGAAGAACAAATATGAGATGGCTAATGGAAAGAAAAACGATTTTGAGAAGGTATAGGGAGAAGAAAAATAAGAGTATGGAATAGAAACAAGAAAAAAATATGAATGACAAAAATAAGAGAAATAAGAGTATGGAAAGAAGGAAAGCAATTAAAATTTACATCTTAAGATAAAAGGGAGGTAAGAAGGCTAAATAAAATAAGAAAAGGGAATGCTATAATATGAAGATTAACAAAGGAAAAGTAGTGGAAAAAAAAGGAACAGATTGGAAGAAAAACATTCACCACAGCAATATCAATGAAAAATGAGCAAAGATTAATACAAGTAGAAGGGGAATATGAAGGAAAAAAGAAAAAAGATTGATTTATAAAGGAAAGAAAGTGATTTTGAGGGAAAAGAGGGAGAACACATAATAAGAATAAGGAATTAAAACCAGTCTAAGAGGGAGAAAAATGTAAAATAAAATTTAAAATAGACAAAGAAAGAGCAGGAGGAAGGCCAAATTGAATGCAAGAGGGGAACACTAAAATTTGAAATTGAAATACAAAAATAGTGAACATCTAAGAGTAAAATTGAAGAAATGAAACAACAACCACCATATCAACAGCCAACAAACAAAGATTAATAAAGGGAGAGAGAGAATAAGCATATTATAACAAAGGGAAAAAGAATGTGAGGTGACTAATGGCAAGAAAAGTGGTTTTGAGAGGCTGGAGGGAGGATAAATAGCAAGAGAAAAAATAAAAATAGGAAGAGGAAGGAAGAAGGCAAAACAGAGTAATAGAAAGATTTGAAACGAACAAAAATAAAAATAGTGAAATAGGAACAGTCTTGAAGAAAAAAAGAAAATGTTAAAACTCTGCAGAAGAAAAATAATGCAAATAATGAAGAAGACAGCAGTGGCATTCACCTGTATAGAGCCTAATGTTTGCCACAGTCTTCTCTTTCTGGATTCACCACTGGTAATATCAAATGATGCCCTAGTCTACCTTTAAACAGCCTATTTGAGACTACAAGTGGTCTGCTGTGTCTGCCTCCAAGGATGACACTTCCTGTTCTTCTTGTGCAGCTGGACTCAGTGGGATCAAACTGCACTTTCTCTCTTGTTTCTTTGTTAGCAGAGCCACTGCACACACCTGTGAGTACAGGGTCCCTGCCAAGTCTCACATCAACTCATCTTTTAAAGGATTTCTATATGGCTCTTTGACTGCAGCACCAAGCCCTGGGCTGCTTCTACATGCTCCACCTCCCCAAAAAGCACAAAGTCTCTCTCAGTCAGGGCTGTCAAGAGCCTGCCAGTGCCTCTGACAGTTTTAGGAAACAGAATTTCTCTCTGAAACTCATTCAGTTGGCCCTGCAGCTATGGAGGTGCTACTCACTGTGTGTGTGTATGTAGCCTAAGTCTCCCAGACTTCGTGTATCCTTCCAAGTCTCTCCCAGTTAGGGTTGGTGATTTCCCTGTGTGGGACCAGGGCCCCACTCAAAGAGGAAAGGGAGCCAGTAAGCCACAAATGGTAAACACAAGGACTGCAGGCTTAATCTGGCCCTCCACCTTCTTTTATCAGGCCTGGCACCTTGTTTCTACCCAGCAGCAATGTTGAACTCCTTGCCCCTAGTTAAGGAGTAGTCACATTTATACAGTTCTAAAATTACATCTGGCCCTTTGAAGGCAACCACGAGGCTGATGTGGCCCCCTGCTGAAAATGAGTTTGACACCCCTGCACTAAGCTATGTTTTCTGTATGATCTCTCTTCTGCTACAGGCACCTCAAAGAGGTATATCCCCCTCAGTTTATATAATCTCTTATTACAGGGAGCAAAGCATCATCTAGACTCCCTGGTTTCAAAAATCCATACAAGCTGAGATTCTCTTGATTGTTCAGTTCACTTATCAGAAGATCAGCCAAAAATTCATAATGGGGGCACAATTAATTTGGCTCAGCTTCCACCTACTCATCCCCCATCTTCTAATCACACACACACACACACACACACACACACACACACACGAAGAGACTAAAACTGTTTTCTTCCACTGAAGTAACTATCTGGTAGATATTTTACTTTGCTAGAATGAATGCATTAGTATTTTTAAATAATTGAATCAAGATTGGGCAAGTAGTTAGGCTTTAATTAACTAAGAAGTGATATGTTGAATACAATTACCCACAACCAGTCTTATACTAAAATAAATGCAAGAAAATAGTGAAGGATTTAGGTAGTATCACCTATAATTGGTAATTTCCCACATATTATAACATATGAATAGAACGTCCATTTTGATGGAGCACCTGGAGCTTTTTCCAAGGAAAATGAATTGCATATTTAAATATTATTATTCTATCAGTGAACAAATAGCTATTAAGGACTAATGTTTTTCAATAATGCATCCTTGCATTTGGTGTCTTCCTGTAGAATTTTTAAAAATGTGTGTTTTCTAGAAATTCTCCTGAGTAAAAGAATTAATAAAATCTGCTCTACATACAGAAACATATATAACCAAAAAAAAATGGGGGTTTACGTTTTCAAAGGCTTCTGCCTAAACATTTATTCATCTCACCTTGGATCAGATAATTAGGCAAAGTATAGTAAGGATTAATTGGTTTAATAAGTATTAATCAAGTACTTACTATGTGTGAAGCTCTGTTCTGGACTCTGGAAATACAGACATGAAGAAAACCAAGACCAACTATCATAAAATTTAAATTGCAGGACAGAAGGGAGATAATTTAGAAATGAAATAAATAGATAGTTAATTTCTAGTTGTGATAAAAATCTATGAAAAAATTGAAGACAAGTGAGGCAGTGAAGAGTAATAAGATTTTACACAAGTGATTAGGGAAGGCATACCTAAAGAGGTAACATCTGAAAAGAGACCTGAAGCATGTGAAACTACCAGGTGGCAAGATACCTGTGAGAAAAATTATGACAGTAGAACCTACAATAACAAAGACAGAAAGAGAAGAACTAGGTGAAAGGTTTAAAAATAACAAGGAGGTCAATGTGGCTATAGAAAAGTGAGCATGAAGAAGATAATTAAGACGTGAAGTCAGTAAGGTAATCAGGTTTTGGACCATGGATATTCTTAGTTTACACAGCAAAATTAGATGATCAGTTTTCCTCTAAAAATATCTCTCCAGATGTAATGTGGGTAAAAGACACAATGGGTGTAGGGATGACAGCTGGATAATTAATCAGGAAGACATGATAATGTTACAGGAAATTGATTTAAGGTAGGCTTATGGCAGTCATATCTAAGAAACACTTTTTATGTAGAGAAAGCATGACTTAGTGATGAATTGGGTATGAGGCTGAGAATAAAGAAAAAGACCAAGAACAGTTCCATGAGACTCCCTAGTACTGCTGTTTAAAAGGCAGTGGAATACATGGATCCAGAGCTCAGCTGAGAAGTAAGAACCCCATATCTAAAATTTAGTTGTGTACCTGTGATATTGAAAACCTCACACCTTAATGAAATCATCTTGCATATGATGTAAATAGGGGGAAAAGATGACAGAAGGATGTTCCCAAAAATGTCTTAAATGTTTTTGACATAGAGTTTCAAAAAGGAGAATTAGTAGAAGTAGCCATGAGGTAAAATGAAAATATGAAGAGTGTGGCATCCCAAAAGCCAAGAGTTAAGAGCCAGATACTGCTAAGAAAATACTATGACAACAAAATGAGATTTGATTTTTGTAGTTGGCAAGAGTAGTCCTTGATGATCTTGATGAAAATGGTTTCAGTAATAAAAATTATAGTTTTCTTTTAAATTTTGTTAGAGAAAGAACTGTGAAATGTGGGAAGTAGATACATTTAGTATAGTCACTATTTTGGGTAATCTATCTTGTAAAAGTTAAGAGAATTGAGTAGAAGGTAGAGGACAACTTGAAGGAAAGATCTTTTTAACTTTATAGTAGGAGATGCAATGCATTTTTATTATGATGGTAATTAATTAAAATCAAGACAGTATTTATAATAGAGATGGAAAAGAAAATAATTGCAGAGTTAAAGTATGAATGGAAGAGAGGGGCTGGAATCTGGGCCATTTATAGGACAGTTGGACTAAAACAGGTAAGGAACTGATATTCCACTGGATAAAGATTTTCAAAATCCATTGACAACACATTACAATATGAGATAATGGTAAGGAATTGAAATGTTTAAAAATCAAGGATTCAAATGTGGTATTATTTGTGAATACTGAATTAGAGTTATAAAAGTGGATTATTAAATGGGAAGGAAAAGAAATCCTTGGAAGTGAGGTGGTCAAGGACAATGAATAAGAATGTGGGTAGTGTATGTAGCTAGTAGATACAGTAATGATACCAGGACGAAAGTACAGAGGAAGACAGTATATAAAGAATTAACATACTAGGAAAACTACAGGATGGGGCAAATTTTGCAGTTTGTATGGAAAATAATACAATAATTAATACATAATAGCATAAGAATAAACTATGTTTTGTGTACTCATAATTGTAAACCTACTTTTGCCCCACCCTGTATATAACTGGGAGGTCAGTAAAAACTTCAATGATTGTGGGCATCAAATACAGAAATCTAACATATGTATTTCAAATAGTTTTTCTATTATATAGAGGCCATGAACCATGATTAGAAGCCACAATATGGAACAAGGTGGACATCTCCAAATTCCAAGGCATGAAGGCAGTGAGAGAAAAAACATATACTCTTGAAAGACAAGAAAATCAGCTCCCATAAAGATTCTTTTTTATCATTTTTTAATTTCTTAAATTTGTTTTATTATTGTTCAAGTACAGTTGTCTCCATTTCACCCCACCATGCCACTTTGCCCACCCATCGCTGCCTCCCACCCTCAATGATTCTTTTTTTTTTAATGCGCCTTGGCTGGGTGACTCAATTGTTTGGAACATCCTCATGTACACGGAGCAGGTGTGGTTTTGATACCTGATCAGGCTGTATATTGATATTTTTCTCTCACCTAAATCTTTCTCTCTCACTCCCTCTCTCTCTAAAATCAATTAAAAAAACAACAAATCCTTGTGTGAGGATTTAAAGAAAAGTATTCAAAAAAAGAAAAAAATAAAAAGGTAGAAGAATAATCAGTTACAGATAAGAATTACTTCATTTTAAACTCATATTCAGAGGTGTCACAATAATATGCATGTAAAAATGTTTGTTAAGCCCTGGCTGGCATAGCTCAGTGGATTGAGCATGGGCTGCGAACCAAAGCATCACAGGTTCAATTCCCAATCAGGGCACATGCCTGGGTTGCAGGCCATGGCCCCCAGCAACTGCACATTGATGTTTCTCTCTCTCTCTCTCTCCCTCCCTTCCCTCTCTATAAATAAATAAATAAAAATTTTAAAAAATGTTTGTTAAATGGATGAGACAATTTTTTTTATCCTCAGTCAAGTGACAATTGTCAATCTGATTTTCTTGAGCATGTTTGAGAGATGATTGGGTGGCATCAATTTGCAAGCTTTATTTTTCAGTTTCAGACAGTTTTCTGTTAGCCCCAAATCTGTAGAATATGTGAGAAAATATATTAGTGATTTCATTAATATTATGTGGACTTGTTGGAAGAACAGAAGTGCATTCTAAATTTCTAAGTTGAGATAAATGTTTAAATACAATTAATGTGAAATGTAAGATAAACTTGATCTCCCTTTCCAAAAGCAAAAGTTGAACAGAAAAAAAAAATATCCATATAACTTAAATCAAAAGAAATATCAGTTCTGTGGTGCTTGAGCCAACTATAAATGTGCATCTGAAGGCCTGATACAACCATAAATCAAAAGGAAGATATAAAAAGTAAGTCAGATATAAATAAATATGTATATTTATTTCTCCTTAAGTCTACTCTATAATCTCTTGACTTTGGCAAAGCATACTGATTGCTCTTCCTTAGACTAGGAAGAAACTTTGATCTTCTGAAGTATCAGATGTCTAGCTCAAGAAAAACATGAATTGCACCCTGGGGATCAAAAATAAGCTTATGAAGCCAAAGAAGTTATAGGAATTCAAAATTAGTTCTAATTATGCCTCTGCACTGTGTAGAATTCTCTGACTTCTGAACAATACCCCAAAATACTGAGTATGTTCCAGCTCTTAGAATTAAAATAAAGAATGGCAATATAATATTTATTTTACTAAAAATGTTCTCTGCTCAGTATGGAATATGGTAAATGGATAAATACAAATAGGTTTCAAGAAATAAATTTTGCTTGAATCACTACTTCATTTTCTGTATTCTGCACAGAGTATCCATTTAAAAAACTACTAAATTTTTCATAATCCTTTCATTTTTATTACATTAATATTTGAATATTAGATTGTAAATGAAGCAATGGGAAAAGAAAAGATATAAGTACGAAGTGTCAAACTGTCCCTACAGAGTAGTTTTATTTCATTTGAGAATATTCATGATGTTACATCTGAATGTTCTATTAAATGTTTGACTTTAAAAGAAATATCACTGGAAGTTGGTTTGTGTGATGAATCTCAATGTGCAGCTAGAATGTATGGGGGTTTACAAACCTATTTAATAAAAAAACCCTGAAATAATGTAAAGTTCAAGAACATGTGATGATTAAAACATGAAAGGAATGCTACATTGGTCTACTTCAGGAGATCAAATTTGACAAGACTTTTCACAGATAAGTTCAATACTTTTTCAGCTGAAAATATTTCAAAGGAACCACTATAGTAGGCAATGTTTTCAGTAATGAAGTAATTACTTTAAACTCTACCACCAAACCTAAATTTAATACAATTTGATACCACCATTTCTATACCTATAATTAGAAGAATGTGTGAAAACTTTTTCTTTCCTGTACCTAAAATAATATTCTGCTTAGACAAAATATTTAGAATGCTGAAGTCTTGTTTATTTTAACTACATATTTATGGTTCTCATGGGAATTTTTTGTTTTAAAAGTTTTAGTTTCTAGCAATTTTGAACTTAATGAGTTTATTTTTATTTACTTGTTAAAAAAAAAAACAGAGCAAAAAATTAAAGTGAAATATTTACTTCCACTTCTAGACCCATCTAACCTATTATTATCCCATGTCTATTGGTAACTTTTATTACTTTTTAAAATATTTCATAATTTGTGTATACAAAATAAACATAGTGTCCATGGTAAAACATACTTCCACCGTGGCTCATGTCAAGCTACCAGCATGAAATCATAAGTAAAATCAAGCCCTAATATGCTATAACATGGAATATTTTCACTACACAGAAACAGAAGAACAAATGTCAATAACTTGGAGACCATTAATTCATGAGGTGCAGGTTTAATTTTGTTTTCAATACAGTTTGGTTCTAAATTTAAGTAATTTAATTTTTTAAAATGAGTATGTTTATAAACCAGATCACAAAATTCCTACAAATTTAAGAGTCAGTTCATGTGAGCTGATATAACTTGACTCCAGCATACCACTTGGTTATTGCTTATATCTTTAATACTTGGAGTAAGATAATAAGACTTTTATAATATAAGATCATTTCAAATTCTGTAAAATGTTGACATTTTGTCTAAAAAATTTTGTTCAGTTGAAATTTCCATCATTAGAATCTGGATATCAGTGTCCTTTGTAAACAATGTAGTGTTTAAATTTTCCACTTTTAATAATGATATTTCATTGTTATAACTTTCTATGCTTTATTAATTCATAGGGTTTATGAAATTTTATTGACAATTTATGTTTCTACTTATAATATGTTAGGTTAGAATCCTTTTAATTTTTTCTTAAGGATTGCTTCATTTTTACATAAAGCAATAAATTGTTTTATTTTTTAAATTAATTTTTGGTGAACATTTTTGGTAATAAAATAAAGTATGCCAACACTTACCTTAAGGTTTCCAGGTTTATGCTAGGTATAGAGACAATCTCACCAATGCACTATATTCTACAATCATTCTCTGCTATATAATGTTATATTAATTTATATATAATACTCCACTATGTGGATGTTTATGAGTATATTATAAAATGGATCTAGCTTTATATTATTCTAACATAATAGTTTTAGTATGCCCTTTCTTATTTTCTAGATTTAGGCTATGCCCAGATGTGACTTTCTGATAAGAAAGTAAGTACATTCCAGAATAATATTAACCATAGTTAAAGGTATTTGTGTCATACAGTGAATAACACTGAATTATAGAATACATTGTGTTCATTCTATTGGTAATTTACTCTGAAAAAGGCAAAAAAATAGAAATATGTGCACTGCTTTTTTTTCTGAGGGTGATGAAATTGTTGGTTAATAAATGCTTTCTCAGATATAATCACATCAAGGACAATAAACTACCATAGTTATCTACTGATATTTATGAATTTCTTTGGGTTAATTAAGGGAAACACCACATGTATAGGTGAGTGGATAAATACAAATACAGATAATTTAAGAGTATGATTGAGGGACTTTTTACTTAATTAAATTGATAATATAAAAGTTACTTTAAACTTAAATATTTATTGTATAAGTCATATATACCAATTAAATTTATTATTATTTTTTATTGTTGTTCAAGTACAGTTGTTGCCATTTTCCCACCTCCACTTTCTCCTGTCCTACCCACCCCCACCTCCCACTCTCATTCCTTTCCCCCTTTGACTTTGTCCATAGGTCCTTTGTACATATTCCTTGATGATCATTTTCCTCCTTTCCCCCATTATTCCCCTACACCCTCCCCTCTGGTTACTATCAATTGTTCTTTATCAAAATGTCTTGGGTTATATTTTGCTTGTTTGTTTTTTTTTGTTGATTGGATTTCACTTATAGGTGAGATCATATAGTATTTGTCTTTCACTGCCTGGCTTATTTCACTTAGCATAAAGTTTTCTAGATTCATCCATGCTGTCTGAAGGGTAGAAGCTCCATCTTTCTATCTGCTGCATAGTATTCCATTGTATAAATGTACCAAAGCTTTTTTATCCACTCATTTACTGATGGTGCCATTTAGGTTGCCTCCAGCACTTGGCTATCATAAATTTTGCTGCTATGAACATTGGGATACATAGGTTCTTTTTAATTACTGTTACAGGATTCTTAGGGAATAACCCCAGCAGTGGAATTGGTGGGTCAAAAGGCAGTTCCACTTTCAGATTTTTGAGGAAATTCCATACTGTTTTCCATAGTGGCTATAACAGTCTGAATTTCCACAAAAAATGTACTAGGGTTCCCTTATCTCCACTACCTCTCCAACACTTGTTGTTTGCTGATTTATTTATGATGGCCGTTCTGACTGGTGTGAAGTGATACGTTATTGTGTTTTTCATTTTCATCTCTCTAATGGCTAGTGATGCTGAGGATCCTTTTATATGTCTCTGGGCCTTCTGTATGTCTTCCTCGGAGAAGTGTTTATACAGGTCCTTTGCCCACTTTTTAATTGGACTGTTTGTCTTCCTGGAGTGGAGTTGTGTTACTTCTTTATATATTTTGGAGATCAAACCCCCATCCAATGTATAATTAGCAAACATGTTTTTCCCATACAGTTGATTCCCTTTCCATTTTGCTGATGTTTTCTTTAGCCCTGCAGAAGCTTTTTTATTTTAATGAAGTCCCACTTGTTTGTTTCCTTTATGCCCCTTGCTCTAGGAGACTTATCCATGAAATATTGCTGCATGGAATATCTGAGAATTTCCTGCCTATGTTCCTCTCTAGAACTTTTATGTCATTGTGACATATATTTAAGTCTTTCACCCTTAAGTTTATTTTTCGGTATGGTGTAAGTTGGTGGTCAAGTTTCACTTTTTTTTTTTTTTTTTTGCATGTCATTGTCCATATCTCCTGACATGATTTGCTGAAGAGGCTATTTTTACTCCATTTTATGATTCTGCCCCCTTTGTTGACTATTAATTGACCTTAGAGATTTGGGTTTATATCTGGGCTCTCTATTTTGTTGCATTGATCTATATGTCTGCCCTTTTATCAGTAACGGACTGTTTTCATTACTGTGACTTTGTAATATAGTTTGATGCCACGTATGGTTGACACCTCCTAACTTGTTCTTTCTTTTCAAAATTTTTGAAGCTATTTGTGGTTGTTTATGGTACCATATAATTTTTTGAAATATTTGTTCTATATCTGTGAAATATGTCATTGGTATTTTAATAGTGATTGAATTAAATATATAAATTGCTTTAGGTAGTATGGACATTTTGATGATGTTAATTCTTTCAGTCAGTGAATATGGTATATGCTCCATTTATTCATGTCTTCCTTAATTTCTTTCTTCAGAGTTGTAGAGTTTTCTCAGTACAGGTTTTTCACCTCCTTTGTTAGGTTTTTTCCTAGGTATTTTATTTTTCTTGTTACTTTAGCAAGCAAGTTTTTCCCCTGATATCTGTTACTGATATTTCATTGTTGGTTTACAAAACTGCCTTCAATTTCTGAATATCGACGTTGTATCCTGCTGCTTTGTCAAATTCACTTATTAGGTCAGGTAGGTTTTGGGTGGATTCTATAGGGTTTTCTATGTATACTATCATGTCATCTGCAAACAATAATGTTGTACTTCCTCCTTTCCAGTTTGGATGCTTTTTATTTATTTTTCTTATCTGATTGCTGTGGCTAGGACTTCCAATACTATGTTTATTAGAAGTGATGAAAGTGGAGATCCTTGTCTTGTTCATGATCTCAGTAGGAAAGATTTTAGATTTTGCCAGTTGCATGTGATGTTGGCTGTTGGGTTTTTATATATGGCCTGTTTTAATGTGAGGTATGCTTCCTTTACTCCTACTTTGATGAGAGTTTTTATCATAGATGGGTGCTGTTCCTAATCAAATTCTTTTTCCACATCTCTTGATATGATCATGCGATTTTTCTTATTCCTGTTGTTTATGTGATATATGTTGGGAACTGCCCTGCCTGGTATCAGAAACTGTAACCCTCGCCTAGGCTAAGGCTGAGGGAACGACCTTGGACCACAAGCCACCAAGGAGACAAGCTTATCTCCCTGGCAGGAGCGCCGCTTCTGCTCCTTTTACTTCACCCTACCTAGTCCCCAATGCTTGGTTGGTTAGCCAATGACGGGTAAGATTCCCCAAGGTGGCAATGACCTAAGACAGGCATGATCATGTGGGAAGCCCCCAAGGAAGGACTTTGGGGGCTACAGCAAAAGGGGGTGATGGACCTTTGCCCCTTGGCTTTAACAAAGCCTGAATCCTCATTGTCTGTGAGAAAATCTAATCTCTTGGCTGCCTTACTTCCCTCACTCCACCTAAGCCTGAAACAATGACAGGGTGGTGCCGATCTATGCTGAAAAGGGCGGGTTCCCGGGTAATCAGGCCTAAGAAAGAATATGTAAAATCCTGTGAAACTTGCTTTGTTTAGAATGCTCTCAATTGAATGAGAAGGGTCCAAGTAGGAAGTAAGTTTATTCCTCAAAGTTTTACAGCTCTTTTACCATGACTCAAAATAGGCTCTCAGAGTTCCTTGTTATTTGATCCATACTTCCCAGCAATGAGTAATGAGCTTTACCTGACTTCCTGTGTAAACGAGCGCAATAAAAGCCTTTGAGGAAAAGGCTCTTAGTCCTTCTCCTTTGAGAGATCAGCCACCTTTCCTCCCCAAACAGATCATGTCTTGGTAGACTTATTCTCACTCGAGGCAGCGGGGGGCGGGGGGGGGGCTCTGTGGGTGGAGCCCCCCCACAGATATATTTTGTTTATTGATTTGCAAATGTTGTACCATCCTTGCATCCCTGGGATGAATCCCACTTGATCATGGTGTATGATCATTTTAATGTATTGCTGAATGCAGTTTGCCAATATTTTGTTGAGGATTTCAGCATCTAAGTTTATCATCAATATTGGCCTGTAGTTTTCTTTCTTTGTTGTGTCTTTGCCTGGTTTTGTGAATAGGATGATGCTAGCCTCATAAAAAAGAGTTTGGAAGTCTCCCTTATTCTTGGATTTTTGGAAAATTCTTTGAAGAATAGGGATTAGTTTTTCCTTAATTATGTTGTACTATTTGCCTGTGAGGCCATCCAATCCAGGGCTTTTGTGTTGCAGGAGTTTTTTGATTACTGCTTCAATTTCACCACCTGTTATCAGTCTGCTCAGGCTATCTGCTTCTGGCAGATATTGATTCAGTTTTGGAAGATTATATGTTTCTAGAAATTTGTCCACTTCACCCAGGTTTTCAAATATCTTGGCATATACTTCTTCATAGTAATTTCTTACAATCCTTTGTATTTTTGTGGTATCAGTTGTAATCTCTCTTTTTTCATCTCTGATTTTATTTATTTGGTTCCTCTATCTTTTTTTCTTGATGAGTATGCTTACAGGCTTGTCAATTTTGTTTATCTTTTCAAAGAACCATCTCCTGTATTTATTTATCCTTTGAATTGTTCTTTTAGCCTCTATGCCATTTATTCTGCTCTGATCTTGATTATTTCCTTCCTCCTACTCACTCTGGGCTGCATTTGTTGTTCCCCCAGTTCTTGTAGATGTAGAATTAAGTTGTTTATTTGAAATGTTTCTATCTTTTTTAGGTAGACCTCTATTGCTATGAACTTCTCTCTCAAGACTGACTTCCTTGTGTCCCATAGTTTTTGGACTATTGTGTATTCATTTTCACTTGTTTCAGAAACTTTTTGATTTCTTCCTTGATCTCATTATTAACCCATTTGTTGTTTAGTAGCATACTGTTAGTCTCCTTGAGTTTGAATATTTTTTAATTTTTTCCTTGAGGTTGGTTTTTAGTTCCAAGCCCTTGTGGTCTTGGAAAATGCTTGATATCATTTCAATTTTCTTGAATTTGTTGAGGCTTGTTTTGTGTCCTGTCATGTGGTCTGTCTTTGGAAATGTTTCATGTGCATTTGAAAAGATTATGTGTATTTTGCTTCTTTGGGATGAAAAGTTCTCTCTATATATATACATATATCAGTTAATTCCATTTGATCTAAAGCATTGTTAAGTTCTAAAATATTCTTGTTGATATGTTTTTGGAAGATCTGGCCATTGTTTATAGTGGGGTATTAAAATCCCTTACTAAAATTATTTTGCTGTTTATATCTTTCTTGAAGTCCTCCAAGATTTTCCTTTCATATTTGAATACTCCTATGTTGGGTGTATGTATGTTTATAATATTTATGTCTTTTCGGTAGATTCTTCTCTTGAGCGGTATGAAGTGTCCTTCTTTGTCTCTTTTTATGGCCTCTGTTTTGAAATCTATCTTGTCTGATATAAATATTCCTACCCTGGCTTTTTTCCTGTCTCTTTGCTTGGAATATATATTTTTTCCAACCCTTGGCTTTCAGTTTGTGTAGGTCTTTAGATCTGAGGAAGGCCTCTTGTGTACAGCATATATGTGTGTCATGTTTTCTTATCCACTCAGTTACCCTGTGTCTTTTGATTGGAACATTTAATCCATTTACACTTAAGGTTAATATTGCTAGGTACATATTCATTTCCATTTTACTCCCTTTGTACTTGCGTTCTCTCTCTCACTATTTTTCTTTGTCTTCCTACAGCAGTCCCTTTAGCATCTCTTGCAATGCTGGTTTGGTGAAGGTGTTTTCTTTTATCCAAGAAGCTCCTTATTTCACCTTCCACTTTAATTGAGAACCTTGCTGAGTTGAGTAGTCTTGGTTGCGGGCCTTTGTTTTTCATTACTTGAAATGTTTCTTGCCATTCCCTTCTGACTTACAGTATTTCTATTGAGAAGTCAGCTGCTATTCTTGTCAGGGCTTCCTTATTTGCTACTTCTGTTTCTCCTTCATTGCCTTTAAGATTCTCTCTTTGTCTTTGAATTTTGCCATTTTATTTATGATGTGTCTTGGAGTGGGCTTTTTGGGGTTCCTCTTAACTGGGGCCCTCTGTGCTTCCTGGACTTGTTAGACTTTTTCTCTCATCAAATTAGAGAAGTTTTCTATCATTACTTTTTCAAACAGGTTTTCTCTTCATTGCTCCTCTTCTTTTTCTTCTAGTACCCCAATATATGATATTTTTATATTTCATGTTGTCTTGCCATTCCTGTAACCCCTCTTCATTCTTTTTGAGTCTTTTTTCCTTTATTGGTCTTCCTGGGAGTTTTTTCCTACCTTGTCATCCAGTTCACTGATTCAATCCTCTGCTTACTCTAGTCTGTTTTTAACACCTTCTATTGTGTTCTTCAGTTTATAAATTGTATTCTTCCTTTCATCTTCACCATTGTTGATTATTTCTATGTCCTTTTTCATGCTGTTATATTATGTAGTAAGTTCCTCATAGTTTCCCTGTAGTTTTGGTAATTTACACTGAGCTCGTTGAGCTTCCTTATAACCATTGTTTTGAGCTCAATATCTGATAGTTGACTTGCCTCTATTTCATTTAGCACTCTTTCTGAGGATTCCTCCTTTCCTTTTGATTTGGGGTTGTTTCCTTGTCCTCCTTTTTTTTGTGTGTATGTGTGTGAGATTCTTCTTGTTTGCTTCTGCTTCTTAAATTGATCTGTTTTGATTCCCTGAGTCTGTGTTGTGAACTTCTATGACAGGAGACCTGTGAGGTTCAGTGTGCAGTCTCCTTATTCTGAACTTGATGCTCTTGGGATACCCTTTATGCTCTTAATGTTGACTCTATGGATGTAATTGGTTTTGGTTGTTGTTGGGTTATTCTTTGATGGTTCCTTCCCTCCAGGTGGTTGACTGAGGGTCACTATGTCCACTATTTCCTTTATGCTATTGTTCATGTACTGCCAGAAGAAAACCACAAAGCCCAGAAAACAAAGCCACTCCCATAAAAATAACTCCACTCCACAATCCCACCAGCAAAAGTAAATGAACCAGTGTTAATATGAGTGTAAAGAGATTAAAACTATTATAAGAAATGAGAGTGAATGAGATTTCCTACTGAAAGAAAAAAAAATTTGAGAGGGTAGAAGGAGGAGCACTGTTAAGAGTTGGGAGTCAGAGCAATGCAAAGAGAGAAAGTAAAATTTACATTATGAATAAAAAAGGAAACGGAGATGTGGAATGGAGTATGAGAAGGGAAGCATATAGCAGTATGTTTAAACAGAAATAAAAATGAAATAAAATAGAGAAAGAAAAAGGAATAAAAAAGTAAGTAAATAATAAAAATATAGGAGCAAAATTGAAGGGAAAGGTCCACCACAGCACTATCAACAATAAATGAGTTAAAAGTATTATAGTTTGTATGGGAATAAAAGGGAAAAAAGAAAGAAAGAAAAGCTTAAGAGATGTCTAGAGGAATGTGAAATGATTTTGAAATGATAGAGGGAGAGGGAATACTGAGTGAAGAACAAATACCAGGCTAAGAGAGGGAAAAATTAAAATTTGAGATTAAAGGGAAAAAAGGAGAATAAAATAAAAGAGCAGAATGGACAAGAAATAGAAGAGATAAAAAAGAGAAATAGGCTGAGACAGGCAGAATTAAAAATTTGAGATAAAAAAGAGTAGGAGACCAGAAAAACTTTAAATTTTAAATACAAAATAGTGAAGATCCAAAGATAAAATTGAAAAAAAAAATGCAACAACAACTTCCCTACCCACAACCAATGAGAAATGGCTGCTAAAGGTGGAGACAGAATGTGGGTATTTTAAGAGTGGGGAAAAAGGATGTGAGATGACTATTGGCGAGAAAATTGGTTTTGTGTGTCTGGACTGGGAAAGAAATAGTAAGAGTACATAATGGCAACATGTTATAGTAAAAGAGAAAACAAAATTTCAATGAAAATCATGAGAAGAAAGAATAAGATAAAATAGGGTAAAAGAAGGGAGGGGTAAAATATGTGAATTGCAATAAACTATAGTATAAAATCTAGTGACTTAATATGTACAAACTTGCTAGACACGAAATGAATGTTAAATAGATATGCAGGAAAGAAAATATCACAAATCATGCAGAAGCTCACAGTGGATTTCATCTATGTAGCCTCTAGTATTTAGTACTTTTCTTTTTCTTTATGGATCCCCCTCTGGTGATGTCAGATGTTGATCCCCATCTGGCCTTAGGCAGCCAGTTAGAGACTTCAAGGGATCTACTGTCTAAGGCTGTCTCCTTCCATTGTTAATCTAGTCACTCTCCATGCAGCAGTCAGGCTTAAGCACTGTAAGGCAGGGAAGAATCCCTCTTGGGGTCAGGGCTATTATTTTCCCTCAGGCTACTGTGGCTCAGCAGAGTGGTCTGCCTGACTGCAATCTGGCTGCTGCCCTATGGGAGATTATTCAGCACCAGAATACTGGCATCTACTCTCTCAGTTCTTACTCCAAAGCTTCCATCCCCAGCCCTGACTGGTGTAGCTCAGTAGATTGAGCACAGGTCTTCAAACCAAAGGGTCACCAGTTTGATTCCCAGTCGGGGCACATGCCTGGGTTGTGGGCCACATCTCCAGTTGAGGGCATATGAAGGGCAACCACACATTGATGTTTCTTTCCCTCTCTTTCCTCTTGCCTTTCTTCTCTCTAAATAAATAAATAAATAAATAAATAAATAAATAAATTTAAAAAAAACTTAGATAAATAAATAAATCTTCCGGCCCCAGTTTCTACTCAGGTGTCTCCAGCCCACTCTGCCCCAGCCTTTGCAGGAGCCCAGGGTAAGTAGCTGCTATTGAAAATTTTTGTGTTGGCCCTTTAAACAACTCTTTGCACCTCTGGCCATCCTTCTCTGGCAATGATCAACCCTGCCACTTTTTGCTAATATCTGTTGTCTGTGGAATTTGGGGGGCTCTGGCACTCTAGGCTGGAAATTTTAGTTTAGGGTCAAGACCTCGTTCTTCTCAGGGAGATCCAACCAGCCACTTAATTGTCCTCTGGTGCTGCTGCCTGTGGGCACCCAGCCAGCCCCCTTGAGTCTCTACTGTGTTCCTTACTGGACAGGTTGTGCTGAAGTTGATTCTTCTGTCTGCCTGAGGTTACAGTAACATTGCCTCCTCTTCTGTAGTCAAATCTTCCTCTGCCTGTTACAAGGACACATGATTTCATTTAGGACACAGCAGGTAACCAGTGTAATTTCCCCATCTCAAGATCTTTAACTTAATCACATCTGAAAAGTTCCTTTTCAAATCAGTATAGGATCTTGGGATTAGAATGTGAATATGCATATTCAAGAACCCTTTGTCAGCCTACCTAACTCCATAATCATATCAAAACACTATCAAAATACAAATATTTTTAAATCACAGAAATGACCAAAGATTTCCAATTATAGCTTTAGCCTCATAGTTATGTTCCCTCCTTCTAGATAAGATTGATCAAGTTACTCATAGAATTACCCCTACTTCCTGACAGAATCCAGTCCAGGATATAGCTCATTTTCTGAGCCTCTCCCCAAAAACATCTAACAAAAGTCTGCACCCTCTGATCAAACTTTTCTATCACTCTTTTTCTGACATTTCATGGTTCCATTGGTGTGGGTTTTCCACTGCAGTGGGCAATGGATAAGCAAACTTATTCAACTACTGTTGTGTTCTTCATGATTGTTATATGGAGGGCTTTGACAAATGAAAAGCCACAAAATATCAGAACATACTTAAATCATAATAATTGAAAAATATTAGAAGCAAAATCTTGAATATATACTTAAAAATTACTAAAATACAATAAGAAAGAGGATAACAATATAATGTAAATATTGACAAAGGACTTGACTTTCACAAGCACACACACACACACAAACACACACCATAATGATGAACAGAACATATATATATGAATTCATCAGCAACTAAGGAAATATAAATTGAGACCAGCAGAACTTACAGATTTCCTCCCACTTGACTAAAGGAATTAAATCTGGCATCATCAAACTTTGAATTTTTATATATATATTAAAACAACTAATATTACTGGTGAGAATGAGATCGGTTAATCACAGTACATCACAATAAAAACATTGAAATTATATTGTACAGCTGACCAGCAATGTGTCTGATAATTAAGAAAAAAGAAAAGAAAAAGAAAACCTCAAATGCCCATTGGAGGAGAATATTCATTTTTAAATTGCAGGCTTTCTATTCCACAGAGTATTATTGTAGTAAAAATCAATAAACATTAGCTACAAAATGGATGGGTAGAAGTAAAGGTAAAGTAATAATCTGAGGACTAGAGTAGAGTACCAGTTTTATAAAGCTTGGGACAGCAAAATTACCAATATAATATTTTTAAATATCTTATATGTATCATAAACATATACAAAATCTTCGAAAAAACTTCAGAGTGTATGCCATTTTTATAAATCCAAATAGAAAAAAATTGCATACATTAAGTTATTTTTATATGTGGTAAAAGTATAAATATTATATATAATATATATCACATTCACATATATTATACATACATAATATTTATATTCATATATGGAAATTATAAAATGCATACAAAGGAAGAAAACACTGATGTTTCCTTTTTAAAATATATTTTATTGATAATACTATTACAGTTGTCTCATTTTTTCACCCCTTTATTCCCCTCCACCCTGTACCACCCCCACCATCATTCCCCCACCTTAGTTCATGTCCATGGGTCATACATGAGTTCTTTGGCTTCTCCATTACCCCTACCATTCTTAACTTCCCCCTATTTTGTCCATACCGGTTATGCTTCTTTTTCCCTGTACTTTCCTCACATTGATCCTTCCCCCACACCAGTGATAACCATTTATGTAATCTGTATTTCTGTGACTCTGTTCCTGTTCTAATTGTTTGCTTAGTTTGTTTTTGTTTTTGTTTTGTTTTCCTAGGTTTTGTTGTTTCCTAGGTTTTGTTGTTGATAGTTGTGAGTTTGTTATCATTTTACGGTTCATAGTTTTTATCTTCTTCTTTTTCTTAGATAAGTCCCATAACATTTCATATAATAAGGGCTTTGTGATGATGAACTCCTTTAACTTGACCTTATTTGGGAAGCACTTTATCTGCCCTTCCATTCTAAATGATAACTTTGCTAGTTAGAGTAATCTTGGGTGTAAGTTCTTGCTTTTCATGACTTCTAATACTTTTTTCCAGCCCCTTCTTGCCTGTGAAGTTTCTTTTGAGAAATCAGCTGATAGTCTTATGGAACTCCTTTGTAGGTAACTATCTCCTTTTCTCTTGATGCTTTTAAGATTGCCTCCTTATCTTTAACCTTGAGTAATGTAATTATGATGTGCCACGGGGTGCGTTTCCTTGGGTTCAACTTTTTTGGGACTCTGTGAGCTCCTTGGACCTTCTGGAAGTCTATTTCCTTTACCAGATTAGGGAAGATTTCCTTCATTACATTTTCAAATAAGTTTTCCATTTCTTGCTCTTCCTCTTCTCCTTTTGGTACCCCTATGATTCAGATGTTGGAAAATTTAACATTGTCCTTGAGGTTCCTAAGCCTCTCCACATTTTTTTTTTTTTGAATTCTTGTTTCTTCATCCTGTTCTGGTTGAATGTTTCTTCCTTCTCTAAACTGTTGATGTGAGTCTCAGTTTCCTTCCCATCACTTTTGGTTCCTTTTATTTCACTTTTCACAGTCTTCACTTTTTCCTTTATTTTGCGACTATATTCAACCAGTTCTGTGAGCATCCTGATTATTGGTGTTTTGAACTGTGCATCTGATACGTTGGCTATTTCATTGCTTTGTTGTGTTTTTTTCTGGAGCTTTAATCTGTTCTTTCATTTGAGGCATATTTTTGTTGTCTCAGTGCACCTGTTACATAGTAAGGGGAGGAGTCTTAGGTATTTGCCAGGGTGGGACAACGCACATGGCTGGGTTGTGGCACTGTATGTGGGAAAGGAGTCTGGGAGGGAAAAATGTCAATTGCTTAGCTCTCTGCCAGCTTTCAATCACTTCCTCTACTACCCGTAAGCAAATTGGGCCCTTCTGGTGTTGATTCCTGGGTGGGTGGATTTGGATATGTTTTAGGATCCTATGGGTCTCTGCAATAAACTCTCCTGTGAGACTGGAAGTTTCTCCTGCTGCCTCAATCACCACAGGTTTTTTTCAGTCAGAGGCCTTGAGGCTTTATTTCCCCACACTGAAAACCTGGGTTGTGAGGTCTGTATTGCTCCCCAGCTGTTCCTCCTGGTTTATCTGCACACAAATATGGGACCACCTACTCTGTCAGCTGCTGCCTCCTCACCAGCCCCAGTCCTCCAGCCTCCACCTTGTTGTGAGTCCTCTCCACCCCAGCTGCCTGTCTCCATCCCTCCTATCAGTCTGTGTGAATGTTTCTTCTGTAACTCCTTAGTTGTCAGATTTCCATACAGTTTAATTTTCTGGCAGTTTTCATTATTTTTTGTTTTTAAATTTGTTGTTGTTCTTCTTTTGTTTGTGTGAGGAGGCAAAGTGTATCTACCTACAGTTCCACCTTGGCCGAACTTGTCCATACTGATGTTTTTAATGGCCCTCATTATATCCTATTTTCTAGTGGGGATAGAGTTTGCTTAGCTAATTGTGTGTTATTATATACACACAGGTAAAGACATATATATGACATAATTTAATTATATGTACAAATATTATGTGATTTAAAAAATACTATAATTTGGAGTCAGACTTCTCCTTAGCTGACATTTTAAGTAACATCAGTGCTGAGAAACCCTTCTTTAACTCTAATTCCTTCTTGTTCAAAATTTAAAACCATTGACATTAATTCAGTGTTGCCATTTCCCCGATCCCAGTATTTCTACTTGCCGAGGTCTCTCCAAATTTCCTCTATAGGCTTAACCTCTTGCAAAAGGGGCAGATCATTTGTCTAGTTGCTCTTGTATTTGCTTTAACCTTTCTCTCCTTCCTGACCTACTTGATTGAGGATTGCGGCCTCAGATACAGGCAATGTAACTAAGATAACTTACCAGATAGTCTAACCCTCAGACTTGTCAGTTATTTTACTCTTAAGGGAAATTGTCGTATTTCCTGGTTCACAATTTTACCTTTATTCTTTTCGTTCTTTTTTTCCACATTGCAAAAGTCCAAATGTTTTGAATGGGTATTTTGATACTTAAATTTTTTTTTAAAAAGCTTTCTGATTTTACAGTATAGCTTAACTGTGATGCTCCTTTCTTAAATTATAGTCTTTTGTTCTGAACTGTATCTTCTGGTGAAATATTATCTACTTGAGGACAGCTGTCCCTTTATGATATGTCCCTAGGTTATTACTAAATGATTCACTTTGATGTGTGTTATCAATACATAATGACAATTTAATTCAGCCAAAACCCTTTTTGGTTTCAATATTAACATCTCCTTGAATTAAGAAAATTACTGACCTGATTTTAAAGTTACTAAGATTTGAATAAAGTCAATTTACTGAATCAATATAAATATGACCATAAATGAATATGTTAAACATTTTTGCAATATATTTAGAGATTTTCACAGAAGACCTATTTTTAAAAGATAAAAATACATTGCCCAAATAAAATTTAAAAAATCAGAGTAACATGCATCATTTAAATTATCTTACTAGCACATAACAGCTAATTATATATATATATATATACATGAATAATGATTTTCAAACTTTCATGGTAAAAATACCCATTAACCTTATCATTATTTGTTTGACAATTGAATAATTTTAGTGAGAAGAAAGTGAACAGCCTTAATAAGCTTAATGGTATGCTATAATAATCAGAAATAATTATAGCAGTCAATTCAAATGTTTGAATTTTAAAAGGTCTATGGAGACATCTGAAGAAAAAACAAGCATAGGAAAAATAAAAGATCAAAGAAACTGAAAAAATTGCAGAAATAAAATACAATTTTTGCAGTTTTACCTTACCCCAAACCACTTTAGATATTACCATATGTTGTTCTGACACAATGCTATTTCAAAGTTAAGAGATAAGTAAAAAAAGGATATGAAGTGGACCAAGTGTTTAGAAAAATATAAAACAGAAAACTCAACTATGATCCTAACACTTTCTGGATAATCAACAGAAATCAAGAACCAAAATACAGGAATCTAGTCTGAACTTCTGTGCACCTACCTGGTAACCACCCATATACTACAATGTTCTCTCAGTGACTATTGTTTCTCAGAGAATCATCTGATGTTTTTGAGAAATATTGTTCCCTTCTTGCCTATGACTGATTGTGAATAAAGTGTGATAATAAAATAAAGTCAGGACATTAAATACCTGTCAGATATAAAAGTAAATAACACCAAATGAAATTATTCTAGGTTTGGCTATATGGACACTCATTTCTCTGTCTAAACATTATTTTTGAGCAATTTTATTCACTCCATGTGGGCAATTATATCTGCTTATTGATGAATTTCAACTCTTTATCATACCTATCTGTTAAATTTCAGACCCATGTGGCTGAGTGGCTACTGTATTTTTTAGTTAGACCTATAGGTACCTCAATTTCAAATCTATCCAAGTTAAACTAATCATATTTCTTCACATACAGGATCAATTCTTGATGATTATCTCAGCATCTGAACAGGCCATTTGCTATGTTTCTGAAACCATTAACCAGGTTGTGACACCTTTTTACCCTCACTTTCTGACCTTCGCCCAGATCTTTCTATTCTGAATATTGCAATGTACCATCAAATTAGCTCTTCAGAACTGAAGGCTCTAGAGCACAAGTGGCAAACACAAAGCCCAAGGACTGAATCTGGCCCTCCACCTTGTTTTATCTGGCTGGCACCTTGTTTCTACTCAGTGGCAGCCCTGAGCTCTCATTTAACTATTAAGGAGTAGTTACATTTATACAGTTCGAAAATTATATTCGGCCCTTTGAAGGCATCCTCAAGACTGAAAATGAGTTTGACACCCCTGATCTAGAGTCTATAAAAGCTGCCAGCTGACAGTCATCAGTTGTAATCAATAGCTCTCTTTAGAGATTGTGCCCAGCTGAGATCTTCCTCACTCACCGCTTCCTGGGGCATCCTGCATTAGAGACTACTCAGTGCAGAGATCTGAAGGCCAGGTACTTGTACTCCAGCCCAGAACCACACTGAATGCTCAACTCAGTTATAGTTAAATCATTTATTGATGCTGGATTATAGCCTAACTTCACTCTCTGCTCAAACTTTATCCTCTCCATGTCTTTCTCTAACATCACATGTGTTATTTATTCTCAAAAGCACTGCCTAATCACCTAACTGAATAATCATTGCCATGTCACAGAAAGCTTCCTAAGAAAGTCAGTCAGCACTCCCTTCCTATTCAGTTTCCCAACTAAATTTCAAGTACATCCGGTTAACTCCCAATCAACTATAATAAACCAAGTATATCACATTTATCTCTTACCTCCATCTTGGCTCTAACTTCCCACCTCCTCCAATCAATGCTGCTTTCTCAAAACAAGAAGAATTTTCAAAAATGTTAATTTAATGACCTTAGCTCCATTACAACTTGTTTTCAGGTTTCTATTGTATTTAAGATAATGTCCAAACTCTCTAATATGGCTTGTCAATGTCTGCTCACCAATTACCTTTCAAGACTATTCTGAATCCTCTCCTTATCCCATAGACTCTCATCCCCACCTTTGAACACTTTCTATATCTTTGTTCTAGACATTATAAACTTTTAAAGTCATTTTATAAAGTGATATAATATAGAAACATAATATAATATACTGCAATATGTAAGCACCCTGACTCTGGAGGCCTTCAGAGGTGAGATTCACACCTAACTAAACAACTTAATCTGCGTGACTTCAAGCCAGTTATTTACCTCCCTATATCACACTATCTGTGTCTCTAAAATGGCAATGATAAAAATTACTTCAGAGAGTTATTGATGATTATATTCAATTAGAAAGATTAATTATAAAATACAAATATTAAGTTGAATGGCACTTAAGTGCTTGGCAAACTGCCCAGCACAAATTCAATAACAACTACATGTCAGCTTCATCATCATCATCATCTACAGAAGTTGACTCTGCCAACTCAGAAAGGTAATAACCTTTGTTTGCTAAATTCACACAATGTGCTAAACTCAGTTTATATGGCAATTATCTGGGAAAAATTTCTTGGCTCACATAAGTTAGTCATAGTTAATATGTGGTCACATTTCATATTTTCCTCATGTTAATAGTTAAAATTGTTCATTAAATAATCTTCCTAGATCCATATCTGCTTTTGCTTTGTATATAAGAGCTAGCATATGCCTGTTTTATAGCTAACATTATAGTAACATTAATGATATGCAATGAATGATATTCATTTTAAACCACAGTGCCAGTTTTTAGAATATATAACACATATTAAAGAAGAATCACAGGAAAAAAGAACACATATCTACTAAGATAAAATGCTTTGTAATCCAGATCACTAAGATGGTGCTTCTCAACTGGGAGGATGGGGAAAGCAGAAGTTTCCCAGCTAGAGGGCACTTGACAAAGTCTGGAAACATTTTTGGTGGTTATAACTTTGGAAGCGAGCAGATACTACTGGTATTCAGTGGGCAGAGGCCAAGCATGGTGCTAAAGAGCCTACAATAAGCAGAACATCCCCTTACAACAAAGAACTCTCTGGTTCAAAACATCAATAGTACTAAGGTTGAAAAACTTTGCACTGAAGTGATGCGGACCCCAGCTTGTGGGGTCTGTGACATTGTGGATGGGGGAGAGACATTCACATGGACTACTGAGTCCTGTGGAGGAAAAGGGTGAGTGACTTCACTCTCAAGAGGAGCCAAAACCCGTGGCCTTTGCCCGTGACAGGCCTTTATTTCTTTTTATAGTCATATTACATGATGGCCCTCATTTACTATGCACTGGTTGGCTTTAGCTAGTTACCTTTTACAGAAAACAAAGGAGTCAATGCCTCTAATCACATCACAGAAGAGGGATATTTGCAAATGCAAAGGCAAAAGTGGTTGAACCTATTACACTCATCCTTGGAAGGTTTAGCATGTACTTTAGGAAGTTATAGTAAGCACTTGCTATCTCAATTCAGGGTGAGGGGGTTTTAACAAAAGCAAGACTCAAAGCTGCCTAGGCACATTGTAGGCCTGATTCCCCAAAGGAGAACCTATCCATGGGTGTGGGTCCTGTGCATCTCCAAGCGGCAGCTGGGCCCATGCCACGCAGAATGGTCTCCTACAGTAAAGAAGATGGCATTTTAAGAAAGACAGCATAAAAATTCAAAATGTCCAGAGTATTTTGTAAAGTGGCAGGCTTTGTAATGAGATAGTTTAAAAACTGGGGTGGTTAACCTCTTTCTGAGTGGCTGAAGTAAAGGGCTTGTGCCTTGATTTAAGGGCATTGCTTATTGACCTTGGAAAAGGAAATCTGATATCTAATTTTAAAATTAAATTAAATGTTAAAGTTAGTGTATATGCATGCATTTCAAAGAGGAAAAATGTGAATAAAATTATTAAGTTATAATACCTGACAAGGCAAATGAGTAAATGTGGTCATATTATATATTACACATTACTGTTCTTACAAGACACACTTTTATGAATCATCAAATGTTTTATCCAGTCTTAACTGGGAGAGTAAACTATTGCTACCACATCATTTCAAAGAAAGTACTGCAAAGTAATACAATGGCAGGGCAATTTTCTCAATGGAATAATTGCAAAGAAAATTTAAAGATGTAAAAAAATGGGCTAATTCTATTTTTTTAGAAAGCTCTTTAATAAAACTGACTATAGCCAGATTGAACAAATGCTTGTGTAGGTGGACAGCTGACAAGAAATCCTGTATTAGGTACCAGAAGCACTGGTTCAGGACTTTAGTGTTTGCCTACCCATCCCAGTAAATAATTCACATTAGGCTCTTTTTTGGATCATTGAAAGATCACATGACTTAGTTAAGTACAAATGAAATGGAGAGTTAATGAAAATAGAACTGGGTACAAGTTGAACTAGAGTTTCACTATCAAAGCAAAGTGGATGTTTGATGCCACTCTGAGAAATTTTCATATGTATATGCATTTATGTGTATATATGTTAATGTAAAGTGTTTATTTATTACCAAATTATCATATCTAGCCTCAGCATTCAAGTTACCCAATGTCTTTGAATATTTGTTTCTCAAATGTAAAATATGTATTAATATATTTTATAATCATTGGTAAGTTTTGTTTAAAATGTATAGAAACTTAGTGCTTCCTAATGATGTAGGTGATCAGTAAAAGCTAAAACTTATAGACCCAGCTGGTGTAGCTCAGTGAATTGAGCGTGGGCCTGTGAACCAAAGGGTCACAGCTTTAATTCACAGTTGAGGCACATGCCTGGGTTGCTGGCCAGGTCCCCAGTAGGGGACATGGAGAGACAACGACATATTGATGTTTCTCTCTATCTCCCTCCCTTCATCTCACTCTAAAATTAAAATAAATAAGATTCTATAAATGTATAAAAGCCTATAAAATTAAAGGCTAGCACTTATAATTGTTTCTTGTGTTCGTATAACCATCAGGCTTTTATAAATTATAGAAAAACTCCCCCTGATTAATCAGTAGAAAAATCTAAATACTTAATTTAGAGAACAGGAAATACATAATTTTTATTGAGATACATGAAGATTTATTGCCATACCTTTCAACAGAGCTATCCAAACCAGTTCACATGCATTCCTTATTTTTCTTCTTCTCTACACCCCCCTCCCCTTCTTTTCTTTCTTCTTTTTTTACATTTCTGAAACATCTGAGGACTCTTATATGTTGTCTTAGTCCATGTGGACTGATGTAACAAAATACTGCAGACTGGGTGGCTTGTAAACAACAGAAATCCTTATAGTTCTGGATTCTGGAAGTCCAAGATCAGAGCATCTGCAGAAGTGGTGTCTAATAAGGGCTCACTTTCTGGTTCATAGATAGTGACTTCTTGCTATGTCTTCACATGGTGGAAGAAGGCTAGAGATCTCTCTGTATTCTCTCTTATAAGGGCGCCAGTCCAATATCCAATATTAAGGAATTCACCCTCATAATTTATACACCTCTGAAAATCCCACCCCTTAACACCATCATCTCTGGGGGTTAGAAATTCAGTGTATGACTCTGTGAGAACACGAACATTCATACAATAGCATGTGTACACAGTCTAAATAGAATTCTTAATATGATGTTCAAATAGCGGAGTTATTGTATTATTTTACTTTAGAAAGACTCAACTGAAAAAGGGAATTGTGTTTTGGAGAAGCAGCCAGAATCGATGTTGAACCTAGGCCACAGGGACTTTTTCCTATTCTCATGAAGTCTAGTCTGGTACACCACAGAATCTTTAATGTTGTTATTGTGCTATGCACCCCCCTCCTAATTTTCTGCTTCACTTGACATCTGGTTTTCTGATTATCACTTACCATCAAACTCTTTAGATATTATCTCTGTTACTTGCCCTGGATCCTGCAGTTTTTGAATGACACAAATACTTCAGCTAGGTACCACTACTGTTTCTCCTCAATTCAGCTCATCCACTTAAGTCTCACTGTTTATGCTCAAAGTGTCACTTTCTTAAGCAACGTCATCTCACCCAGGTCCCTCTGTCAGTCATCTTTTCTGCTACACTGCTGCTTGCACTTAATTTCTGCCAGTGACTCCTTGCAAACTTTGTAGTTCTATGGCTCTTCATGTACTACAGTGAAGTTGGAGGAATATCTTCGTCTTTCCCTACCTCTGTTTTAATTCCTATCAGGGAGTAACACAGCAGAAATTTTGTGTATCCAAAACTAGTAAAACTACATTTCCCATATTTAAAAACAAATCCTGCTGACCATAGAATAATTGCTTCTCAAAACCTAGACATGGGTTCCTTGAAAGTTAAACAAGAGGCACATGATTGTTAGATCTCAAGTGGTGACCCAGTTTGCATAGTAACGTGTAGCATGCCTACATGGCAAAGCATGCCTCTTGCCTGCACATCAGGGACTTTGCTGGACAGGGGCAATCCTGCTGACTTGCTTTTTCCTGTGTCTCCAGAAATGAATTTCATGACCTTTTTAATTTGAGAAAAATGCTTTACTTGCTCTTTTCAAACATTGCTGAATGTGATATAAAGAAAGAAGATAGAGTGTTATCTTTTCTTTGAAATTTTCTTTTTCTTTTTTTTTAAATTAAATTTACTGGGGTGATATGAGTTAATACAATTATATGTGTTTCAAGGATAAAATTCTGAAATACATCATCTGTATATTGAGTTGTATGTTCACAACTCAAGTCAAATCTCCTTATATCACCATTCATCCCCCCTTTACCCTCTTTTACTTTCCCCCAAATCCAAAAAAAAAACTATGCTAAACTTATCCCGTGGGCTAGACCATGTGACTGAGTCCCTTTTTCCTACCATCTCTGGAAAGAAAGCAGAATCACAGCAGAGCCTGCCTGGACTTAGGCATCCTGATATTCATCATTCTGTCTCTCTACTAACATACTCTCAGTGGGAAGAATAATAAAGTTAGACATCTAGGATTTTGAGATTTAATATATCAGCTTTTAAGGCTCCTGGGATTATGGCAGGGTCTCAAAGTTAGGTGGCCTTCATATTTCCATTGCCCCACTAAAATTTTTTATGTCTTATGTCTAGGGACAGATTTTGATTACTGGGTCAGGCTTATTACCTCACTTTCCCTTTAGGTTGAACCCCCCCCTTTTTGGATATTTTTATTTATAAGCTCAAAGTCAATGTCTGAGATCTACTTAAGTCAGAATTCTGTGAGTATGACCATAAAGATAAGTAATTGTTCTAGTGCTATTTGTGCTTCTCTACTACAGAAAAGAAAAAAAAAAAAAGATCCATGAATAAATTTGACTCAGAGTGTTTCAAATTGACTAGAAGATAGATTCTTCAGTATGACCTTTTTTATCTCTTAGCAAACCTACTTAGAAAGGAACATCATAGAAGACCTGAAATGTCAACTCAATTGGGACATATCATAGAGAACTATAACTGTGGTGAGATTAGTCATATTTTCAAATAGAAAAACTAAAGCTTCAGGATATGATATACTGCTCTTATTTAAAATTGATAGTTACCTAGTGAATCTTATGCATTTTTAAAATGACATAGATTGGCTCATTTCACACCAGGAAGTCAATGTTTGTTAAATTATTAAGAAAAGACATCATATATTGATATGGGTCAAGTTTCTTTATAAAATGTCTTTACAATGAGAAGTTCACTGCAATGAATATATTTTAAAGGCACAATTCATCAACTATAAAGCTTTGGGGTCAAAAAATCAAGAAACTGTTAAATCAACATGACAGAAACTTTTAGCAGACTGCTAAAAAGTCTCATCATATGTAATTTTCATTTTCACCTTTATTAACCTTTGTTTGAACCTAAAAGTATAGTATATAAAATAGACCTTAAGTGGAACACTCTTACCTTTCTGAAAATTAAACTAATCATACTTTCTTATTGTCCAATTAACTAAATCATTTTTATCATGGTATTATGATGGAATTATCACATCTTTAAAAATCTCAGGAAAAAAAATCCACAGCTGAAATATTTCCTTCAAACTAAGGGATATTAGCCTCAGCCTGAAAATATCTATTCCAGTACATCTTTGATACTGTATAAATCAACTTTTAAGAGATTATGTATGAAATTGAAATATTAAATACTTTAAAAGCTAAGTCATCTTAACTCTAGATATTTTACTTGATATCCATATGTAATTTTGAAATAGCACGTATTTCATGGGAATGTAAACACTTAAAATTTCACAACACTTAAGAATGATGTGCATATCCTGACTCATATGACTCAGTTGTTCAGGAGTTGTTCACAAAGCAAAAGATCTCTGGTTTGATTGTTGATTAGGGCATATTCCTGGGTTGCAGGTTGGGTTCCAGGTCAAAGTGTGTATAAGAGGCAGTTGATTGATGTTTTTCTTCCTTCCCCTCTCCCCTCCCCTCTCTCTAAAAATAAATAAATAAAATCTGTAAACATTTTTGAAGAATGATGATCTCAATAATTTCTGGATTGAGGCTCTGCAGTGCTCATTTTGATCAAACATTAGCTGAGGTTTGGAGACATAACAAAACTCATGACATAAAATATTTCAAGAAGCACTAGGTTTATTCAACACAGCATAGATGATACACCTGCATAGCAGTGATCTCATGACTCCTGGGTACCATTTTTGACATCCCAACCCCTCTATATGCGAGACAATGGTGGACATGAGAGATGGGAATGAATGAGCATGGACCAACTCAACACAGAAGAGCCATCAGCTCAGGCATTCCCCAGGAAGACATGATTCTCTCCCATTCTCTGATGTAGCTTTTCCACAAAAATTCTGGCTACTATTCACTTAATAAATGATAACTATCATAAAATACTCAGTAAATTGTCCTTAGCCAGACTCTCATTTATCTCAAAGTCCATGTACTCTCATATAATTCTTGAAATAGGAGTGCAAGGAGCTTTCACCAAGTTATTGGCCCATTAGCGAGCAGAGTGGAGGGAAACAGATCTCAGAGGGTTCATGCTGCCTGGTTTGCAACAAACTGCACCACTCTTCAAACTGGAGGTGATACAGAACAAACAAGGGGGGCCTGGGACGAAAATATTATTACTGAAAGAGACCCAGGTCTGTCATGTCTGCCGCCTATAGGAAAGATGTCACTTAATGCCAGAGATTTGTGAAAAGGAAAAGAAATGTTTATTTAGTGCTATACAAACTTAAAGTAGTGACCTAATGTCTTTATCAAAATCTTAAAGTCCCTTAAAACACCCACAAATGCACACAGTCCTTCTTTCCCCCTCTGCCCAGTCTGGGGTACTGTATCTCAGGAAAGGAAATAAGTCCTTGGCTCAAGCAGCCTGTGGTTCTTCCCAGTAATCTGTCTCAGCTGGTAGGCCTCCCTTGGTTCTCAGCACCCTCAGCTGTGTCGCCGGAATCTCTGCTAAAGCCGGGTGGTGGTTCCCCCTACTACGGCTGCGGGGGTCCCCACTCTGGCAAAGCTGTGTGGTCCTCTCTCTCCCAGGACCACAGGAGTCCCCACTCAGCCAAAACCATGTGGTTCTCACTTCTATGGCTGCCGCGCCTGGGCTTGTAAATCCCCACGCCAATCTTCCTCTGCAGGCCCACTTCTGACTCCTCCCACACTCAGCCACACTTGCCCTCAATCTCCCATTCTTTCCAGCTTTTCTGGCTGCCATCGTGGGTCTGGGTGGGTGTGGCCCCATGTCATGGAGCCAATCATCTCCAAGCTCTCACGCAGGCACTGTAACTTGGGGGACCTGCCCCCCATTACATCTTGGTGAGGAATTTACTTCCATCCCCCAGGCTCAGAGCATGGTCACAGCTATTTAACATATCTATGTAACCAGTCAAAGGTTATAGATATGTTAAATGACCACACCCCAGAGGTTGGCTGCAGAGATGTTGCTATGCAAAACAGCTTTCAATGGGCCTGCTCCATTTGTCCTTTTCCCCTCCGCCCATACCTGGGGCGGGGGGGGGGAGGGGCAGGGGAGGGGGTGAGGGCATCCTAGTATTTTCTGAACACCTTGAGTTCTGGACCCCATTTTAAATGTCCATTAGGGGTCCCCCCTCTTGGCTGCACCCTGTAACAGAGGGAGGAGTGGGCCACTTCTGTATTCTTAGATACCTCAGATTAAATAATTTCAGATGAATAAACTCAGATATCCATGTCTCATGTCTAGGGTTTTTTCTTCTCTAATCTGGGTGTTTTCCTGATCATGGCAGACCTGTCAGGATTGAGAATGTAGTTGTAACAGTGAAATATTGTAATAGTGGGAAATCGTAACCCACCCCTCCACTCTTTTGACATTGTATGTGCTGACTCTTGACTAATTTGTAGCATAGAGATAAACAGCATGTTTGTATAAGCATACTAGGGACTAACTTGCGATGATACAGACTATGACTTTCAAGTGCCCCAGTTCTGGGAGATTTGCTGATTTTAACCATGGAGCCAGGATGACTAGATCCAGGATGACTAATCCAGGATGAGTCACACCAGACCATCACTTGCCTTTTGGAATGGACTGTGCTCACTGCATATAGAAAATGAGAACGTTTCAACCCCCTCCCTTGATCTCTTTGTTCTGATCCCCTCTCCCTCATTATAAAAACCTCTGCCTCCACTGAGATGTGGAGATGGGCTTTGTGACATGACTTCCCCATCCTTCCAGGAGATGGGCTTTGTGACATGGGTCCCCAATTTTCCTGAGTTGAGCTTTAAGACATGGGGCCTCTCATCTTCCATATGGCCAGCATGTGCAAATAAGTCACTTTCCTTTACATCAGCACCTGCCTCTAGAGTATTGGCTTTCATAGCAGCAGGCAGGCTGACTTGCTTTTGGTTACATAATGTGTGTTGGAGCTTTTATACACTTACATTTAAGTTCTGGACTACTAAGCTTTCGCTGATCTCCAGCATAGGAATGCTCTGATCTCTTTATATATCCCCCAGTGATGCGGACCCTGGCTCATGGGGTCTGCATCATTATGGATGAATATGAGACATTCACACAGATTACCGAATCCAGTGGAGGCAATGGGATGGCATGGCTTTTCTCTCAAGGGGAGCAAAAGCCTTGGCCCTTACTCCAATGAGCTCTTATTGTCTTATTGGGCACATTACAAGAAGGTCCTCATTAACTATGCACAGGCTCACTTTAGGTGGTTACCTTATACAGAAAGCAAAGGAGAGGATGCTGGTAATCACATCACAGAAGAGGGATATTTGCAAATGAAAAGGTGAAAGTAGTTGGACCAGTTACGTTCATCCTTGGAAGGTTTAGCATAGATTTTAGGAAGTTGCTTTGCAGTAAATGTCCTCAATTCAGGGTGAGGGAGTTTTAGCAAAAAGCAAGACTCATAGTGGCCTAGGTACATTGCAGGCCTGACTCCCCGTGGGAAAACCTATTCATAGGCATGGGTCCTGTGCATCTCCTGGTGGGAGCTGGGCCCACATCATGCAGAGCAGCCTCCCACAAACAAGAAGGTCCATTGGCTTTCACCTTAAACTTTTAATTGATGATTAATCAATATCTATTTTTTAATCATCTTTCTTCAGAACATCAATTCTCCCATAAATAGCCATACTTCTCATTTTCTTTTTCTGTATCTCCTAAATGTTTCAAGTGTTACTACATTGAGCAAATTACTAGACTATTAGCCTAATGTAATAGTCAGTTCATGACCAGTGAAGGTTTGAGCAATCACCTTGCTACATTGGGCTATCGTCTATTTATGCTCAAAACAACCATCAGTGACTGGATTCTCACTGCCAGCATCTGGCTCGTGATACAGTTCCAAGACTTTAGCCTGAAGAGTAGCTTATTTTCTTAATGTTTGGTTTTAAGAATTCTTTGTAGATCATGCATTTTGTTATACTTTTTACACAATTTTAACTTCAAATCCTTTTGATAGCACTTTTTCAACAAATTTCAATTTAAAAACTAAGTTACTGAGAATCCCATCCCCATAAAAGATTACATTTACATATTTATCTTACCAGAAATATTACAAAAAGAAAGATTAGTAAAATCCTGAAAATAGAATTTCTAGACTAACCACTTGGCTATGTATACTGCAGAAGTTGATGAAACAAAAAAGCACATTGATTAATTTAGTGACCCAACTAGTCCTACCAAATGTATAGAAGTGTAAACTACGTTGATGATATTAAATATTTTAATCCTTTCCTTCCTTTTTCTCCATATATTTTCCCCAGAGTCCCTTCTTTTTCCACAGAATTAACAACAATGCCATCCAACTTTAATTGTGGTATATTGCAAATTCTACCTTATTCTCTCTGGATGACTTATGCCTAATTTCCTCCTCTCTGTTTCATTATTCTTCCATGTACACATCAGTAAGAATAACAGAGTTTTGAATTCCAGAGAACCCTTCTGATTGCCATAGCAATCCTTGGAGCTTTCTTGGTTTGATATTTATATTAAACATGCAAGTCAGAATTACCAACAAAGATTAACTGCTGCTTGGAAGAGAGGTCAAGCAAGAGGTCCTTATCAGACACAGAAAAACTGTATTTGTTTGAAATATTTGTAGTGGTTCTAAATATTATTTTTAAAAATGTGTAAATAAACTGCATGTTTTATATAATTGGATTCCAAGATCAGTAGTTATTTCTGCAAAGTATATTGAACTGTCAGAGACTTCATGATGGCCTTAGAAATGACTGAAAGTGTGTTCTTGGACCTAGGCTGAAATTAAATAAAATCCACCTATTATTATGCAAAAGTTGCTTAGTACATTGAAACCCTTATATAGAAAAAAATAATAAAGAATCAACTTATCAAGAAGCATTGGATATAGCCCAGAAATGTGTCAATTTATTACTAAGTTAAAAATAAAAAATAATCATAACAATATGTAAATAGATTTATAATGATGTTGAAATAAATTTTTATAACATAATATCTTTGTTGAGGTATATGTACAAATTATGACTTTGAAAACATATTTCAAAAACTGCTATATGAAGTACTGGTATAAGTCATTATGTAGTTGCACATAGTTTATTATTCAAAGAGCAAGTGAACATGTTTTATGAAAACATTTCATTGCATCACAAATTTAGTCAACATTAAAAATTGCTATGAGATCAAGAATTGATTTAACTATTTTAAAATAAAATATATACTATTTTAAGAAATGTAAATTATTGACTATCTTTTGCTATATTAGATATTGAAAATCAATTTAAAACATTTTAATAATATACCATTAAGTATCATGTAAGATAGACTTCTGCAGATGTATTTTCTCCTGTTCTTTCCCACTAAATACAACTAAAAACCCTTGATATTAAATATAAGACAATTATAACTGAAACATGGAAAGAAGAAGGCAGATCAGCTAGGAAACTTGGAACCCAAGGAACAACACAGTGGTAAGTTCTGTACATTTCTTTTTATTTTAAGTTTTTAAGTTTATTTTTATTTTGCAATGACAGTTGACCTCTACGTTTCTTTTTTGCCTCAAATATCTCAGACACATTCCTGGAGAAGGCAGTACCTGGAAACCACAAATGAAATAGTCAAAAAAAAAAAAAAAAAAACCAAAGTTTTTTTCTTTCTGGCTAAGACACTGTGAAAAAGGCAGTGTAGTCTTAGAATAGAGAAATTTTAGTCAATAACTGCTCTATTCTAACCAAACACTAAAAACAAGCAAACAAACAATCACTTTAACCTATTCATGTCACCTAAGCCTCCCAAGACTTCCATGATCACCATTTTTATGTAGGTATTACAACCTCCACTTTCTCCATGAAGTTGGTTAGAGAAGGCTAAGGAGGCAGGCAGAACTTAGGTTTGGTCAGTTGATAACAAGCTTTGTCCCATCTGTGTCATCAGTGGAGACTGTATGGGGAGCCTGCATTTCCAGACCCAACTGGCAGAAATGAGAACACAGATTACACAATGCAAAATATAAAACAATTACACATTTAAAAGAAAAAAAGCCATAGGAGAAATTTCACAGATTTGAAACCAAATGCACAATATAGAAAATAAAATGTGTATATATAAATTGAACATCATCAAAATTTAAAACATTTGCTCTGTGAAATACTCTGTTGAGGCTAAAATAGAAGCTAAACAGTGAGAGAAAATTATTTGTAAAATACATGTCTGAAAAAGAACTGGTATGTAGAATATATAAAGAACACTCCAAACACAATGGAAATAAAAATCTGACTAAAAAATTGGCAAAAGACACTTCACAGATGAGGACATCCAGGTGGCAAATAACCAACAGAAAATATATCCAAAAGTAGTTGTCCTTAGGAATATGTGAATTATAATGAAAACAAAATATAACTACACATCTATCAGAATGTCTACAATTTAAAAATAGTGACAAAACCAAATGCTAAAAATGGTACAGAGAAACTGTATCACCACTCATGTCTTGCTGGTGTGTTAAATGGTTCAGACACTCTTATAAAAGCATAGACATTTTCAAAAACACTTTTCAAAGTGTTTTGAAAAGCTAAATGTAGATTTATCATTTGACCCAGCAATTTTAAACTTGAGTATTTATACTAGAGGAATAAAGACTTATTCACACCAAAACTCATAAATGAGTGTACAAACCAGCTTTGTTCTTAAGTGCCAGAACCTGGAAATAATCTTGTCGACAGCAATGGGTGAATGATTACACAAACTGTTGACATTAATAACATGGAATTCTACTCAGTAATAAAATGAACAAACTCTTGATACACACAATGACTTGGTAGATCCTCTGATAATTATGTTCAGTAGATAAAGCTCATCTTAAAAGATTTCATACTAAAGGATTCAATTTATATAAAATTATTAAAATAACGAAACTAAAAAAATGAAGACTAGATTAGTGGTTGGCAGGGTTTAAGAATTTAGGAGGGTAGCTCCAGTTCAACATATTGACAAAGAAGGGTCCTGACCTCACCTCCTTTCATAGCCACAGTGAATCTGAAGCTATGAAGCCACTTCCTCTGAAAAAATTTAAAAGATGTCAGAGCAACTCCTACACATCTGACAAATGAGAGAAGGCCAACATCCAAGTGGGTAGGAGAGGTTGGGACACAATGTCAATGGAAACCCCCTTCTCCACCCACACATCACAACCCACAGTTGGAAGGAAACACAGAACCCAGAGCTTCTCCCTGAGGAGCAAAGGGTTTGAACCCTACATTGGGCACCTCAACTTTTAAGACCTGCTCCTGAGGGAGGAGCCCTCAAAATATCTATCATTGAAGACCAATGATGGGCTCATGCTCAGGAGATTCAAAAAGCTGATTTAAATGAAGAAACAGCTCTTAAAGGACTGCCTATGGACCCACCTGTGCCAGAGTTCAGTTCTGAAGAATCCAAAGAAGAAGTGGTCAGAGTTTGTGAGGTCAGTTCATTTGCTGGTCTGGAAGCATCAGCCTGAGGGGAGGCATCTGGTTTGGCACACATGTAGAGACCTGCTGGCTGGAGGGCACCATCTTTTCACTCTCCACCTACCTCCATCAAGCTGAAGGCATTATCTTTGTGCCCTGCTGCTGCCTTCTCCAGATCTCCAGCATCTCCCCTGGAGAAGCCCTAGTGTTCACAGCTGCTGTCCTGGGGATACCCTTTGATAGCCTGGTTTAGGCAGCAAGTGTGTTGTCCTGTAATCTTTAACTATTTAGTAATAGGATAAAATAATTAAAGTTGATTTGGAACTGGGAACAAGTTATGCAGATTTACTTTTAAGTATTTATTTCTGTGAAAGTATTTTTTCAACTTCTATTGATTTTTGAGAAACAGAGAGAGAGAGATTGATTTGTTGTTCCATTTATTTATGCATTTATCTGTTGCTTCATCTGTGTTCCCTGACCAAAGACAGAACCCCCAACCTTGTATCTGGATGATGCTAATCAACTGAACTACCTAGCTAGGGTCTGAAAGTGTTTCTTAACTGCAAAATGTTAAGTGGGCATGAACACATGATTTTAATCCAGTTTTTTCAACCTGCTTTAATCAACTGATGAAAAGCCTCAATGTGGAACAAAAAAGAAACATATATGACACAAAATTAGTAAATTTTGTGTTACTTGCCAGAAATGATTGTATTTTTATTGTACCTGTGGTTTTACTTAAATATATGTAGATGACATCTGAGATTTTGTGAATACATCATAGATTTAACTTTTTTCTTTTAATAACCACACAAATGTTCATGAAAAGAAGATTCTGTCATCATTTTATAGAAACCAGAAAAAAGTAACTATCACAAAGGAGTTGAGAAAGCTGTCCTTCATTAGCCTCACAGTACATGGGCTTTTAATCTTTGTCTCTTATGATACCTTTATCAAAATGATGAATCAGCAGGAGAGAGTCCATTATTCTCCCAATTTATTTGAAACAATCTTGCGAGGTGACTATGAAAGTGAAAACAATTGAGTGAATTCAGGTAGTCCTGTGAGCAGTAACTTCAGGATTATCTTCAGCAGAATCTATAGACATATAAATCCTAAATTATACAAACAAAAAACATAATAAACAAAATATCTCAATGTTACTCTCAGAAACACTCACATTAAAATGATAATTGTGTTCATTTCTAATTGTGACATAAAATATCAAGGATATAATAAGATTCAAAACTCTAATGGAGAATTTATATGGATATCAAAAATTATTAATTCAGTCATTCTTTTGCCTATTGTGATTTTTTAAATGAGTTTATAAAAATGGAAAATTAAAAACAGATGGAGTTTAAAACCATGCATTTTTAGGGATAGCAGTAGGTTGAAATATAATTCATATTGTTTTTCTAAAAAAATAAAAATCCGTGTGCAATTCTACTGTAAAAAATATCTGTTTTTCTTTATATTTTTGATTCCTTCAAATAAGATGTACTCTGTTTTTTTCTTTCATATCCAATTGGCCATTTAATCAAAATAGTCTACACTTTTATGTTTGTTTTCTGTGGAATTCCATGTATAGAGTCAGTGGTTTCTAAGTCTCTGTCTGCCAATGTCTCCTAAAAGTTTTCTTAAAAATGCATGTTCCCAAATATCCAAGTGTATATCCTGAATCAAAATCATAGAAGTAAAACCTGAAAATCTGAAGTAAAAAAAATTTCTCCAGGTTACATATAAGTGTGGAAAGACAAATCAAAGACTGAACTTTCCATAGGGGACATTTCTGTGTGCTGCTGGCCTGCTTGTGAAGAGATGACATTGGAGGGAAGAGGCACGTGACATGGCTCAGCTCCCAGTCTTCCTGGAAGCTGTTTTTCATACCCTTTTATGTGCATTAGCTAAGTTCGTGATCATAGAGGTGTTTCCTTTCCTTAAAACATTTCTTTTTTATTGTCTTTCCTTCAAGATCAGAAGGAAGAGGGGAGGGGATAAAGGGAGAAAAAGGTGAAGGGTTTACAGGAACAATTATAAAGGACATATTGAGGGTGGAAATGGGGGAGGGAGGCAGGAAGGGCTGGGGTGGTTGGGAGGGGTGAGAGGAAAAGGCAGAAAACTGTACTTGAAAAACAATAAAAAAAAGAATTTCTTTTGAAAAAAGGAATAGTCTGTGGAAATGAAATGAGTGCTCTGGGCACTTCTGGGGTAGGAATATTCATGTACATTCAGATACCAGAATTTGCTAAATATTGACTTTGGTTATTTTTTCCTTTACTTAAGTTATGTGGGGATTTCAGGCTTACCTTTCACTTACCTCCACTTTCACTCTGGAGGCACCAGTACACATGGAACAAGGTTTTATAGTCATACATCTAGCCATCACTATTCAAGGACCTGTCTATTCCAGGACACAGTGTTTGAGTGGGTTTCAGGTATTGCCATTAATAGAAATTTCAGCCTTCAGTTTATCTGTGTAGCTCCAAAGAACTCATTCAACCTCCCAAGACCCCGTTCTGTTCCTGAAAAAGATATACTGCACTTAAATAATCCTCAGACATACAGACCTATGCTCTCACACCCTTTAGGTAATCTAATCTACTCCCTTTGATGGACCTGAAATTTAAAATACCCAAAGATTTCCTCAGGGCTGTGCCCTGTGCCAACTTGTCTCACCCCAACTTGGCAAATTCTCCTTACTCTTTCTCCTCACAGATACTCACCATGTCTTGTGGAATTGAAGAGTATGGAGAAAAAAAAACTAGTAAGCGGAAAATCTATGGCAGGAATTTCACATGTACTCGTGCATGCGTGTGCCCCTGAAGTGTTTCTCAATAATGTACTCCTGCACTCCATTATACTAATGTTTGCTAATTGCAAGTCTTGGCACAAGTCAAGGACTGAAACTCTAAGACATGCTTATGGTAGTCCACAGAAGTAAAAATATAACATAACAGAGCTATAGCAAGCTATGAACTAGGCAATTTAGTGTGGGCATCATTCTGCATTCTGTCAGCACAAGCTTGTCCTCACTCTCCTTTGAAGACAAATCACCGATTCCTACTTCTTCACTCATTTATTTCAGTACCTAGTTCCAGCTGCCTCTCTGTCAGCTATTATTTCCTGCTAGGAGGAGAGGGATTAATAACTGCTGCCATTCCAAAATGTATACATGTTAAATGGAGACACTTCAAGGACATATGCATGTTTGACAAAAGGCCAAACCAGACAACTTCTTAGATAATGTACTTTCCCCACCCACTTTTTGCAGTACTTTCTTCTTTGGGCATGACTGGGCTCTGCTACGTGTGCACCTGATTGCTAACTGGCACCTAATACAAAAAGAATCTTCACCTGTCTCATGCTCATGAGACTGTGAACCTATCAAATTTGCTGTGGTCTGATACATACACAGGCCACTGTTAAAGCAATATCTGTCAGGTAAGCAATGAACACAAATACTGCTATGACACTGGCTGTGATAAACAGAGGAAACACACTTTACATTAAGACTCTGCTCTGCAAGGGATGACAAATCCAACCCATCTGTTCCATGTAAAATTGAATGTATTTGTTCAAATAACTGAGATTTATATGGGTATCTATCTTTGTGTTTAGCTTATTTGAATTTATGTAATCAGAAATTAGTTTTGTTCTATTTTTTTTCCATTCCTTTTACCACTTGGATTTATTCTAGGATTCTATGGATCACTTTTTTGTAGCTATAGGCTCATATTCTAATAAGTTTTTTTCATGCAAAAAGATAATAAACTTCTCTTTAAAAAAAAACAAGCTAAAACATAAGTAGGTCTTACTGTCATCGACTAGGCCAAATGCTCATGCCTGACTGATCTCCAGTTACCAGAGGAATTGTGTTCTGTTTCTTTTAGCAAGGCCACGGTCTTTGCCAATTTTTGGAGTTCAGAATTTGAGTCAACTCTACAGAAAACTCATGAATTAAATATGGAGGATGAGGTGGTAGGCACAGAAGAACCCATATACTGTTTACTAGGGAAAGAGGGAGTGAATGTTGAACAACAAAATTAATAGCATCCATGCTAGCACTAGCCCAGATTCACCCATGGCAATTTTATTAATCTTGAAGCCATTTCATTGCACTTGCAATCTGTCCCATTCTCCTCAACACGCTCTCCAGGAAACCACTAGCAGTTCATCAGAGCAAACTTAGGTGACACCCTTTGTTCTGCTACACATGATACTATCATTTAGTACTGCGAATTGAACGCCAAGTATGTGTTGATCCCTCATCCTCAAATATATCGAAATCCTTGAGTTACTTATATTTTTTACTTTTTCACTTACTAGGATAATTAAGTATCTTCATGCCTCTATTTCTAGAGGCATATCAAGTACTTCAGTATGGTACCTCTTACACCTGCCTTTACATCTTCAATTTAAGATTGAATTTTCAGTTAAATAATGGAAGCATTCAAATGTTAATGAGCTGAGTGTCAGAAAGATACAAGCAAAAATGGAAACTTAATTTTGATCTCCAATGATATGTGACTAATCAAAAAAAGCAAGTTGATATGTGTTTAGCTACACATATAACAGAAAATGTTATCTCACACAATAGAAAATGATATCTAAATAGTATTTGAATTTTTGCGCAACTTTTATATTAACATGTACATCCATGTAATTTAATTTTTCAACTTTAACAAGTTAAAATGTCATCCACTGACTTAGAAGAACATATCTTAAAATTGAAATTTATGTACTTTATTCCAAATGAAAGAGATATGTATGCATCTCTACTCTCATTGAAACACAAAATTAATTCTATAAACATCAAAATTTGCTCTAAAATTATAAGAGTTGATTTATAGGAAAACATTCCAAATAAAGTTCACGTCAAATAAATTCTGTTATTAGTAGTAGAAAAATATAAAATGACCAACTCTTTTTACAAGCTTCCGATTTAAAAACATATCATTATATAAGTTAAGCTATTAAGTTTCTCTCTTGGGTAGTGTGTGTGTGCATGTGTACTGTATATACATATAGAGAACACAAGAGAAAAAATTATTAAGTTTATTATCTAGATTTCTTATATAAACTTATAGATGACATGAAGATAGTAATAGTGCAGTAAATGTGACAAGAATCATTTTACGGCAATGTTTGGCATTAAGTGCTACTAGTAATGGCTATAAATATATTGCGAATCTCTAATAAAATGTTATGACTTGTTTTTGGTTACAGTTAGTATTTTATATATCTTTATACTTTTACATATCTTTATACAAAGTTCACTATAGCTTTACATACAGGGCTGGGCAAAAGTAAATTTGTAGTTGTGAGTACATGAAATACAGTCTATTCTTGCATTAGTTATTTATTAAATATCTTACTATTTATTGAATTATTTACATTATTATTCTTTAATATTCTTATTATTTTTCTTTTAAATAATGATGGCTGGCAATTGAACCTACTTTTGCTCACCGCTGTATAGGATCAGGTACCTCAATAACATTACTTGTTTATTAAAATCACTTATCACTTTAGGGTTAGAAAGCACGGTATAATAGCTGTCAAACAACAACAGTTCAATATTTAATATTGGCAAATGCAGAAAAGAGTATTATATTTCCTTCAGGCAAGAAACTGTTTTTTTTTTTTTTTCATAATTTTGTCAAAAGTAGTAAGTATCCAGGTCCTGGCCAGGTAGATCAGTCAGTGAGAGAAGCAATTCCCATCCTTTTTGGCACCAGGGACTATTTTTGTGGAAGAGGGTGATGGAGTGGGGGCACAGAAGGCGGAGCTCAGATGAGCAGCCATTTCTTAACAGGCCACAGACCAGTACTGATTGGCCCCCCTGGGGTATGGCGACCCTTGGGATAGAGTGATGTCCAAACACACCAAGGTTTGGGCACATGCAAGAATCAACCAGTGAATGCATAGATAATGGGAATAATAATTCAGTGTCTTTCTCTCTCTCGCTTTCTCCCCCTTCCTCTATCTCTAAAATCAATAAAAATCAATAAAAATAAAAAACAATGAAGTAGTAAGTATCCAAATGACAAATATAGGAAGAATTTGAATTCTGTATAAAAGTGCCAACTTTTTTCTGATGTCCCCAGACAAAATCAATGACTCCAACATCTACATTCCTATAACAATTTTTAAAAAGTCATACAGGAATCTCATAAGATATATAAACTTTGTTTATGGCATATGTACACATTTATGTGTGTATTCACCCAATCTCTTTTTTACAATTTTCATTGTATTTTTTCCATTATCACTTAGTCCCCTTATACACTCCTCCACAATGACCTCACTTGTCCATGTCCATGAGTACTTTTCCCTTTTTGCTCTTTCCCCCACCCCCTAAGCTCCCCACTCACAGCTATCATTCTGCTCTCCATCTATGAGTCTGTTTGTTGTGCTTGTTAGTTCAGTTTCCCTTTTATCCTTTTTTTTCTTCTCACATCATTCAGGCCATAACAGATGTTCAAATAACATTTTCCACTTGATGTGAAATTTTAAAAATAGGGTGTTCTGTACACATTTGACAATAAATTTGGTTGTAAACAAAACATTCTAAATAAAACTGACCAGTTACAGTCAGGGTTTATCCTTGAAAATCTAAATTATGGTGCATGGCATCAAGGTCTCAGTTCTCTATGGATAAAAGCTTAGCATTAGCTTTCGCTATTTCACCTCCTCATCCATTCCCAATATCTCACTACATTCAGTTCTACTTTCTCTTATGACATTTGTCAAATTTGGCCTTTTCAAGTGAAATTTTATTTTTGGCTCCATAATTCAATATCAATTATAACATATTAGTTTGGCTTCATCTAAATATCATCTTCAAACTTTTATGACCACATACTACTGTTTTCAAATATTTTATTGATCAACCATTTCATATATGTATACTTATTTATAAAATATAAACATTTGTTAAGCAATTAATATGTAATACATTCAAAAGAAAGGTAATTATTAAAAGTTTGAGAATAAAATAAATATAATAACATTTTTCTGTATTCTAATGAATTGAAATATGCACCTTATGGGGATGTTACATAGTTTACAAGGTAACTATTTAAATAAACAATTTCATTTTTTTCTCCAAGCCTCCTATGTATCCAGCTCTCTATATCTTTTTTAAGTATTTTTATTTTTGTTTGTTTTTTCTATACCATTTATCCCCTTTATACTCCCCTCCCCACTGCAATCACCACACACTGTTGTCCATGTCCATGAGTCCCCTTTTCTTTTTGCCCAGTCCTTCCAACCAACCCCACCCCCATAGCTGTCATCCTGCTTTGTATCTATGAGTCTGTCTCTATTTTGTGTTTTAGTTCAGTTTGTTCATTAGATTCTACATATGAGTGAAATCATATGATATACCTCTTTTTCTGGCTGACTTATTTCACTTAGCATAATGTTCTCCAGGTCCATCCACACTGTCACAAAGGGTAAAATTTTTTATGGCTTACTAATAATATTCCATTGTGTGCCAAGATATGGAAGCAGCCCAAGTGTACATTGGTAGATTGGTTGATATCTTCTTAAAATACTGTTTCCTACATGATAGTGTACTGATCATAAATTTATAATGGTTAAGCTTAATTTAAACTCATCGAAGTACCCATTTAAACATCTCTATATCTAGGTCTTTCTTTGTTAATAAAAATTTATTTACTGTTCCACATTCCCTGGCAATGCACATATCACTGCTATATTACTCAGTACCTCTATTTACTATCTTTCTCATGTGGTTTGCTCATTTTCTTCAATGTGCTTTTCTCTATACCATTTCTCTTGTCTATGTCAAAATACTCACAACAGCCCTACCCCAGTCCTGTAGTATATATGCTTCTCATCAATTTTACCTATTCTCAAAGCCCAATTTTAGAAGTGGTAGTTCAATGAATTTTTCCTCAGGTAAACTGATGCAATTCAACCATGCTTTTAAAATAAGGGTGCCTTAGGGATCTAGCCTATCACAGACAGATACATCCTTCTTTTTCATAAATACATCTACCAGAGTCAAACACCAAGACATAATTTTATAAGTTTCACATAGTGGTGGTATCAGAGCAAGATGATATTTATTGTACTTAGCTCTTACATCAATTAACCTACACACAGATCTTCCATAAATGTTTATTCTTAGTGATGACATTTAATTTCCTAGGATATGCCCCTGTTTCCAATTTCATTACAACTCTAGTAGAGCCTTACACAAGGATCCTCGAAGTATTATATTATCTGTAAATTTAACTGCCAATCAAGTTTCCCATTATATAATAAACAAATAATCCTATAATTGTTGGTCATGAGATAACTTGTATATAGTCAAATGTTGTTATCTGGGGACATTTTAATGCTTTGTAGGGACTCTACACATTCTGAAATACTCAGACACACATTGATATCAGAAGGAATCTCCAGTATTTGTTTTTGTAGTATGTTGTGGACAGGTATAGAATTAGTTAAATTTCTTTTTGAATATCAATGGCAATAAGCAAAGACTAAATCTTTTCAATATTAAAACACATAAATTTACTCTAGAGTTTAATAACTAATTTTATATCAAGTTGAAACAGATGGGTAAAATAGGCAAACAGATTCTTCTGGATTATAATTACACATAAAAATGTAATTTTTTAATTAATTTTCTGAATTTTATTTTTACTGAGAATATCATGCCAGTTGGCATGACTTCCCAATTTTTATTTTTCAAGGGATAGTGTTGTTGAAAAATGTAATTATTGGTCTGCCTACTTTTAAAATGGATCAAGAAATTAACACTTTAGAAATTTCTAAAGCATTTTGTTAAATAATTCCTTTTGCTAATGTCACCAATATGTTTATTCAAGTGTCAACACCTAACCTGTTCCTTTATTCTAGAACTTTCAGAAAGTTTTCCAGGATCTTAACCTCCTAGCAAAGCTCTTAAGCACCCTTGCTTAAAATAAGCATCCCTCCAGGAATTGCTCTGATGTCCCTTGCTTTGATGTACACTTTTACTTGGCTTCTTTTATTGAGATTATCATTGGCATCCAGTTGAAATTTCAGATTTGGCCTTGTCACAGGAAACTATCTTTATTTTTTCTCTTAGAATTATTTATTTAATTATTCATTTTAATTTTTAAACTTTTAGCCAATGTCAGAAAACTGCCCGTTGCAGGATCATCTTGAATCTTGGTTCACAAGGCAATCATTAGGTCTCTGCTTATGGAAGAAGGGAGTTGGGCTTTAATCCAGAGAGTTTGTATTAAGTCAATTAATGATAAACAATTTTTAAAAACTTTCTATTACTGATTTCCTCATTTTAATACTTCTTTTTCATCATTAGAAACAAAACTTGTGACATATTTCTATGCCTATTAGTTTTCAAGTATTATTTGATGATACTACAGTTCAGTAGTCCTCATACAAGTCTAGAACCACATTCAAGAGGTTAATGAAGTTAAATCTTTGTATCATAATTGTATGAATATAACATTTCCTATTTTTACTTGTTCTTTTACAACTGTACAAATTTTCCAAAGGCTAAATAGTATATAATATTACAATAGATTGAATGCATAAGTTCACATGATAATAAAGAAAAGAAATATCAAATAATGACATTCTGTTTACTAAATTTCTTATTTTGATGAGTATATAAAAGAGCTATAGTATATTTATACAGTGGAATACTACTTTCCAGCCATAAAAAGGAAGGAAATACTATCTTTTGTGACAGTGTGAATGGATCTGGATGTTATTGTTAAGTGAAATAAGCCAGTGAGAAAAAGACAAATACCATATGATCCCACTTATATGTGGAATATAATCAACAAAAACTGACCAACAACATGGAAATAGAGTCAAGGACACAGGAAACAGACTGACAGCTGTCAGAGTAGAAGGGGGAACTGGATGAAAGAAGGTGAAGAGATTAGCCAAAGAACGTATATGTATGACTATAGACACAGACAACAGTGTGGTGATGGCCTGAGGGAAGAGTGGGGGCTGCGGGGAGGCAGCCAAGAGAGGGGAAATGGGGATGTCTGTAATAGTATCAACAATAAAAATAATGTTAAAACTAGGGGGATGGGCGGGATAGGGGAGAACAATGACGAAAAAACTGGGACAACTGTAATAGAACAATAATAAAAAGTAAAATAAAATGAATAAAATATATTTTATAAAAATTATACGTATATTAATATATAAAAATTTATCATGATATTTAAAATAAGGTATTACAGATTATAAATATTTTTAATTTTTCTGGTTTTAATTTTGACTAGAGTAAATAACAATAGGTATAAGACATATAAATAAATCTCTTGGGCTTGAAATAATTTTTAAAATTTTTCTGAAAATAAAAATTGGAGCAGTTTTTCTTGTCTATAAATAATCTAAATTACATCCCAATTTGATATATACATCTATTAGTTAATATTTATTCCTTGAAAATGACTAGTGTTCAGTTGACATGTAACCCAAGAATACTAATCCAGCTTAGATCTTTGCCCCAGAATATCACAATGGATTAATAACAGGGTATACATTATAGTTTACTAAAGAAAGAATGGCATGAAAATTAGGCTAAGTATGTAATCTTGGAAGATTCCACTGTCAAACAGGTAATAAAGAAGAGTTAGAATAAAAAATAAATTATCTGCAGTATCATCTGTGTGAGCAAAGTCAATCTACATGACTACATCCAGTTTTTTAAGAAATAAATAATTTCATATTGAAGACATGTAGACATTAGTGAATCTATTGTGTTTTGGCTAAATATACTGCTTACTTTAAAAACATGCTCATTTAGGAATCTGCTAATTCAGGTAACTCATACTTATTTTGAGGATCGCAAAACTACTGTTTAAAACTCAATTAGCATATTTTATTTATTTTATTTCTATGACAATGCAGTTAATAATCAATTTCTTATAAATATGTTAGTCTGATTTTCTCAACAGTCTCATCCTGAAGCTCAGTTCTGGGACTGTGTGACTCCTAGGCCAGTATAGGTAGCCAGTCTTACACATGTCATTATTATAATAGGAATATCTCTTGTAAACCTGAAATGAAATTTCTGGATGTATAAAAATCAAGCTATTTACAAAGAAAATATATGATGCCTGGAGAACAAAGAGGTATTTATTCATATAAAATTAAGGCAGTTGTAAATAGAATTAAAAAACAGCTCGTATTTTTTATTTTCCACATATAAACCGTCATTTTGCATGTCTTAATTCTCATGTTCATAATGCACTAGACATTTATGAGCAGTTTGCATTAGTCATATTTTTAAAACATCTCAGTAATGCAGCAAGAACTAAAAATATTATGATGAAAAATTTTAAAGTTATATAAAAATGTGTGTATATATGTATATATATATATATATATATATATATATAATATGGCTATCATTCAATATTATTTATATGCAAGGGAGTATGAAAGCAGTAATAGGAGTTGTTTAGAAAGACCAGATAGGTCTGAGGCATTGGTGAAAATTGCATTTATATTTTTTTAAAAATGCAGTTCTGGAAGGACTTCATCAAGCTTAGACTGCTACCTACAGGAATCACTCTTTTCCCACCCTGTGGAACTTAAGCCAGGTTTGCTGAGTACAAGTGAAGGCTACATCAGGGAATAAGCCTAATAGTGAAGGTGAATGTCAGGGATCTCTGAGACTTTTGCTGACTCTCCCCAGGGCATGGAGCTGGTAAAGCCAGACTAGGCACACAGCCTAGTTCTTTCTGCACATACTCAGGCACAGAAGAGAGATCCACAAGCTGTGAATTCCTGATAGTTCCTACAGGTTGTCCAGGGACAGTCACAGGCAGCATCTGACATAGGGCTGCATCATAGTCATTGCAGATCTACCTAATATTTAAAAGCAAAGTCAAAGAAACAGTCAAAATGGGAAGATAAAGAAATAGGACACAAATGAAAGAACAAGAGATCTCTCCAGAAACAGAACTAAGTGAAATGGAGGCAAGCAATTTACCAAATATAGAGTTTAGAGTAATGATTATAAAGATATTCAACAGCATGGAAAAATACACATAAACCATTAAAAAGGACCAGTCAGAAATAAGGAATAGAATATCTGAAATAAATAATACACTGGAAAGAAAAAACTGTAGGTTACATGAAGCAGAGAACTGAATAAGCAATTTGGAAGACAAGGTAAAAAATAACAACAACAACAAAAACCTAAGAAGAGCAGGAAAAAAAATTTAAATGAGAAGAGATTAAGAAACCTTTGGGACAACATGAAGTATAACAACATCCAAATCATGAGAATACCAGAAGAAAAGGAGAATGAGAAAAAGATCAAGAATGTATTTGAATAAATAATGTCTGAGAATTTCCCTAATATGATGAAGACAAAAGACACATAAGTCCAGGAAGTGCAGTCACACACAAGATGATCCCAAAGCAACCTACCCCAAGATACATCATAATTAAAATGGCAAATCTCAATGACAAGGAGAAAATTCTAAAAGCTGCAAGAGTAAAGCAGTTAGTTACCTAAAGAGAGCTCCAAGTAGACTGTTATCTGACTTCTCAACAGAAACATTTCAGGCCAGAAGGGACTGACATGAAATATTCATGGTAATGAAAAGCAAGCACCTACAACCAAAGCTACGTCACCCAGCAACACTATCACTTAAAGTTGAAAGAGAAATAAAGTGCTTCCTAGACAAGAAAACAATATAGGTGTTTGTTAACCAAACCACTACTGAACAAAGGTTAATGGGCTTGCTAGAAGAAGTCCCTGGCTGGTGTAACTCACTGGACTGAGTGCCAGGATGCAAATCAAAGGGTCATCAGTTCAATCCCCAGTCAAGGAACATGGCTGGGTTGAATCCAGGTCCCCAGTAGGGGGCATGCAAGAGGCAAGCACACACTGATGTTTCTCTTTCTGCTTCCCTTCCCCTCTCTTTAATAAAAGAAGATAATGAAAAATAGTTAAAAATAAAATGGCAATAAATACATTTCTATCAATAGTCTTAATATGTATTAGATTCAAACAAATTAAAGAAAAACTTTATTCTATTTAGAACTTTTATTTTCCATGTTATTACCAATGATGGCTCATCTCTGCAGAAAAACTGGAAGAAACATGATCTAAGTGAGAAATAGAAATACATGTTCTATTTTCTTTTTTAATTTATTTTATTTTCTTTATTTATTTTAGGACAGATGGGAAGGGAGGGAAAAGAGAGGGGAAGAAACATCAATGTGTGATTGCCTCTCATGCCCCCTACTAGGGACCTGGACTGCAACCCAGGCATGTGCCCTAACTGGGAATTGAAAGAGCACTCAGTTCACTGAGCAACACCAGCCAGGTCATGTTCCATTTTCTTAAGATCCTAGTTATTCTTCAAAATATTTCATTGAGTAAACTAATAAATATTAAGTTACAGAGTGATATATTGTAAAAAATCTAGAAAATATTACTTGATTAAAAAAACAACAATTTGAATAGATATTTGGAAAAGAAACAGCTTTGTCTAATTTATTATCCTTTTCCTCTCTATCTGCTAGAAATACAAGGAGATGTTTCTCTAATATTCACTGTGAGAACCAAGTCCAGCACTTGGCAAAATTCACAAAAGCGTGAGACACCCCTAGTTATGACTGGGTTCCCCTGTAGTCTTGAACTCAAAGAACGCCACATTGAGCCTCCTGCAATTCTTCAATTATGGTTCACACTTTCTTATCATGGCACTTGTTCTTGTAGAGGGTCTGCCCTCCTGGAAGTTGTAATTTCCTGTATTAACCTATAGTCCTCTCCAATGAAGGGGCAACTCTCTTGTGCTGTGACTTAACTTCTCTTAGGAATTTCAGAAGTTGTTGACTTCTCAGTTTGTTTAGTTTTTCACTTATTAGGATAGAGTGGCAACTTCCAAGGGTCTTTTACATGCCTGACCAGAAATCAGAAGTCCCTGTCCTGCTTTAAGTTAAAAAAAAATTACTAAAAATGTTTAAGCTGGTACTCCATTTACCCATTTTTGTGTATTTTTTGGAATTTCTCCTGAGATGTTTTAATTCTACAGTTTTGTGTAATTAACATTTAACTCTGACTGTTTTGTGTTTTATAAACACACAAAAAACATAGTCTAAAAAATTGAAAATATATACTTGTATATATATTGTCTAAATTTCAGTTAAGTAGTAAAAGTAAATGCTATTGGATCTGTTGAAAAATATACTCCATCAGATTGACAAAGTAAACCAAGAAGAAAAGGAAGATTCCAGAAACAATAATGTAACACATAATACAGCCTGATTAAATATCCATATTGCCAATTGTATAGTGACTAGAGAGGCATCCATCCAAAATGTAGTGGAGGAAAGCAGAGAAATAAGGAGTCAGTAGATTACCTGACTCACTTCTCCATGTGGAAAATTATATTAAGAACCATTTTAAAAAGTTGTTAGATAAAGAGGAAAACTAGAGGTTTAAGAAAATAAGATTATAAAGAAAAACAAACACTAATGGCATTTACATAAACTAAAAATATATAAACAAAAGAAAGCATAGTCATACTAAACACTTTTCTTTCAGCAGTAATCAATACTTATCAAATCAGTATTTACTTACTGAATATTTATTATGTCATATTGGGAAGATGGGGAGAAAAAGAGAAAAGAAAATGCAAGATAAATAGATTTAATGGATAAATAGGTTTAAAATTTTATGTACAGTAATATAAATATCTAATATCTAAAACTGATAAAAATTTCAGTATATGCACATTAAAATGTGAAGAAACCTATTAAAAATAATAGCTAGCATTATTAAAAGTGTTGCCTCTGGGGAGGAGGATGGATTAGACAGTTAGAAACTTACTGGTTTGCTTTAGACTAGCAGCAATAGTGTACAAAATGTTTATCTACATGTATATTGATTAAAATAATTATTAAAAGACAGCCCCCAGATAGCTAAGAGAAGAATCCCTCACTGTAACCTAAATAAAACACTTTATCTCAGCATGAATTTTGGTATACCTCTCCTGCTAAAACTTGATCCCCATAATTCTCAATCCCAATCACCATTTTTTTTTTCACTTCTCTAGATTTCTGCAACTAGATTTGCCTTAGGCTTTATATCTGCTTCCTTGATTCTAAACAGGCAGGGTGTTGACTCCATTACTAGTTCTTTGACATTTATGTAGGTCTTACTTTTTTAAAAAGAATATTTGTTTACCAATATTTTCCTTTTTTATCATTGTTCAAGTACAGTTGTTTTCACTTCTCAACCAACACCCTCCCTGCTCCACCCATCCCCACCTCCCAACCTTGTTCCTACTCACCTTTGGCTTTGTCAGTGTATCCTTTATACATGTTTCTTGATGACCCTTCCCCTTTTTCCCCCTGTTATACCCTCCCCCTCCCTTCTGGGTACTGTCAGTTTGTTATTTCCATATCTCTAGTTAGATTTTTCTTGCTCGTTTGTTTTTTTGATCAAGCTCCACTTATAGGTTAGATTATATGGTATTGGTCTTTCACCAACTGGCTTATTTCATTTAGTATACTGTTTTACAGATCCATCCATGCTGTCATGAAGGGTAGGAGCTCCATATTTCTTTCTATTAAGTAGAATCTTAGTCATTTACTGATAGTCACTTAGGTTGCTTCCAGCACTTGGCTATTGTAAATTGTACTGCTATGAACATTGGGGTGCATAAGTTCTTTTGAATTGGTGTTTCAAGATTCTTAGGGTATAGCCCTAGCAGTGGAATTGCCAGGTCAAAAGGCAGTTCCACTTTTAGTTTTTTAAGGAAATTCCATACTGTTTTCCAAAGTGGCTGCACCAGTCTGCATTCCCACCAACAGTGTAGTAGGGTTTCCTTTTATTCCACAATTTTGCCACCACTTGTTTGTTGATTTGGTTGTGATGGCCATTCTGACTGGTGTGAAGTGGTATCTCATTGTGGTTTTAATTTGCATCTCTCTGGTGGCTAGTGATCCTTTCATGTCTCTGGGCCCTGTGTATGTCTTCTTTTGCCCATTTCTTAATTGGGCTGTTTGTCTTAGAGTGGAGTTGTGTGTGTTCTTTACATATTTTGGAGATCAAATCCTTGTCTGAGGTATCATTGGCAAATATATTTTTCCATATAGTTGATTCCATTTTCATTTTGTTGATGTTTTCTTTAGCTGTGCAGAAGCTTTTTATTTTGATGAAGTCCCATTTGTTTATTTTTTTCCTTTATGTCCCTTGCTCTAGGGTATATATCAGTGAAATATTGCAGCATGGAATATTTGAGAAGTTCCTGCCTATGTTCTCCTCTAAGAATTTTATGGTGTCCAACTTACTTTTAAGTCTTTCATTGATCTTGAGTTTATTTTTGTGAATTGTGTAAGTTGGTGATTGACTTTCAATTTTTTGTGAGTAGCTGTCCAGATCTCCCAACACTATTTGTTGAAGAGGTCATTTTTACTCCATTTTATGCTTCCTCCCCCTTTGCCAAATATTAACTGATCATAGAGACTTGGATTTATTTCTGGGATCTCTATTCTGTGTCATTGGTCTATGTGTCTGTTCATGTGCCAGTACCAGACTGTTTTGATTACTGTGGCCTTGTAATATACTTTGATATCAAGTATTGTGATCCCTCCTACTTTGTTCTTCTTTCTCAAAATTGCTGTGGTTATTTAGGGTTGTTTATGGTTCCATATAAATTTTTGAAATATTTGTTCTATATCTGCAATACATCATTGATATTTTAATAGATATTGAATTAAATATATAAATTGCTTTAGGTAGTATGGACATTTTGATGATGTTAATTCTTCTGATCCATGAACACTGTACATGCTTCCATTTGTTTGTGTCTTCCTTAATTTCTTCCTTCAGAGTTGTGTATTTTTCTGAGTATAGGCATTTTGCCTGCTTTGTTAGGTTTATTCCTAGGTACTTTATTTTTCTTATTGCTATATCAAATGTGATTTTTTCCCCTGATTTCTGTTTCTGATAACTCATTGTTGGTGTACAAAATGCCTTTGATATCTGAATATTGACTTTGTATCCCACTGCTTTGCCAAATTCATGTATTAGGTTGACTTGTTTTTTGGTAGAGTCTATAGAATTTTCTATGTATACTGTCATGTCATCTGCAAACAATGACAGTTTTTCTTCTCCCTTTCCTTTTTGGATGCCTTTTATTTCTTTTTCTTGTCTAATCACTGTGGCTACAACTTCCAAAGCTATATGGGTCTTTCTTAAACAAACAAAAAATCAACAATTAACTTCCACTTTGGAAAGAAAGGGTTTTACCCTGTCGTGATCTTTATTTGTGAGCCCACAGTGTAAACGCTTCCTGCTTCTAATACCTATAAGATGAATCTGTGAGATACAGATTATTTCACTTGAAGCCTAAGGAAATCCAATGTGAGCAAAATCCAGTGTCCTAGATTCTAGAAGCTGCCACTCTGTACTAATAATAATTCATAAAAGAACTTCAAGCTAAACACACTTATTGCATTTTCTTTCTGATATTGGAAGGATGAAGAGGAGCATGACACACATTGTACTTTCCTTACCTTTTTCCAAATTCATTACAAACAAAGTTGCATGTGTGTATTTGTGTGTATATTTGTGTGTGAGTGTACATAACAGAAACAAGAAATTATATATATATATATTTACTGACCTCTGTCTGCACTGGACCAGATCACAGAATCAGTATTCATGAAATGATGGGGATGAACAATGATTTGGATGTTTCAAATTTGCTTTTATTCTGGCTTACTCTTCGCAGCTAATAAGACAAAGTTATAGACAGCATATAGGTGATTGGGCCTCACTACCATTTCTTCCCCCTGTGTCTCATGGAATTTTGCCAAAGTGTAGTGGTTTGACTTCACTAAGTCAAAAAATCTGTGGACTCATATCAGCAAAGAACTAATCTGTGATTTCATCTCAGTACACTATTAACTTACACAATACTTGAAAATAAACCTTTACCAGGCCACATATACCAGACTAAATGCTTGGATTATAGGCCTTGAATTTCTTGCTTTGTCTGAACAGGGTCTCTCTTTCCGCTGCATTCATTCTACAGTGACTAGAAGTTTCTTCTTTACATTCAGCTATGGGTTTTCTGTGACTAACCCTGACCATAGAACACCACAACTTCATGATTTATTTCTCTGCTGCAGCACACAGTTAGTTAATATGATTCTTGACAGCAAGAATTCAAATAAAATGACTGTCGTCTAGGTGATTTATATGCTTACTTTTGAACTTTAAAAGCAAAAAGAAAACCCACTGTTGATTGTGTGTCCTACAGTTTTTCATAGTTTTGACCTCCAAATCTGACCCATTGGATATGAAATATCCATCATCTTTATACTTTTAATTTTTTTATTTATATTGATTCCCCATATTTATTACATTATTCATTTCTTTTGTTCTTATTTTTTTAACTACTTGGTTTGTAGCTGTATTGGCAATTATTTTTATTTATATACTTTTTATTGTTTTTCAAGTACAGTTGTCTTTATTTCACCCTCCCTCACCACCTCCTACCCCAGCCATCCTTACTTCCCACCCTTGATTCTAATCCCCTTTGGTTTTGTCCTTGTGTCCTTTATACATGTTCCTGAAAACCCTTCCCCCTTTTCCTTCAATTATTCCCTCACACCTCACTCTGGTTACTGTCAGCTTGTTCTTAATTTCAATGTCTCAGGCTATAGTTTGCTTGCTTGTGTACTTGTTGGTTAGGTTCCAGTTAAAGGTGAGATCATATGGTATTTGTCTTTCACCACCTGGCTTATTTCACTTAACATAACACTCTCCAGTTCCATCCAGGTTGTTGCTAAGGGCAGGGGCTCCTTCTTTCTTTTGCTGTGTAGTATTTCATTGTGTAAATGTGCCATAGATTTTTGATCCATTCATTTATTAATGATCACCTAGGTTGTTTCCAGCACTTGGCTACTGTAAATTGTGCTGCTGTGAACATTGGGGTGGATAGGTTCTTTCCAATTCTTGTTTCAGGATTCTTAGGGCATAGTCCTAGCAGTGGAAATACCAGGTCAAAAGGCAGTTCCATTTTTAGTTTCTTAAGGAAATTCCATACTGTTTTTCAGTGGCATTACCAGTCTTCATTCCCACCAACAGTGTACTAAGGTTCCCTTTCTCCACAACTTCACCAGCACTTGTTGTTTGTTCATTTGTTTATGATGGCCATTATCACTGGTGCCATCATCTTCATATGTATATTTTTCATGCCTCATCTTTATATTTTAGAACCCTACATTACTAAACAAGGAGCCCTGTGAGAATTGATTTTGCCACAGCACTCACATCTGTGATCATTTTTAAGTCACTGAAAGGTTGAATCATTCAGGGAATGTTTATGATAGTGTTTGATTAATGGGGTAATTGAATAGTTAAACAAAGCAAGACATTTTCAAAAATTTTGTAATGACCTTTCTACTGTTAATAAAAATTCCACATTGCATTTGGTATTCATTTTATTTAGTATTTCACTTGTAAGTATTATTGATAGTATCACATCAAAGTCCAAAATGAGAAACTATCATCAAATAGAACAAATTATCCACTCTAAATTAAAAATAAATTATTGCCTACAAGTACTATCATATGACAATTTTCTAATCAGCTGAATTTCTATAGGACAAACATTAAGAGCTGTAAAAAACGCTATTAACCTATTTGAAAGTAGTTACTTTATAATGTCAACCTAAAGTTCAAAATTTTGGGATAAGTGATTCAAAGACACTCTTGAAACAGAATATGGACAATCAGAATTTTTTGTAAGTATATGAAAATTAAGGGCAAAACTACATACACCTGGGAATGAGAAATGACTCCAAAGTCTACTAAGAACTTGCTTTCTGTCAGTTGACTCCTTCTTTCTCCATATCTCTATTTCATTTTTCTCTCTTTCCTCATGTCCTTTTTTTTTTTTTTTGAACCACATGGTCAAAGAGATTGTCACTATTTCCAAATTATGCCAGTTATAAAAGCAAAAACCACTGAAAAGTAATTGGTTTAATTTTGGCTTCAAATCCAATCAACTGTGTGAATGGTGCAGAGAGCAAAGGAGTATGCCACTTAAAAAAAAAAAAAGGTCAGGGCAGTTTAAAATTAATGGAAAGACAAAACATCAGATATATACCAATTTATTACTAGGGACCTCCTTTCAGCCATGACCTCTAACCTTATTTGTCATCTCTACTACTATCCTCCAGGCAACCCATGGCTGCCAACAAAAATCCTACCTTCTATATTTTAAAACAAAAATATGATTAGGATTGAATTTATCCTTGGTGTTTGATCTTACTTTTAGAGCACTAACTTTCTTCTTCAGAAGTGTCTCCGTTTTTTAAAGCACAGTAACCTGGAAGATAATAAAATGTCACTTCTATAGTTACATGATTTGGTGACTCATTTAGTGCAACATATAGGTCAACATCTTTTAAACAAAACATAGCAGACATTTCCAAGATTCCATGACTCGAATTGCTTCTTACTGAGTTCATCATCCAAATATACTGTAAAAGGAATCAAAACAAAGATTTAGCCCTATGCAAATCTTTTTTTCTTTTTTTTTATTTTATTGATTATGCTATTACTGTTGTCCCATTTTTCCCCTTCATTCCCCTCCACCCTGCCCACCCCCTCCCACCCACAATACCCCCCTTTAGTTCATGTCCATGTGTCATAAGTTCTTTAGCTTCTACATTTCCCATACTATTCTTGCCCTCCCCCTGTTTATTCTCTACCTATTGTCTATGCTACTTATTCTCTATACCTTTTCCCCCTGTCTTCTCCTCCCACTTCCCTGTTGCTAACCCTCCATGTGATCTCCATTTCTGTGGTTCTGTTCCTGTTCTAGTTGTTTGCTTAGTTTGCTTTTGTTTTAGGTATGGTTATTACTAACTGTGAGTTTGAAGTCTTTTTTTACTGTTCATATTTTTAATCTTCATTTTCTTAGGTAAGTCCCTTTAACATTTCATATAAAAAGGGGTTGCTGATGATGAACTCCTTTATCTTGGCCTTATCTGAGAAGCACTTTATATCCCCTTCAATTCTAAATGAAAGCTTTGCTGGATAGAGCAATCTTGGATGTAGGTCCTTGCCTTTCAGGACTTGGAATACTTCTTTCCAGCCCCTTCTTGCCTGCAAGGTCTCTTTTGAGAAATCAGCTGACATTCTGATGGGAACTCCTTTGTAGGTAACTGTCCCCTTATCTCTTTCTGCTTCTAGAATTCTCTCCTTCATTTTTACCTTGGGTAATGTAATTATGATGTGCCTTGGCATGTTCCTCCTTGGGTCCAGCCTCTTTGGGACTCTCTGAGCTTCCTGGACTTCCTGGAAGTCTATTTCCCTTGCCAGGTTGGGGAAGTTCTCCTTTATTATTTGTTCAAATAACTTTTCCACTTGTTGTTTTTCCTCTTCCCCTTCTGGTACCCCTATAATTCAGATGTTGGAACGTTTAAAGATGTCCTGGAGGTTCCTAAGCCTCTCCTCATTTTTTTTTTAATTCTTGTTTTTTCATTCTTTTCTGTTTGGTTATTCCTTTCTTCCTTCTGGTCCACTCCATTGATTTGAGTCCCAGTTTTCTTCCCATCACTATTAGTTCCCTGTACATTTTCCTTCATTTCTCTTATCGTAGCCTGCATTTGTTCATCTAATTTATGACCAAAGTCAACCAATTCTGTGAGCATCCTGATCACCAGTGCTTTGAACTATGCATCTGATGGGTTGGCTATCTTTCGGTCACTTAAAAAAATTGGCTCAGGGGATTTTAATTCTGTTTGAGCCATTTTTTTAATTTCTGATTTTCCTTTGGTCTGGTTGCAGCTGTTATGTATGGGCGGCGGAGCCTTAGGTGTTCACCAGGGCGGGCACCCCAGTCGCTGGGTTGTGAGGTTGTGTGTGGGGACGGGGTCTGAGAGGGAACAATAGCGTCTGCTCTCTCTAGGACTTCAGTCCCATTTGCCGCTTCCCACAAGTACATTGGGCCCTTCTGGTGCTGGCTCCCACATGGGTGGGCTTGTGTACTTTCTCGGACTCTGTATTTCTCCGAGGAGCCTCCTGTGAGGCTGAGAGAATCTTCCGGCTTCAACTCCCACAGGTGTTTTCAGTCAGTGCTCTTAGGCTTTGTTTCCCGGTGCTGGATTCCTGGGTTGTGTGGTCTGTGTTTCTGCCCGTTTTTACCTAGTTTATCTGTGCACAAATGTGTGGCTGCAGACAGCCAGCTGCCTTGCACCCCTCACTGGGTCTGCCCGTTGCCTCCTGCGCCCAGGTTCCACCACCAGTCTGTCAGCTGCCCCTGAGCTTCTGGGGTCTGCCAACTACTGTCTGCTAGCCACTGATTTTTCCTGCCGGGACCCCTCAACTCCTCTCTGTAGGCCTCCGACTCTGCCCCTCCTTACTGGTCTGGATGTACGGTAGTCAGACTTCCATTCAGTTCATTTCTCTCTGTTCTGGTTGTTTCTTGTTTCTCAATTTTTGTTGTCCTTAGTTATGGTTGCGCGAGGAGGCACAGTGCGACTACCTATGCCTTCATCTTGGCCAGAATTTGCCCTATGAAAATCTTTATGTACATTTGTAGAGTCCTTTCTGGTGGCTTTTACCATTGCTTTGAATATCTCCTTCACTGAAGGTCCAGAATGACCTTTCCTTATGCAAAGCTCCTTCACATACATATGTGTCTTTAAAACATGAAGGTAATCTCTTTCCAGGTTCACAAATATAATTAATGTTTGGAATATATAAGCAGTGCTTTGGTGGAAGGACTTGGGTGTTATCAGGAGAACTGGAGGAACTTTCTAAAGGGCTTAATCAGTGGAGAATCAGAAAGCAATCTAATTGAAGATTTTAGTCTTTATCTTAAGTTTATTTATGTTTCATTAATCACATATACACAAATAAATATAAGTATTTTAGAATTTCCATTAAGATTTCATGAAGGGTTAATGCAATGTCAAACACCCCAAAATAGGAATGCTATTAAATCAAGTGTGCTTGCCAAAAAGCCTCTCTGAAGTGACTGATACCATCAACGCAGTAAATTCAGTACTACCATGTTGGGAACTGCCCTGCCTGGTATCAGAAGCTGTAACCCCCGCCAAGGCTAAGGCTGAGGAAACGACCTTGGACCATAAACCAGCAAGGGGACAAAAACTTATCTCCCTGGCAGGAACGCAGCTTCTGCTCCTCTTACTTCACCCTGCCTGGCCCCCAATGCTTGGTCAGTTAGCCAATGATGGGTAAGATTCCCCAAGGGGATAACGACCTAAGACAGGCACAATCACATGAGAGGCCCCCAAGGAAGGACTTTGGGGACTACAGCAAAAGGGGGTGATGGACCCTCACCCCTCAGTTTTGTCATAGCCTGAGTCCTCATTCTGTCTGGGAGAAAATCTCCTAATCTCTGGGCTACCTTAGTTCTCCTTGCTCCACCTAAGCCTGAAACAATCTCTTGGTGCTGCCCTGTGCTGGAAAGGGTGGGTTCCCCGGGTGATTAGGCCTAAGAAAGAATATGTAAAATCCTGTGAAACCTGCTTTGTTTAGAATGTTCTCAATTGAATGAGAAGGGCCCAAGGAGGAAGTAAGTTTGTTCCTCAAAGTCTTTTACAACTCTCTGACCCTGGCTCAAAATAGGTCCTCAGACTTCCTTGTTGTCTATTGTTCAATCCTTTTTTCCTGGCAATGAGTAATGAACTTTACCTGAATTCTTATGCAACAAACCCAATAAAAGCCTGCTGGGACAGGAGAATGGTGGTGCTCTCCCCTAGGGAGGGTGGCCTGGCACTCCCCACTAGAGAGAGTGGTTGTTTCATCCATATTTCTCCACAGGACTCAGTTGTCTCTGTGGATGTTTTTCTCGTGTTTTGATGAGCCATCTGCAGCGTTCCATGGTCACTGCCAGTTGGTGGCTGTGACACTCAGCTGCGATGGATACTGCTGGCCCTGTATCCGTCTCACTACCAGATACCAGGTCTGCCCTGGACATCACTATACACACAGTACCTGGCCTGGACTCTGGTAATTAGCATATATTTAATAAAATCTGTTGATCCAATACATTGGTAAATGAAAGACATAAGACATAATGAGTGAGAACAGTGACTCTGAAGAATACAGTCATTAAATGGAAACTTTATAATTATGGTCCCCAGAACTATTCTCTTGAGGGGTAGTTTCCTGAACTGAGAAGTAGAAAAAAATATGGTTTACTTGACAAAGCAAATCTATTTTTTCTGAGATTTCCTGAGGCACACTAAATTGACACTGGGAACATTCTGGACTGGAATCTCAGGGACTATCTTTTGGCTCCCCCTAGGGTATAAACTAGAGATGTAAGTCCGCCAATGGTTTTGATTTTAGGACAACAAAAATCTACATTGAGGTGTAAAATAAAATGTATGAACTTAATACTATTGTTGAGTCATGAGTGAGTTATTAATAAAACCAGAGTTGCTGTGGTGAGTCAGGGTTTTAATGCTATTAGAAAGGCAGTATAATGCAAGATGGTCTGAAATTCTCCACAAAGGAAGATTTTTATTTATTTTTTTCTTTATCAGTTTTTTATTGCATTTTTACCATTACCACTTAGTCCCCCACAACCTCCTTCCCCTGCAATCACCACACTGTTGTTCAGGTCCGTGTGTCCCAGGAAGATTTTTAAACATGACTCAATTGGCAAGTTAGTGGTTTTTTCCCAACAGCATCATAGCAGATGAAGGTGAGGATGCAGAGACAATAGGAATAGCTTTATAAGAACCATAAATAGCAAAGATGAATAAGAAATACAGTGAATTAATTAAATGCCATTAGTCCTTTTCAATTCTAATTCTAACAAAACATAGTATTTAACAAGAGTAATTGACACACTTCTACCTATGTATTTGGTTGTTTGCTAAGTTAATTTATTTGTCTTATTATTTAATCTTAACAACTCTGCTTTCCAAGTATTAATATCTGCACTGGTATAATTCAATATGTTTTGACCCACACTCGTATTTATGAAATAAAAATAACGACCGAGTGTTTTGAACCCAGATCACTTATTTCAGAGCCAATACTTTCTTCCAAATGTGATGTTGGGATTTATAGCCTTGACAACTTAGCAACCTCTTTAAAGATAATTATCTTTTCACAAAAAGACCCTTAAAGAATCTTCAGGCATTTTCTAACCTCATTTAGTCAAAGACTTTTGCATTTTGCCTTATTTATGTTACAAATATATTTAATTTACAGTTCAAAGATCTTATACAAAAAAAAAAAAAGAAGAAAGCAAATTAATTGTCAATTTAATTTGTATGGCCTCTACCAGCAGTCTGGTCTATTTTGTTTTGTTTTGTTTTGTTTTAATATGGTATGACAGCTACATAATATTTACAAACTGTTTTTACTAGGGCTACTTAGTGTTGCCTAGTTTTCATAGGGAGTTACTTAGTAATATAACTGGCATGAAATATTATGTGGACTCTTTCTAAAGAAGATAGTTAAATATTATTTAAAATATCTATAAGACGCAGAGTTATTTATAGCTTCCCATTCCTCAAACTGTGCCTAATTTTACTCACTGCAAACTGGCTATACTCAAGCTCCAAATTTTAGTCCATGTGAATTTGAATGAGATTGTCTGTCAACAAGTTCCATTTCCCTGGCTCACATGGTTTATTTAGGGCTAGAAATGTGACTTTGCCAGTGCAATCATAGTAAATGCCAGGACTTTGTGTAAGGGTTACATCCGTGTAAGCAACCTCAATTTATGTGACACATCCATAACTTCTGAGCAAAAGCATCTGAACTGATTTAGAATTTGGTGCAGGGAAATAAGGACTGATATTAACAGAACCTGAAATTTGAACTAACTAAATTAAGGAGACAGGACAAAGGGTAGCTGGGACTTCTCCTCTTCAACAGTACAGGCTGACATCCTTACGTGTCAGCAAAACTGCTATGAATCTGTGGCCTGTTGTACAGGGGAACTCAGGTATCTCATCTGAGCCTGCAAAATTAGGTTGAGGCAGAAAAATTTCATTATGTCTGAATGTGTTGGCTAATTATGCAGTATTAGGTATGGTTTTGAAAAATACAAGTTTTGTTTTATTTTGTTTCCCTGATGAGAGTCCACCTGAAAGGAAAAAATAAAATTGATAAATTGATAAATAGAGCTTTACTAAAACAAGCTCCTTTTGCTTATGGCCAAAATAAAGAATGACCAAAATTATGAATATTTGCACCTTCGTTGGGTTCAAAAAGGCAAATTTTATACATAAAACAAAAGTTAGGCCAAAGGCCTAAAGATACGTATGAGTAAGAGAAGACTTGACAAGCAATGAGTTGAGAGCCTAAGGGAGACCTGACACCCCTTCTTCCCTACACACACACCACACACACACACACACACACACTTCTTTAGAATTATTAAAAAATGAGAGGGACACAGGGAGAGAGAGAAAGGAAAGACCCCTCATAAAAGAAATCTCAGTAACTTTGTCTACACTTCATTTTTTGTGTCTGTGTGTAGCATCATCATACTGAACAACCTATTAAACCTGGTGAGAAGTCTTAATTTTTAAAAAATGCCAAATGTCAATATGTTGTAAATATATTTTAAATTTTCATTAAAATTTCTTCTTTGAATATTGAGTTATTTAGAAGTATTTTCTTTTAGATTTCCAAATTACAAGCTATAGATATAGACGTGTAAATATAGATAAGAAGTAAAAAAGATTATCACAAATCATGCACTCATAAAAAGATCACCATTCTTAAAAATATAAAGATTGAAGAAGAGAAATATAATATATAGCATCTAATTTAAAATATAAAGTAATAGTAACACATAATTTAAAATTAAATGTTCCACAAGTAGAGTAGTGAAAATTGCAATTTAAATATATGAATTAATGTTATTTAATATAATTTATTGATTAGAACTATTTGCTAATAGAAAGCAATGTGAGCTTCATTTAGACTTTTGAAATAAATTTACATGGGATACTTTCCTTAGTATAAAAACTAATTTTCTCTGCAAATTTGAATATTGAGACATCTTCCTTATCTTTTAATATTTTATAGTAACCTATACTTAAAATGAAAGATAATGTATAAAACAGTTAGGATTGTTGGGGAAACCTCCTAAACTATGCTCAATGGTGAATTTTTTCTTTTCCATCTAATCTAGTACAGCACAAAGAAAAAGTGATTTTAAAAGAGGACTTTTGTAGCAGATATTCATTTTTGGAAAATCTTACCTCCTGTAATCCCCAAATTATGTGTTTGGCATTAATAGGTAGCAATAGAAAGATTTTTAATCTAAGAAACACTTATGATTATCACTATGAAGGTTAAAATTTTAAAATACTGGGCTTCAATGGCTACAATGACCTACTTAGTAACTCATACTTTACTTGACAAATAATGACCAATTTGATCATTGATTAATATAGAAAGTTGCCATGGTGGAAAATCACCCACATCATAGATCTAAATGATGTTAATCATAAGTTACTAAAGGGATTGGTAGTTTATGTCAGACTTTGCTCAAGTTTATATATATCTAGAGAGAGAGAGAGAGAGCTAAAAGCTTCATGTGAATACCTCTTATTGCTTTCCTATTTAGATCTAATATTTATGTCTAAAATCAATCAGTATTAAGATAATTTAAAATGTGAGCATCTACTGGACAGTAATCTATTAATAAATTATGTAATTTTGTTTTAGCATTTCTAGTTCTAGATAGCTAAATTAAAAAGTGGAAAAAAACAATGAATATCCCATTAAAAAATAAGAGATTTGGGCACTCTGTGAAGTAAATGTGTATTATGGGGACAAGAGTATATTAGTGTGCAAATGTAAAATATAGGAAACTTATTTGACAAACATGGAGAAAAACACAAAATTCCAAAGTCGGAGATATATAATGGAAGACTACTGACTAATTTACTAGTCTGGGAAGTAGCACCAACTCTGTACAAGGCAAGGGACTGATGAAATTCTTGTTTCAATAATGGACTGTAGAGGCCATAACATTCTCATACAAAGCGAATCTGCTGAGAGCAATATGTTTGACTTCATTTCCTTAGGAGCTTCCAAATCAATCAGATTGAGGTCTGCTACAATACTTCAATTCCTTCACTATGTAAAAAATACATTGTGTCAGAAGTAATTTAAAAAAACAACAAAAAACTAAGATTGGTTTAAGAAATGCTCATTTTATTTCATTTGCTGTCTCCTGGGTCAAATGCACCACAATCTTAATAGTCCGGAGCAATTAGAAGAAGCATACCTCCCTCTGTAGTACTGAGGAACACAGATAATTCAAAGTCTTTCATGATATCTCTTAACTACTTCATTTCAATTAATAGTCCTTTGCACTAGTTATCCACAATATTACTCATATTAACCAAACAAAAAAGTCAGTGCAAGTTTTAAGATTTGTCACTCAAAGTAATCCTTAATACATCAATATAAATTAATATCACATTATAGAGTATTTGTTATTTCGTATTTTATATGACTCATTCTCAGATAATGGCATTTGTCTTTCCATATGGTCCCACACTTCCTAATATTAAATTTAGTTTTAAATCTTTTATCATTTAAGGAATCTAGTCTCATTTTTCTGTATATAGTGAGCTAGTATCATCAATACAATGTAATATAAAACTCTCCTGTTTCTACCATGTCACCATTGTGATCTCACCTATAAGTGGAATCTAATCAACAAAACAAATAAGCAAGCAAAGTATAACCAGAGAGGTGGAAATAAAGAAAAAACTGACAGTAACCAGAGGGGAGGAAGGAGATGGATAATGGGGGAAAACAGGGGAAGGGCCATCAAGGAACATGTATAAAGGACATATGGACAGAGCCAAAGGGGGTAGATTTGAGGGTGGGAGGCAGGGATGGGTGCAGTCAGGGAGCATGGTGGGGAGAAAATGGAGGCAACAGTACTTGAACGATTTAAAAAAAAAGAAAGAAAGTGTGGGAGAATGTATCTGTGACCTCCAAGTGGCAAATTACTCCTTTTTAAAGTTAATCTTTATTTCAAGGTATTTTGTGAGTTCTTCTTTGTTCTTATTGTTGAACCTATTCATTGTTTAATCACGTTATTTAGCTTGCATGTTTTTGTGTATTTTTCTTGTAACTTACTTCTCGTGTTCTTGAATACAAAAATATTTCTATTCAAGTATTCTTCTTGTAACTTATAGTTTAATGGCATTGTGGTCAGAGGAAATGCTTGATAATTTTAATGCAAGTGTGATGTTACTATCTATCTCTTACAACTGCAACATGCCTGCATCTACTTCAGCTGCATATAACTCTGGCTTTCTGCTTGTGTGCTTTTCTGATCCGCCAGTTTAGGATACCTCTGGAAACTCATCCTAAGACATACAGAGGCACGAAATAGGGAGTGGTGCAGAGAAAATGAGAGGTTATTTTTTTCTTTTATGCATAATAGGAGATAAGAATTGGTATTGAAAAACTCTCCTCAGTCCCTCACACACACCATTTGAATTATCTGCTCTATAGCTCTTTAGATGTTCTTTTTTTAAACAACTTTCATTATTGTTCAAGTACAGTTTTCTGCCTTCTCCCCCACTCTTCCCCACCACCCTAACCCTCCCTCCCTTCTTTCCCTGTTTCCACCCCTCCTTGTTATTGTTCATGTGTCCTTTATAATTGCTCCTGCAAACCCTTCATCCTTCTCCCCCTTTATACCCTCACCTCTCCCTTCCAATCACTATTAACCTGTTTGCAATTTCAATGCCTCTGGTTATATTTTGCTTGCTTGTTCATTTTATTCAACAGGTTCCAGTTAAAGGTGAGATCATATGGTATTTGTCCCTCTCCACCTGGCTTGTTTCACTTAGCATAATGCTCTCCAGTTCTATCCATGCTGTCTCCAGCATGAGGGTAGGAGCTCCATCTTTTTTCTCTGCTGCATAGAATTCCATTGCATAAATGTACCAGTTTTTTGGATCCATTCATTTACTGATGGGCACTTAGGTTGCTTCCAATACTTGGCTATTATAAATTGTGCTGCTATGAACATTGGGGTGTGTAGGTTCTTTTGGATTGGTGTTTCAAGGTTCTTAGGATATAGTCTTAGCAGTGGAATTGCTGGGTCAAAATGCAGTTCCATTTTTCGTTTTCCTGAGGAAATTCCAAATTGTTTTCTATAGTGGCTGCACCAGTTTGCATTCCCATCAACAGTGCACTGGGATCCCTTCTGTCCACAACCTCTCCAACACTTGTTTGTCACTTTATGATGACCATTATGATCAGTGTGAAATTGTATCTCATTGTGGTTTTAATTTCCATTTCTCTGGTGGCTATGGATACTGAGCATCTTTTCATATGTCTCTGGACCCTTTGCTTGTCCTCCTTGGAGAAGTGTCTGTTCACGACCTTTGCCCAATTTTTAATTGGGTTGTTTGTCTTCCTGGAGTGGAGTCCTGTGAGTTCTTTATATATTTTGGAAATCAAACCCTTGTCTGAGGTGTCATTGGCAAATATGTTTTCCCATATTGTTGGTTCTCCTTTCATTTTAATGTTTTCTTTAGCTGTACTGAAATTTTTTATTTTGAAGAGATCCCATTTGTTTATTCTTCCCTCTATGTCCCTTGCTCTAGGGGACATATCAATAAAAATATTGTTGCATGGAATATCTGAGATTTTCCTGCCTATGTTCTCCTCTAGGACTTTTATGGTGTCATAACTTATATTTAAGTCTTTTATACATTCATCCTAATCCCAAAACCAGATAAAGACACAACAAAGAAAGAAAACTACAGGCCAATATTGCTGGGGAACATAGAAACATTTTAATTTGATGAAGTTGGATTTGTTTATTCTTTCCTTTATATCCCTTGCCCTGGGAGAGGATGTATTGGTGAAAATATTGCTGTGTGGAATATCTGAAATTTTACTACCAATGTTTTCCTCTAGGACTTTTATGATATCACAACTTAGATTTAAGCCTTTTATCCATTTTGAGTTTATTCTGGTGTATGGTATAATTTGGTGGTATAATTTCATTTTTTATATGTACCTGTCCAGATCTCCCAACACCATTTGTTGAAGAGTCTATTTTTACTGCATTTTATACTCCTGCCCCCTTTGTCAAATATCAGTTGACCATAGAGACTTGAGATTATTTCTGGACTCTCTATTCTGTTACATTGATCTATGTGTCTGTTGTTATGCCAGTACCACATTGTTTTTATTACAGTAGCCTTGCAGTATAATTTAATATCAAGTATTGTGATCTCTCCTACTTTGTTCTTTTTTAAATTATTTTATTGTTGTTCAATTACAGTTGTATACATTTAACCCTCACAACTCCCCCCCACCCCAACCATCCCCACCTCCCTCCCCTGCTTCCACATCCCCCTTGGTTTTGTCCATGTGTCCTTTATAGTTGTTCCTCAAAACTCTCCCCCATTAGCCCCTCCCACATCCACATCCACTCTGATTACTGTCAAATTGTTCTTAATTTCAATGTCTCTGGTTATGTTTTGCTTGCTTATTTGTTTTCTTGATTATGTTCCACTTAAATATGAGACCATATGGTATTTGTCTTTACCACCTGACTTATTTCACTTAGCATAATGCTCTCCAGGTGCATCCATGATGTTGCAAAGAATAGGAGCTCCTTCTTTCTCTCTGCTGCATAGAATTCCATTGTGTAAATGTACCATAGTTTTTTGATCCATTCATTTACTGATGGTCACTTAGGTTGCTTCCAGCACTTGGCTATTGTAAATCATGCTGCTTTGAACACTGGGGTGCATAGGTTCTTTTGGACTGGTGTTTCAGGGTTCTTAGAGTATAATCCCAGCAGTGCTTTGTTCTTCTTTATCAAGATTGTTGAGGCTATTTGGGGTCATTTTGTTTCCATATAATATTTGAAATATTTGTTCTAAAACTGAAATATGTCATTGATATTTTAATAGGGATTGTGCTGAATCTATATATTGCTGTGGGTAGTATGGACATTTTAGTGATGTTGATTTTCTCAATCTATGAACACCATATGCTTCCATTTGTTTGTGTCTTCCTTTTATTTCTTTCTTCAGTGTTCTATAGTTTTCTGAGTACAGGTCTTTTACCACCTTGGTTAAGTTTATTTCTAGATATTTTATGTTTCTTGTTACTATAGTAAATGGGCTATATCTCCTAATTCTTTTTTTTTCATTGTTGGTGTACAGAAATGCCTTCAATTTCTGAATATTGACTTTGTATCCTGCTATTTTGCCAAACTCACTTACTAGGGCAAGAAGTTTATTGTTGGAGCCTATGTACACTGACATGTCATCTACAACCAATCACAGTTTTACTTTCCTCCTTTCCAATTTGATGCCTTTTATTTCTTTTTCATGCCTGATCACTGTGACTAGAAATTTCAATATTATGTTGAATAAAATGGATGAAAGCAGAAATCCTTGTCTTGTTCCTGACCTTAAGGGAAAAGATTTTATTTTTCCCCTTTGAGTATGATATTGGCTGTAGGTTTCTCATATGTGACCTTTATTAATTTGGAATATCCTCCCTCTATTTCAATTTTCTGAGCATTTTATCATAAATGGATGC